>JAVLUX010000006.1:54347500-54437500 GCA_032164185.1 Moxostoma hubbsi
AGTTCACATCTGTATAATGTGATGGAATGTGTTAGAGCGCCACCTACAGTTCACATCTGTGTATTGTGATGGAATGTGTTAGAGCACCACCTACAGTTCACATCTGTATAATGTGATGGAATGTGTTAGAGCGCCACCTACAGTTCACATCTGTGTATTGTGATGGAATGTGTTAGAGCACCACCTACAGTTCACATCTGTATAATGTGATGGAATGTGTTAGAGCGCCACCTACAGTTCACATCTGTGTATTGTGATGCAATGTGTTAGAGCACCACCTACAGTTCACATCTGTATAATGTGATGGAATGTGTTAGAGCGCCACCTACAGTTCACATCTGTGTATTGTGATGGAATGTGTTAGAGCACCACCTACAGTTCACATCTGTGTATTGTGATGGAATGTGTTAGAGCGCCACCTACAGTTCACATCTGTGTATTGTGATGGAATGTGTTAGAGCACCACCTACAGTTCACATCTGTATAATGTGATGGAATGTGTTAGAGCGCCACCTACAGTTCACATCTGTGTATTGTGATGGAATGTGTTAGAGCACCACCTACAGTTCACATCTGTATAATGTGATGGAATGTGTTAGAGCGCCACCTACAGTTCACATCTGTGTATTGTGATGGAATGTGTTAGAGCGCCACCTACAGTTCACATCTGTGTATTGTGATGGAATGTGTTAGAGCACCACCTACAGTTCACATCTGTATAATGTGATGGAATGTGTTAGAGCGCCACCTACAGTTCACATCTGTGTATTGTGATGGAATGTGTTAGAGCGCCACCTACAGTTCACATCTGTGTATTGTGATGGAATGTGTTAGAGCGCCACCTACAGTTCACATCTGTGTATTGTGATGGAATGTGATAGAGAACAAATATCTTTTTCTAGTGTTTTCTGCCACCTAGTGGAATAAAATGAGACTTTTCAAAGTGAGGAATCGTGAACAGAACCAGAATTACATGTATACAAATTTACGACAACAAAAATGAAAAATGGGCAGCCCATAAATGTACCCGAGTTTGGGGCTTCTTTGGACATATCTGTTTAAAATAATGTGCATGAGGATAGTTGCCCTGATGGGCACTAAATAAAGTGCAACAGTGCCCACCCACTTTTTCAGCCATATTTTTTCCCCCATTTATATTTTTTTCCATGATGATTTCATAAAATAACTAAAACAAAGACTAGAAAATGTTTTAATTCTTGTGTAAATAGATCAAGATGGAGAGTAATTTCTCATGAGTTCCTTTGCCGTGCACGTGACAGAAATTGCTGTCCTGGTTTCACTGGCATTTTGATATAATTATCAAATGTGTATGGCATCCAGAAGCACGATGCCATCTGTCAAATCCCACAGTCCATCATACATCAATATTACCAGGATTTCATTAACTTCAAACATGTTCTCTCTGCTTCATTTCCTTCAAAGAGAATTTGCAATATCACACGTACAGAGCAAGATAATGACATTAAAGTACTTTAAAACAATTCAACAAGGTTAATCATCCTATGTCTTCTGTATTTAGAGGGAGATAATAGGGCCACTGAATTATAAATAAGCAAATGAATATATATTTATTCTCTTTGTTTTGTGAAGTGTTTGTATCTTGATGCTCGAGGTATTTAGAAGGATCTCCCAGAGGGTTGCTGAAATTCAAGAATGCAAGCACAAGGGATGTAATTATCGTATGAGAAGAAAAAACATGGTAAATCAAAGACAGTAATGGCCAAAGAGACACGCTGACACAATTAAGTAATTGTACTGCAACACACCTGCAAGTAAAAATGGAGGTCCATTTGCTCTGTTCTAAAACCCAGTGACCCGTCTTGCTTCCTACATGGACAGCAACCTAATAAGGGTAAAGGGTCATCACATGACTCGTGTCAGCGCTGCAGAATACATTGAAGTCTATGAAGCGAGTGATATTTATACGAGTAAAGGGTCATCACATGACTCGTGTCAGCGCTGCAGAACACATTGAAGTCTATGAAGCGAGTGATATTTATACGAGTAAATGGTCATCACATGACTCGTGTCAGTGCTGCAGAATACATTGAAGTCTATGAAGCGAGTGATATTTATACGAGTAAAGGGTCATCACATGACTCGTGTCAGCGCTGCAGAACACATTGAAGTCTATGAAGCGAGTGATATTTATACGAGTAAAGGGTCATCACATGACTCATGTCAGAGCTGCAGAATACATTGAAGTCTATGAAGCGAGTGATATTTATACGAGTAAAGGGTCATCACATGACTCGTGTCAGCGCTGCAGAACACATTGAAGTCTATGAAGCGAGTGATATTTATACGAGTAAAGGGTCATCACATGACTCGTGTCAGCGCTGCAGAACACACTGAAGTCTATGAAGTGAGTGATATTATACGAGTAAAGGGTCATCACATGACTCGTGTCAGTGCTGCAGAATACATTGAAGTCTATGAAGCGAGTGATATTTATACGAGTAAAGGGTCATCACATGACTCGTGTCAGCGCTGCAGAATACATTGAAGTCTATGAAGTGAGTGATATTATACGAGTAAAGGGTCATCACATGACTCGTGTCAGCGCTGCAGAATACATTGAAGTCTATGAAGTGAGTGATATTATACGTGTAAAGGGTCATCACATGACTCGTGTCAGCACTGCAGAATACATTGAAGTCTATGAAGCGAGTGATGTTTATACGTGTAAAGGGTCATCACATGACTCGTGTCAGCGCTGCAGAATACATTGAAGTCTATGAAGCGAGTGATACGAGTAAATGGTCATCACATGACTCGTGTCAGAGCTGCAGAATACATTGAAGTCTATGAAGCGAGTGATATTTATACGTGTAAAGGGTCA
The DNA here is from genome assembly GCA_032164185.1 of Moxostoma hubbsi. NCBI lineage: Eukaryota > Metazoa > Chordata > Actinopteri > Cypriniformes > Catostomidae > Moxostoma > Moxostoma hubbsi. The sequence continues at coordinate 54,350,364 of JAVLUX010000006.1, forward strand.
TCACATGACTCGTGTCAGCGCTGCAGAATACATTGAAGTCTATGAAGTGAGTGATATTATACGTGTAAAGGGTCATCACATGACTCGTGTCAGCACTGCAGAATACATTGAAGTCTATGAAGCGAGTGATGTTTATACGTGTAAAGGGTCATCACATGACTCGTGTCAGCGCTGCAGAATACATTGAAGTCTATGAAGTGAGTGATACGAGTAAATGGTCATCACATGACTCGTGTCAGAGCTGCAGAATACATTGAAGTCTATGAAGCGAGTGATATTTATATGAGTAAAGGGTCATCACATGACTCGTGTCAGCGCTGCAGAACACATTGAAGTCTATGAAGCGAGTGATATTTATACGAGTAAAGGGTCATCACATGACTCGTGTCAGCGCTGCAGAACACATTGAAGTCTATGAAGTGAGTGATATTTATACGAGTAAAGGGTCATCACATGACTCGTGTCAGCGCTGCAGAATACATTGAAGTCTATGAAGTGAGTGATATTATACGAGTAAAGGGTCATCACATGACTCGTGTCAGCACTGCAGAATACATTGAAGTCTATGAAGCGAGTGATACGAGTAAATGGTCATCACATGACTCGTGTCAGCGCTGCAGAATACATTGAAGTCTATGATGCTTTTTCACATGGCAAACTGGTAAAATCGCCCCTCTGTGACACTTTCTGTAACTCTTGTCATGTGGACAAGCTTCCAGAACCAAATTAAAACCGCCACGAGAAGTCGTCTGTCCGAGACAACGACACAAAATCTAATGACAATCACCTCAGCATCAGCCTCCCTTGATGCGTTTGATCACACTCAGGCGAGTTTAAGTCGATGCGGACCAGGAGGAAGGTTTGAGTCGTCCATTGAGTTCTGTCCAGTTCATTTTTTACGTGTTTTGTTCATCTTTTAATCGTATTTGTTTTTTGTAATATTGTGTTGTTCATATGTCGTGTTTTAGTGGCTTCCGCTGTATGCTAGTCCTGTAAGTGCATGATTCAAAATGAAAATGTGTATGAAAAACTTTAATAAGCACTCACAAATGTAGGCTTAAATAATCCATTTTAATTAGATCAAACAACATTTATTGAAATATGTCGAAGTACTGAATGAATTCATTATAATGCCCTATGATTTCTGAAATGTGGATAGCACGCACAAACGCGGGATACAGTCGTAAAAACTGAATTAGCATTAAAATGCAGATTATTTCTCTCACTCTGTTCATCTGAGCAGAGGATGTTTCCATTTCAATCCATTTCACAAAGAGGACTACAAAGGATACGAAATCAAACATTATTGGACGTGCATAATATCCCTTTTTCCACTCATGAGTTTGGGAATAATCTGTTTGCTTCCAGACACATTTATTGCATAATCTCACAGTAAGGGAAAACAATCTGAAAACTCAAATGCATTTTCAAAGAGCTCTACCCAAAAGAGCAGATTAATCATTTCATATTGATGCGCAAAATGTGTTCCTGTTCGAGTCTGAGTTAAATTAAACAAGCATCACTGTCTAGACGTCACTCTGTTAATCTCACCGGAGATGTTGTGCTGTTCAAACCCGTGATGATAATGGTGATAATGAGGATGCTGAAACATTGTTGCATTACGGTTCAATCTGTTAATTAGAAGCGTTTCATAATCAAAACAAAGTATTTTTAGGTTCTTCGAGTTGTGCTTATTATGCAGTGATGCATTTGAATGTCTCCATCGTGTGTACGTCTTAACAGGATACAATAGATTTATCTCTGCACAAAGAGATGTCTTCCTAAAACTGTTTTAATTACAGAGTAAATTGTGTTTTTGCTGGTGCACCGTTCGTTATCTATAACATAATCAGTGCACTGGTGTCTCAGCTGAAAGCGGTATGGGCTCAGTATTAGTATCTGATTCTCATTAAAGTTACACATCAAAGTGAATTTATGCTGGATGTTGGGGTGGGATCTGCCCCAGGCTTCATCATCTCCTCTCCTATAGCTGTTTGATGTTCACCACAGACGTTCATGTTGAATGAGGGTCATGCAGAAACCGCACACAATCCAATCTGAGCAGAATACGCTGTCTGTAATGATTCATGCAAGAGCATTGGTTTGGTTCTAACATTGCATTTTAAGATCAATCAAACTTTAAAGATGTAACATGTTTTAAATCATACACAAGCAGTCATTGAGTATGCAAGTATCTTTTGCACACTGAGAAAGTGTATTTAACACAATGTACATTAAGTTACATATAAAGTACATTAATGAACTGTAATTGTTGCATGCACTGTTTGCATTGTTTTAGCATCCGATTCACTCAAATAATTATGCAAATTAGGTAAATGTTTAACTACATTCAAAAAAATGATACTGACATGATTTCCACAGGACAACGGCGCAATTTTCACAATTCTCCATTTTTGCGGTTCGGTGCCAGATATATGATGCAAATATAAAATGTCCAATGTTTCTGTGCCCAAATACTTTTAAAATAAGTAGCACAACTATTTATTGAATTTGCAACTTTTGAATAGTTACTAAATAATACGTTTTGGCGCTGAAATACTGCCTGCAAAAGTAGCGCAAGTGTTAAATTAATTAATTACTAAATAGTATGTTTCTGTGTTGAAATACGGCCCGCAGAAGGGCCGTAACTGTATAATGACTTCGCAACTTTATCATTAAATTAGGCGTTTCTGCGTTAAAGTATTGCTCGCAAAAGTAGCGCAACTGTTTAATGAGTTCGCTAATAAATACTATATACGTTGCTCACAAAAGGAGACGTTTCTGTGATAAAAAATGTGCAAAAGTTGAGACATTTTTTTTTCAGTCGCTAAAAAACTTTTGACTGCAAAGATAGCGTAACTGTTTAATTAATGTAAAAAATAATGAATAATTAATAATTAATTTGTTAGTAAATAAAATGTTTCTGCATTGACAATTTGACTGCAAACGTAGCACAACTGTTTAATTACTTTTGCAATTGTTTAATGAGTTTGTTAGTAATTAAGACTGACAATAAATAAGTTGAAATACTGACTTCTAAAGTAATGCAACTGTTTCACGAGTTTCGCTATATGTATATATGCATTGTGTCTGTGTATCTCAGCGAGTATTGCCGCTGACATCACACCTGGAGTCGCGAGTTTGAATTCAGGGTGTGCTGAGTGACTCCAGCCAGGTTTCCTTAGCAACCAAATTGTCCCGGTTGCTAGGGAGGGTAGAGTCACATGGGGTAACCAAATTGGCCTGGTTGCTAGGGAGGGTAGAGTCACATGGGGTAACCAAATTGGCCTGGTTGCTAGGGAGAGTAGAGTCACATGGGGTAACCAAATTGGCCCGGTTGCTAGGGAGAGTAGAGTCACATGGGGTAACCTCCTCGTGGTCACTATAATGTGGTTCTCTCTCTCGGTGGGGCGTGTGGTGAGTTGTGCGTGGATGCCGTGGAGAATAGCGTGAAGCCTCCACACGCGCTCCACACGCGTTGAAAAACTGACTACAAAGGACTGCAACTGAATTATGAATTTGCTAGTAAATAAGGCGTTTCTTCACTGAAATACTGACGGCTGAAGTTGTGCATCTGTTTAGCGAATTACAGTACACCCCCCCCCCCCCCCCCCCCCCCAGGCGCAGCTGCAATGGCTGGAAATATTGGGAGTGAATATTCTGTATCTCTTAACATTGATAAAGACATGCGTCCAACATCCATAAGTGAACGCCCATGGATTTATGAGCACGCGTTCTGTTCTCTGATTTATTCAGATGAAACTTCTGATCAGTTTCACATCAGGATCCTCTCTGTAAAACTTCCCATAAATGTAAATGTGATCGAGCTGTCATTCTGTGATGTGTGTCATCCTTAACGCTAAAGATCTTCATCATTTACTCATGTGCTACAAGCCTTGCGGTGCTTCCAGCTCACGCCACTGTCTCAACTCCATGAATCAGTCACAAGCCGTTCATGCGGATCAACATTACAAGAGGCCGATGTGAAGGAGCGTTCTGGATGTGTTGATGTAGATCGTTAGGGCGAGTGGAGAACTCATTATTTGCTTCCTCAAGGAGCCTGAAGCATCGCGATAAAAGGGCCCGTTAAAAATGAGACTGTGGCGTTCTGACCCATTAGCCCGAGGGAGAAGTTCTGCTCATAGTCTTCCATTACTTTGGCATCTCTCTCCCCTCCAGAGCGAGCGCTCCAGCCGCACGCCCGTTCATCACGTTGCCACATGCATGAAATCTCTTCCTATGGGGTGAATGGATGACGTTGGACATCGTTATGTCTAGAAAGATTGTAGCGCTTTGAAAGCAAAGTTGCTGGATTGTATGTCTTCTCTAAAATGATCGCTGTTTCTCTTTGGCAATATAGCATGTTTTAAGACTTGATGGAGCTCTCAGTTGTGTTTCATTCAAGTATCGACATTGTCTTGAGTGTTTTCTGTGAATTTGCCATCTTGAAAATCGAAATAAAATGTAAATTTGCCCTATTTGCTTTCTCAAAACACATTACCGGTGTCATTGGGAATGCTTCATCAGTATACATTATTCCTAAAGGGGAACAAAAATTCGTAGTCACCAGGGCTGGATTGGTATACCGGGCATTATCCCGGTGGGGCGACACATTTTGGGGACGATCGGGGGCGGTCATCGGGAGAACTGAGCAAGGCGGTGGATCTTCCATGAAACGCTCGGTACTCCCGATAGCAGTTTTCTCTTCCCAGTCCACCCAATTAGGGTGATAATTGGGTCTTCTCCTCACACTTTGTTATTGTACGGCTTCGGAATAGTTGGAATATTGTGCACAACATTTTTATTATTTTCCGTTTGGAGGTGAATGTGTAACTCCACGAATCAACATAAAATTTTACCTTGCGTCATTTCACCTTTATTTTCATTCTTTTTTTATTTATTATTTTATCCCCTCTTTTCCCCAATGTTGGAACGCCCAATTCCCATTACTTAGTAGGTGCTTGTGGTGGCGCGGTTACTCACCTCAATCCGGGAGGCGGAGGACAAGTCTCAGTTGCCTCCGCTTCTGAGACCGTCAATCCACGCATCTCTGGGATCTTGGTTACCCCATGTGACTCTACCCTCCCTAGCAACCGGCCAATTTGGTTACCCCATGTGACTCTACCCTCCCTAGCAACCGGGCCAATTTGGTTACCCCATGTGACTCTACCCTCCCTAGCAACTGGGCCAATTTGGTTACCCCATGTGACTCTACCCTCCCTAGCAACCGGGCCAATTTGGTTACCCCATGTGACTCTACCCTCCCTAGCAACTGGGCCAATTTGGTTACTCCATGTGACTCTACCCTCCCTAGCAACCGGAACAATTTGGTTACCCCATGTGACTCTACCCTCCCTAGCAACCGGGCCAATCTGGTTACCCCATGTGACTCTACCCTCCCTAGCAACTGGCCCAATTTGGTTGCTAAGGAAACCTGGCTGGAGTCACTGAGCACGCCCTGGATTCAATCTCACGACTCGTCAGCGTCAACACTCGCTGAGATACACAGACCTCTTATTTTCATTCTTGATACTGTACACATTCCTGGTCATTTTGGGAATGATTAACTAATGCACATTACTCTAAAGGAAAGAAAAGGCCTTCGGAATCTTCACAATTTTCCTGATCATCACGTTTGGTTTCGACACACAAAAGCCAAAAAGCATTTTGGCTTCAAAATTGGTGCGACACATCCACACGCCGTATTTTAGGTTTGAACTCAAGAGCTTCGATGGAGTTTCAGAAATATTTTCGGTGAAATTTTAGTGCTTCTCACAGCAAGCTATTATATGACTTCGGAAAGGTAGCGCATGTGTGAACAGAATCAGTGTTGTTTAGGCATTAATATTGGCATGATGCATCAACGCGCCATTTTTTTTTATTTGAGCTCAAATGAGATTTCTGAGATTTTCATTATGGCTTTAGAAAAGTTGTAATATAGCATATTTAGCAATATTAGTCATATGGGATACTTATATGAACCTTTTTTGTGTGTTTTGGAGATTGACTGATCGCAACAGTAGGTTTGAACGTTTCCTGCTGAAATTGGTCTGTTTACCGAAATTCGAATCACTGCCCCCCAGTGGCAGAAGCTGGAAGTGTTGCTATTCTGGGTGAAATGTCCACAGGGTGGCGCCAAAGCCGAGTTGAATTTTCAATTATTAATGACATAACAGAAATGCATATTTTATTAACTCTTCCACCTATCCCAAACCCCAACCAAACACCTAACCCGTCAGTGGAGCGAAAATGCACCCGCGCATACCATTGTGTATCTCAACGTAATCACTTCCTGTTGAGCTCCCGCTGAATTGTTGTTGTATATAAAAAGAGCTGTATGAAAATTCCAGGAGAGAAACCAAGAGAAACATTTCCAACACAAGATCTAATCCCTCGATTCTTGTCTCCGTGTGGCTTGGGGCACGCGGGTGAGTCAGGTCTGTGGAAAATCTGTGAACCGTCAAGGTTGACGTCTAAATTGCTAGAGAGGCCCAGTTCTGGGAAATGTAGCGGATAAAATGACATTTCAAGCACAAACTAGAAGGCAGTGGTGTGTGCAGGCAGCCTTCATAGTCAGCATCATGAGCTAATGACCACCTGTCGGCCTGCCTGCAGAGACGCAGATCGCCAGACTGTAAATAGACTCGTCAGACGTCGTTTAACGCTTTGAGATGTTTAACCACAACCAGTCGTAACCGAGCTGTAAAGTTACTCGGTAACTCAAACCAGAAACCCAAATTGAGCCTAATATCATGGAAAAACATGACTGGTGACAGTTTTGCTAAATGATATGGAGTTTTTTTAAATGCGATGACGAGTTGACACGTTCGGCTCACGTTTGACTCGTGTGCTCTTCAGGACTCGTATCCCGCTCCTTTACATCTCAAGTGCAACGCTCTTGATCAGTCGAGCAACTGCGCGAACAAGATTGTAAACGTATTTGGTTATGCAATGCAAGCGTTAAAATGTGTCATGTGCTTTAGTAAAAGTGTTTAGATGTCATAAGATAGAATTGTGTGAGGAACAGGGTGAAAAGTAAGTGTTTATGAACTGATAATCTGCCGTTTTACTCATAATTTGTGTGAAAGTGATTAAAGTCATTGTTGTTGTAGCGCCTCTAGTGTTCATTTCACCAGGAAACTGCCGTGATACGTTCAACAAGCAACGTAAAAATAATTTAGCGGAGATATTTATTTTTTATCCCTTTTCTCCCAATGTTGGAAAGCCCAATTCCCACTACTTAGCAGGTCCTCGTGGTGGCGCGGTTACTCTGCTCAATCCGGGTGGTGGACGACGAGTCTCAGTTGCCTCCGCGTCTGAGACCGTCAATCCGCGCATCTGATCACGTGACTCGTTGTGCATGACACCGCGGAGACTCACAGCATGTGGAGACTCATGCTACTCTCCACGATCCACACACAACTCACCACACGCCCCATTGAGAGAACCACTAATCACCACCACGAGGAGGTTACCCCATGTGACTCTACCCTCCCTAGCAACCGGGACAATTTGGTTACCCCATGTGACTCTACCCTCCCTAGCAACCGGCCCAATTTGGTTACCCCATGTGACTCTACCCTCCCTAGCAACCGGGACAATTTGGTTACCCCATGTGACTCTACCCTCCCTAGCAACCGGCCCAATTTGGTTACCCCATGTGACTCTACCCTCCCTAGCAACCGGGCCAATTTGGTTACCCCATGTGACTCTACCCTCCCTAGCAACTGGGACAATTTGGTTACCCCATGTGACTCTACCCTCCCTAGCAACTGGGACAATTTGGTTACCCCATGTGACTCTACCCTCCCTAGCAACCGGGACAATTTGGTTGCTAATGAGACCTGACTGGAGTCACTCAGGACACCCTGGATTCAAACTCTTAACTCCAGGTGTGACAGTCAGCAGCAATACTCGCTGAGATACACAGACCCCCAAACATACAGGTATAGTAACGTGATTCTTTGAGACCAGGTTGCACAAATAAATGGCAAAAATGCACAATGCAAATATTTGAGAAATGTTTGAGATCATATTGAGATTAGAGGTTGACTGATTGTGGATTTTGCAGATACTGATAACTTAGTTGGCGGAAATAAAGGCCGATAACCGATTAATCGGACAATCTTTTTTTTTAGATCAGTTTATAGAATGAGAAAAAAAGAGAAAAAATATATTTTCTTACTGTGGAGTCCACAGACATTGAGGCTACAAGAGTCCAAATTGAATAAAATCCCAAAAGAAGATTATTGTGAAACCAAAATCTCAATTATAACCAGAAAATGTCAGATTTGGTGCATTGTGGGGGACTTTCAACCTAAAACAAGTCTGAAATACACAGGGGACTCTTATTTTGAAAATGAAAGAGATTTAACTTACAGTGCCCTATATGCATTTACCAAATTACACTTTTTATAGCATATATGTTCACCAGATGAAGAGATTATATGTAAATATTCACCATATGAGGTTTACTGATGAGGAATAAAAAATAAGGGAAAAAAAGAAACAATCTTTTTTTATCTTTATTCTTAGTAAAACAATAAAAAAACTAATTTGAAAGAAAATGTCAGCACCATGTGTTTTATTATAAATTCTATAATTTTATTTACTTATATTAAATTAGATATATATACTGTATATACATATATATATATATATATATACATATATATATATATATATATATATATATATATAGTTGGGATAGGCTCCAGCCCCCCGCGACCCTGTACAGGATAAGCGGTTGTCGATGGATGGATGGATATATATATATATATCATTTTTTTTGTGTATTTTTTTATTTTTTTTTGGTAAGCCAATATATCGGTTTTATTACTATAAAAGTAGTAATAAATTAGCTGATAGTTGCTTTTTGGGACTTTTTTTCATCGTTTTAATCAGTAATGCCGTTTTACACTGTGCCGATAGTTTTATAATTTTATAGTAATAAAACAGATATATCAGTCTTCCAAATTTTTTTTTAAAATGAAATGTTTATTTATATATATATAATTTAATATAATGATATTATGATATAAATGTGTAAGTAAATAAACTTTTTTTTTAAACGATTAATCTGTAAAACCGATATATCGGTCTACCTCTATTACCTATATATCACCATTGACCAATCAGAATTGAGTATTCCAGAGAGCCGTGTAATACATTACGTATTAGCCAAATTAAGCCTTTTATAGCCTTTTATAGCCTATATATTCACTAGAGTAAATATATTATATATATATATACATATAATCAGTAAAGCCGATATATCGGTCTACCTATAATTGAGGTTTCTGACTTTGCACTTTGACCCGGAGACATTATTGACATCTTTTCTGAAACTCTAAATTGACAAAAATAAAATGCAATTTTAGCAGATATATGCATTTAACATGTACAGTCTCTCTCTTCTGGGAAAACGGGAACAAAATAATGATACCGTCTTGTTCTAAGGGGCGAATGCACATTTGTGTCCAATAAAACACTCTGTAGACTGAGAGAATCTCCCTCCCCATAAATTATAAACAGGAACAGCAAGTAGCCAATCATTATTTTGTGTGACTATTGGATGTGGCTATTTCTAAAAAGCAGATCATTTAAATACTTTAAAACAGTGAACTGAGGCTGTGGAGATTTGATATAAAACAAACCCTTCATGACTGACAGTCTGCTAAACGCTGTCCATTTAGTGGTTGTTTCTGTATCCCCAAATGAGACTCTAGATATTGATCCCCTAGATGTCTATCCACAAGTCTTATTGGACATTTGTTGTATTCTCTTTACAGAAGATGATGCTGTTGTGTGAAAGCCAAAGGCAACATGGCGAGTTCGACATACATGGATGGAGAAACACTGACACCCAGTGATCACAATGAATTTAATTCATAAATGTGTAAAATGTCCCTCTCATATATGTTAATGCATACATTAATTCAAATTCATCAGAAGCTTTTATCCAAAGTGATTTACAAATGAGGAGCAAAACAATCAATCTATCATACAGAAGTCAACAATATCTGCAGTTTCGCAATGCCAAGTTCCCAAAAACAGCCATCTTTAAAGAGGAAAAGCACATTAGTTAGTGATAGTTAGATTAGTTACAAAATGTGTTTATTAAAGGGACAGTTCACCCCAAAAATACAATCCTCTCATCATTTACTCACCCTCATGTATGACTTTCTTTCTTCAGCAGAACTCAAATTAAGATATTTAGAAGAACGTTTCAGCTCTGTTGGTCCATACAATGCAAGTGAATGGTGACCAGAACTTTGAAGCTCCAAAAAGCACATAAAAGCAGCATAAAAGCAACCCAGTGGTTTAATCCAGGCCTTCTGAAGTGATATGATATTTACATTTACATTTACATTTATTCATTTGGCAGACACTTTTATCCAAAGTGACTTACAAAAGAGGAAAAACATAAGCGAATCATCTTAAGTGCCATATTACAAAGTTTCACTATCATCAGAATAGTATACAAAACCGATTTGTGCAACAAGAATTGTTCATTTTTTTTTTTAGTGACTGGTTAATTACTCTTGGAATATGATAGGTGTGAGTGAGAAACAGATCAATATTTAAGTCCTTTTTCCACTATAAATCTCCACTTTCACTTTCTTCTTTTGTTTTTGGTGATTTGCAATCTTCGTGCATATCACCATCTAGTGGGCAGGTGGAGAATTTATAGTAAAAAAGGACATAAATACACCGTCTGTTTTGTTTTGACTTTATTGTCTGTTCAGATTTCCCAGATTTCCTACCTTTACACCTTTTATAATAACGTGTTCATATGAAATGCCAGCCGTACCCGTCCTTTTTTTCAATGTTCAATTGTAGATGACTTTATCAAACCACTGTACAAGACTTTTAACATTCTCAGAATAAGTTGAGCTATTCGTATCCATTCAGCAAGAAATGAAAACCAAGTCATCCGCGTATTTGTACAGTATTAAATGCTGACGTGAAATCCAATCTAAATGGTGCTGGGCCTTGTGTAACTGGATCAGGGAGGCACGAACGTGCTCCGATTGGGCATATAAGCAAATTGCAATGGATCTACAGAGCCATTCATTTGTACTAACAGTTATATAGCAGTTACGTAACGTACGCTCCATGCATTTGCACAGAACAGATGTAAGGGCAATTGGGCGGAGGTATTTAAGAGCGCTGGCATGAGGTGTTATAGGTGCTGGGATAACAGTAGTGTTTCCATGCTGCTGGTCCAAAATCATCCTCTAAAAGGACATACATGTACATACATGCCCAAGTTGTTCTGCACACTCTTTTAGATCAATGCCCTTCAGGACGTCCGGACCAGGAGCCTTTTTTGGTTTAATTATACGGAGAATTATGTCTTCTAACTGTTCCTGTTGTCTGCCCATCATTGTATTTAATCCCTTCCAGGCCAGGTTTGAAATTCCTTCCCAACTTTCCGATTATACTGTATTTGCGCCTCTTTTATCTTACGTTTAACGTCTTTATTTAGCTCTTTTAGCTCAAGTGTCTCATTCCTTAATAAAGCCGTTCTCTTCTTATTTAAAGATTGTTTAAGGTCTTTATTAAGAGACGGGATGACCGTCTGCCGGCAGGTCATCCCGTGTACCTTGATGAGGGAGGGGACAAGGGGAGGGAAACAGTAATAATTAAATTGGGGGAATGTACCGGGGTACTGTTACAGGTAGTACCCCCCAAAAAACCACAGAGCGGCAGTGAGAGAGAGAGAGAGGAGAGAGAGATGGGAAAAAACACTTACTCGCCAGTTCTCTGATGCCCGTAGCTTGGTCCTCGGCCACTCCTCCACCCTCTAACAGACGACAGCCGAACCTACCCGGGCAGATCAGAGGCAGCCCTACAGCCCCTGGCGGACGGAACGCCCCGCAACGTTCTCGGGGAACAGAAGGGGCCCCTCCCCGTTTCAGCGGCTGGTAGGGGACTCCGCCCCTGGCAGTGGCCTTGACTGCTCCAGGCGGTCGGTTAGGAGCCCCTTCTCCACTCGCGGTCGGCGGCCGTTCCTCCGCTTCCAGGTTGGGCTCCTTATCCCTCGGCAGACGGCTGCGGCTGCTCCATTGGGGTGGACATTAGTGGCGAGAACTCTACTACGGCACATCCCTCCTCCTTCCCGGATTTCGGCACCAGTGTAACGCAGTTCAATGGAAAGGAAGAGGCAAGAACCGGCTTGACGATATAAATAATAGTTTAATGATAAACTTAAACAAAAGACACAAACACACACATGACGGATATGTCCGTAAACGATCTCTCTCTCCCGCACCATCCTCCGCAGTCGGCCTTTATCCGTCTCGGAGGCTTAATTAGCCTGATACGGGACCGGGTGCGTAGGATCATGACCCGCCCTCCGCCCTGCCACAGACTCCTGTACAGTCCTTTAATAAGCAATATATAGTATAATAATTAGACGTCAGCCGATAGTTGATTTTGCAGAGAGCGATAACTTGAGTGGTGGAAAAGGCCGATAACCGATTAATCGGCTGGTAGTTTTTAACATTGATTTATAGAATGTTCATTGTTCAACCAAAATCCCAATAATAACCAGAAAAGACTTTCATTAATATTTGGTTCATGGGACTTTTATCTATAAACAAGCCTGAAACACACCAGGGACTCTTATTTTGAAATGGCAGAGACTTTGCTCCATTACAACGCTCAAGAGTATCATGGAGGAATTAAAAAAAGATAAATATCGGTAACTATCGGCACAGATTAATCGGCAGAACCGATATATCGGCCAAACTTGAATAATAATCAAAAATATATCTTTGAAATATGTAATACATCCCTTAGAAATATTTACCATGTGTAATGTTTAATGATTTGGTTCATGTATTCCAGGTCTTTTATTTTGAAAAGTTTAGTTCCTGTATCCCTAGTCATGTGATCATCCTGTTTCATTGGTGTTCATTGGTTTATTGTCTTATTTAATGTGAGTGTAGCTGTTTATGTCAAGTCATGTTCATGTTTATCTCTAGTTTAGTTCACATTTATAGTGAGGTTTTGGATTTCACGTTTATTAAATAAATTGCACTTGATTTCTCACTTCATCGTCATCGCCTGTTGTTACACCATGGAAACTTGGTATTATTAATCAGACCCGTCATTAAAAAAAAATACATTTTGTTGACAGATATACACTTGCCCATCTGTCAACATGTTTTTTTGCTGTTGTTGTTTGAGGTAACTGAGGTATGAGTCTGAATTATTTTCTGTTGGGATTGGCAGCATGTCATAAAAGAGAAAAAGAGCTTGAATTCAATCGGGAACATTCCTTTCAACAAAATTTATTATTTATTAGGTTTGACCTGTTTTCTAGCAGACCAACATCAACCTTTAGACCACTAGCCAGTAGACCTGGTTTTAACCTGGTAGTGTATCCTGGTTAACAGTTGCGGAGCTAGGGGGTGGGCATGGAGCCTGGGCACCGCATTGGCCACCCCAACTCGCAATTGCTGTTTTTTGGTCTTCTTTTGGCACAATGTAGTTCTTTAGAGGTGAAATCATCTCTGTTCAAATGTACAAACTTAACATGTGCGCAGACCAAGGTCACCAAACCTCTCCGTCCCGGGTGTCATTGTATCTACCCCCCCATCCTCCCCCCACAGTCCGATGACATAATAATGCTGAATGTGAAGCTTTTAATTGTATTAAAGCACTTACATTAATACTTCTGATAAAACTTGTGTATTATTTAAGCTGCAAAGTTGTTTAAATCAATGTTTTAGGGTTTACAGTATTACAGTGTTACAGTGTTACGGGTTTACAGTGTTACAGGTTTACAGTGTTACAGGTTTACAGTGTTACAGTATTACAGTATTACAGTGTTACGGGTTTACAGTGTTACAGTGTTACAGTATTACAGTGTTACGGGTTTACAGTATTACAGTGTTACAGTGTTACGGGTTTACAGTGTTACAGTGTTACAGTGTTACGGGTTTACAGTATTATAGTGTTACAGTGTTACAGTGTTACGGGTTTACAGTATTACAGTATTACAGTGTTACAGTGTTACGGGTTTACAGTCTTACAGTGTTACAGTGTTACGGGTTTACAGTATTACAGTGTTACGGGTTTACAGTATTACAGTATTACAGTGTTACAGTGTTACGGGTTTACAGTGTTACAGTGTTACAGTGTTACGGGTTTACAGTGTTACAGTGTTACAGTATTACAGTGTTACAGTGTTATGGGTTTACAGTATTACAGTGTTACAGTGTTACGGGTTTACAGTGTTACGGGTTTACAGTATTATAGTGTTACAGTGTTACAGTGTTACGGGTTTACAGTATTACAGTGTTACAGTGTTACGGGTTTACAGTATTACAGTGTTACAGTGTTACAGTGTTACGGGTTTACAGTGTTACAGTGTTACAGTGTTACGGGTTTACAGTGTTACAGTGTTACAGTGTTACAGTATTACAGTGTTACGGGTTTACAGTATTACAGTGTTACAGTGTTACGGGTTTACAGTGTTACAGTGTTACGGGTTTACAGTATTATAGTGTTACAGTGTTACAGTGTTACGGGTTTACAGTATTACAGTATTACAGTGTTACGGGTTTACAGTATTATAGTGTTACAGTGTTACAGTGTTACGGGTTTACAGTATTATAGTGTTACAGTGTTACGGGTTTACAGTATTACAGTATTACAGTGTTACAGTGTTACGGGTTTACAGTATTACGGGTTTACAGTATTACAGTGTTACGGGTTTACAGTATTACAGTGTTACAGTGTTACGGGTTTACAGTGTTACAGTGTTACAGTGTTACGGGTTTACAGTATTACAGTATTACAGTGTTACAGTGTTACGGGTTTACAGTATTACAGTGTTACAGTGTTACGGGTTTACAGTATTACAGTGTTACAGTGTTACAGTGTTACGGGTTTACAGTGTTACAGTGTTACAGTGTTACGGGTTTACAGTGTTACAGTGTTACAGTGTTACAGTATTACAGTGTTACGGGTTTACAGTATTACAGTGTTACAGTGTTACGGGTTTACAGTGTTACAGTGTTACGGGTTTACAGTATTATAGTGTTACAGTGTTACAGTGTTACGGGTTTACAGTATTACAGTATTACAGTGTTACGGGTTTACAGTATTATAGTGTTACAGTGTTACAGTGTTACGGGTTTACAGTATTATAGTGTTACAGTGTTACAGTGTTACGGGTTTACAGTATTACAGTATTACAGTGTTACAGTGTTACGGGTTTACAGTATTACGGGTTTACAGTATTACAGTGTTACGGGTTTACAGTATTACAGTGTTACAGTGTTACGGGTTTACAGTGTTACAGTGTTACAGTGTTACGGGTTTACAGTGTTACAGTATTACAGTGTTACGTCACATTTTTATACAGATGCGGTCAGTTGGTGATTTTATCACACTAAACACACATATTGTTCATGTGTCTATACTTTTGAAACAGTATTTTAATGTTTACAGATTAAACCCCATTGACTTGCATTGGAAGTGTCTCACTGGAACACACATTTATTTATTTATTTTTCTTCTTTTTTTTATTATTATATTTTTTATTTTTTGTAATTTTTCTGTCGATTGAGCTTCACTTTTTATTGAACCCGGAACATTCCTTTAAGCATATTTTACTGGACTGTTTTAATAACACTAGATAACATTCTGATAATTCGTTATTCTTTATATTTAAAAAAGGATTCGCAAGGAAAACATTTTAAATTATTTTGTATAATT
The DNA here is from genome assembly GCA_032164185.1 of Moxostoma hubbsi. Classification (NCBI taxonomy): domain Eukaryota; kingdom Metazoa; phylum Chordata; class Actinopteri; order Cypriniformes; family Catostomidae; genus Moxostoma; species Moxostoma hubbsi. Next base: position 54,366,099 of record JAVLUX010000006.1, read on the forward strand.
TTTGTTGCAATGTTGTAATAAATGTTTTTGTTTATTGTTTGTAATATTTTCTTAAACTACTTTGTTCTTGCCATGAAAATAGGCATTGATCCTGACCTGTTAATATTCAGAATAATACAGAAAAGTATTGGAAATGGAAATTATGCACAAATTAAAAATATTCTATTGATATGCTTTTGTATTTGAAGAGATATTGAACTTGATTTTCTTCACAATCTCTTATTTTATCTCAATGATGCCGTCGTCGTCATGTAGTCAATTGCGCTGATTTTAAAAGAAACTATATTAGTGGAAAAAAGTTTAAAAATAGATCAAAATAATTTTCACACATTAAATGCTAAAATGGGGTTATGTCTATTTCGCTCTTCGTTTAGATCATTGGTAATAATTAATATTTTTATGAGGGATTTTCAGATTTCAAGATCTGGGATGATTGTAAAACAAAAAAGTTGTTTAAAAACTTGCAAAATTAGATGATGGTGTCATGTTGGAAAAGTTTCCGAGACATTTATTATCAATACAATCAAAAGAATGTTTATTGTTTTTAATATAGGTCAACACTTGAGGTATAAAAGTGTAACAAATCGTGTCAAAAAGTGGAGTATAAAAATGTATTATAACATGTAAACCTGTTTTTCAGGCGCTCACAGATTAGAGATGTATCAACATGTTTTCACCGGTTCAATTCTCATTGTGGAAGTCACTTTCCATGAATACTGTACACAAAACAAATGTTTTGGGCTTGTTGTGTAAACTTTTAAAAGTGTTAGATAACCTATAATCTCAGTTCTTGTCCATATCTAACCATTCAAATCATGCAACTGCAGTATTCTTTTACATTATGTTTAATGTAATTGTGTTTACTGGCACACAAGTGACACATTTTGTCTTTTAGGAACTATTTTGACCTTTCTTAAAACGATTTCCGTTGGTGTAATCGAATGCATTCAGGTTCTTTCAGTCGCATTAAAGGGATAGTTTGCCCAAAAATGTAAATTCAGTCATTGTTTACTCACCCCGGTGTTGTTGTAACTCTTATGTCATAACTATATGATTTTCTGTCTATTTCTTCACACAAAGGGAGAAATAGTGAATAAATGTTGTGCTCTGTGATGTCATACAATGGGAGTTTATGGTGACACATCTTCAAGCTTCAAAAGAACACAAAAGTATAATTCAGAAGTCTAATTAATTATTCATGAGAATTAAACAGAGAACATAACTTACTAAACATGTCTGAAGCATTTATAGTCGAAGAATTGATGCATTTCTATGCCCAGCCTTATTTTTTATAGCTTTTGTACCAGCGCCAGTTCACAGCAGTTACAGTGCAATGCCGCAAATAGATAAAATGTGCCGTCACTCGTCACGGCTGGTTAGGACAAAAACTCTGATTATCATAGACAGTATACCTTATATCACGTGTCGTTTGCCGGCAGTTTAGGACACGGTGTGACTGTGGCGTCCTTGATGTTTCTGTTTGATTTATGAGTACTCTGTTTAAAATAACAAGGCTGGGCATAGAAATGCATCAATTCTTGGACTACAAACTCTTCAGACATGTTGAGTAAGTTCTGTTCTCTGTGTTGTGTGCAATTGTGTTGTTGTCTGTCTCTATCACTGTTTTTAGAGAAATAAAACGGGTTTTCTCTTGAACGCCCCCATGTCGTGAGGGGGTCTGTGTGAACTGTTGCTCTCGTGTCCCATCATGAACACACACAGGAGATCAACAGTGAACATTTACACTAAATAATACATCAGATTTCAGTTTCTCATCAAATCTTATCGTATACTTTCATAACAATCATGAGGCTCATGAATAATTAATTAGACTTCTGAATTATACTTTTGTGTTCTTTTGAAGCTTGAAGAGGTGGTCACCATAAACTGCCATTGTATGACATCACTGAGCACAACATTTATTCACAGTTTCTCTCTTTGTGTTCAGAACAAGACAGAAAGTCGTATCGGGTTAAAACAACACTGGGGTGAGTAAACAATGACTCATCTTACATTTTTGGGCGAACTATCCCTTTAACCCTTAAATACATGGCTGTTTTGCCAAACATTATTATTGGATACTTTGTGTCTTTATCGTCCTGACATGTATATGTTTATTTTTCATATATCAGAGATAATGCAACAAAGATAGAACATAATGAAATCTCACGAGACGAAACTTGCTGTCAAACACATATTGAGCTGCAAATAATCTACACATATATATTTTCTCAGACACTTTTTGAGTATTAATAGATGCACAGATGACATCATTTCAGCAGTACACCCAAATGACTATAGTCAAATCACACTGTTCATGTGTTAAACTTGCTATAGTTTATTTTCACATTGCTTCTTCGTCACATCATGTCAGTCACTGAAACATCAGCATGTATATTATGTTTAAGTACATACATATGAGATACTGATACACCATAAAGTAATTATTTGTCTTGTAATAAACAAAGAAATGTGATTGTAAACTTATATAGGTATGAAATAATCATTCAAATGTTATTTATGGAAGAAGAAGATAAAAGCAACTATTTAGCCAATAGTTTGGTTAAACTATTTAGAAGAGTAAAGCTGTGGATGCGGTACGGGGGGTGGAATGAGGTCCCGGGTCTGTGTTAAAGGGTTAAATACTTTAAGATATCACACATGAAAGATATTTTAAGGTAATCTGTCAAAACACTTGAAGAGAATGAAAATGCATGATTGTTTTGGCAATACAAGGACTGTGTTTAAATGAGGCTTAAAATCATCTGATTATTATTCTTTGCTTTTGACATCAAGACATAAAATGTCACGTTAATCAAATATAAATGACAACATGTTTAGAGTACAACACTTTCGGCACACATTTGACCCTTATAACAGTCACACTTCTGCCTATTCAAACTGGGTGTAAAAACATTTTTTGTTAGCTAAAATAAAACCCCCAACAAACATAATTGGAAACAGTGAAGAAAAAAAAAAAAAAAAAAAATATATATATATATATATATATATATACACACACACACATTTGGCTCCAAAAGTACAAAAATGTAATAACAAAATAAAAAAGACCACAAATGAATCTTAGGCTTTGACACACAGTATATAATTAAATGTAAAAACTTGACATCCCATCTTCATTAAACATGAAATCACCACTGAATGTGGCAACACTAGACTAGCCATGGAAATGTCATTAAAACAAATTTAACCCTTTAAGCTCTGATTTTTGAGCTGTTCCCAAAGATTTCCTGTTTCAGTGGCATGCCCAAAATTAAAGGCTTATAACTTGATAAAATAAACAAGGAGGGTCAAGTATTTGGTATCTCTGAAAAAAAGCTTTTGATGTTTTTTATTTATATAGATTATAACTCATTCTGAGACTCTCAGCCTAAGAAAAAATTACAACCTTAAAAATTAAGTCTGAAATGTACTTTTACCCCCGTATTTTTCTGATTTGCCATTATATATTTTTGGGTGTACATAAAGTGGCTCCGTAAAACTGCTTTTGTTTTATTCCCAATCGTGTCAACTGTATCTGAGAAAAATGCTGTGTTGATTCGATAAAGCAATCAAACGTTCCAACATTACAAATATAATTGATCATAGTGTCCAAAAACATCTCCAAACAAATAAAAGATAATAATTGTACATAAGAACTAATTACACATGCAAACACAACAATGACTAAAGGTTTGCATAGCATGCAGACATGATTTTAGTCATGAGATTTCACAGAATGAGTTTCATTCTGTGTCATTTGAGTCATCATTGAGTCTGTGTCATGTATTTGGCGCCATCTCCTGGTGGTCATATGTAACATTGTGCTTCATGTGGATTATCTAATGATCTATACATCTGATTATCTTGTGTGTGGACTCGTTTGAATGATAATCACCTCATTCAGTTTCATTCTGTGCCATTTGAGTCATCATTGAGTCTGTGTCATGTATTTGGCGCCATCTCCTGGTGGTCATATGTAACATTGTGCTTCATGTGGATTATCTAATGATCTATACATCTGATTATCTTGTGTGTGGACTCGATTGAAAGATATTCACTTCCTGTAAGTAACAATATGTGATATTGTATGTTCTGTTTATTTTCTGTAAAGTTATGAGCGAGAATGCGGCATTTAAGCAACACCAACATAATGGTCAAAGACATATTAGCTATTATTTGCTATATTTTCATCTATGAAGAATATTCTGGTTGTATTTTACTCTTTAAAAGCTTTCCAACAACATATGACACAAGACTATTTGATCAGTTCGATATTTTTACTGATTGCAATAATATGTGGAGTGCAAATTTTGTATTTATCAAAATGTAACATTTCTGATTTATCTGCAGATTTTAAAGCACTTGTTCAGTTTTGGTCATAATGTCACATGCATTAGAAAGCTTCCAAACTTATTGACATATTTTGTGTTTGTCAGTACTGTAATTATTAATATTTTGACAATTAAAAACATTTCTTGCAGGAGCCCAACCGAGCTTAAAGGGTTAAATTATATAATGTAAGATAATGTGTTACATTTGGTAGCCTTATGACACACAAAAAATCAAATAAAAATATACTGAAGGTAGAAAACATTGAAAAAACCAGTGATGACAGAATTTTCGTTTTTGCATGAACTATCCCTTTAAGAAAGACATTCAAGTTCAGAAAGTTCACTTTGGTAAAATGTAAATACATTTTTGTCTTTGGTTTAATATGAAAGGCTGAACTGTTGTTTTGAAATCCTCTGGTGCCAAAACTGAATTGTGTTGTGCATGGGAAACTGTGCTGTGCTTTGAAATGTGCTATGTATTATTGACATCTTTTAAATGCTCCAAAATGACACCATACATCAGATGTATACTGATTACACAGCTCAGATTTCAACTCCATAAAATCATTAAAACATTCTTAAAACCACAGGAACAACAGCACAAATTAAACTAGAGTTTCTCAAATAAATAGTCATTTATCAACTGGATGTTATTATAAGATTTATCTTATGTATACTGATTAAATGGTACTTTCCAGGAACACTTTGGTGTCCTGGCAGCCCATTTTACTCCCATTATGCAACGTAGTTCAGAGAGAAACAGAATATTCAATGAGGGGCAAAAATGTGGGATGGGAACTGATTGAATGTCACCACTTCTATTTCAAATCTAGCCTTGTTTGATTTTTATTAGAGTAAATTATGCGTTTATTATAGTTTTCTTGATGGAACCAAGTTTTTTTTAAATACCGTGCACTGTTTAATCAACCACAATAAGAACATGTATTAAGAAAGTAAATGGGGTATATTTTGATTTCATGTTGATTTTGAAGGAATAATGTCGGCTTACTTTCCAATGGTCTCCATTTCTACGTGTAATTTACTGCAGCAATGATGACCAGCACGGCGAGAAACCCACATACAGTAGATGTTGTCGCAGCATTACTTTGTTTACTTGTTCTTGAATGTGTGCCTACGAAAACAACAAAAACAACATAAGTATTGCCATCCATATCCATTGCCAAGGAATGTTCTGGTTCAATACAAGTCTTACAAAATATTGCACTTAAAATGGAAGTCTATGGGGCAAGCGATCACATACACGAGTCAGCGGGCGGGATCGTCACGGCAACGAGAAGACTCTCCGCTACCCTGCCCCTAGTGGTGAAAATTGACTCTGCATCACCACTTGACCCTTCGCTGTTGAATGGGTCGCTTCATCATCCTGATGCATCATCCGCAGCGCTTGATATATCTACTTTTTAAAGGTGTCGTCCTGTAAGTGTTCCTTATGCTAAGTGTTCCTTAAGCTCTCATGTAAGTGTTCCTTAAGCTCTCATGCTGATCTGACGGCGGGATGTGTCCCTAGGACTCTCCAACCGCAAAGTCCTAGGGACACATCCCGCCGTCAGATCAGCATGAGAGCTTCATTCGCTGTCTGGGCCACGACCATGTGGAGACAGCCCTCATGGAGACAGACTGCCCTCACTGTGAGGGCAAGAGTTTCAAGATGCTTCGCTCATGAATCGCCCTTGTTCTGAGAGACGATTCAGCCTCCCGCGCTCTCCACACTTCTGTGACACCCGAGGGATCACACGAGGAGGCACGGTGGGGCCACGAGGTCGAGCAGGATGGATCTGTGGTTGACCCTCGTGCCAGCACACACCCCGCAAGCCCCTCGATCACGTTCAGCGGTTCTGACGCTGGGGATGATGATGTTGTGTCTCTCGCTGCATCTGGCGAGAGGTCCATGGAGGACGTTGTCGCACCTTCCCCCAGTGAGGGCGAGGAGCATGCACGTGCCACTGACAAAGAGATCCTTTGTATCCTTTCAAGGGCAGTCGAAGAGCTCACACTTGAGTGGTCTTCTCCAGAGGAACCTGAAAAATCTCGCCTTGATAAATGGCTCCTGAATTCCGGACAAGCGACCGCATTCCTCAGATCTGCCCCGTTCTTCCTGGAGGTTCATAATGAACGATTTCACTCTCCTCACTAAAGTGGACCACCTGGAAGACAAAGGTTATTATGCCCAACTAATCCCTGTGGAAGAGGCGGTAGCTGCACATCTCTGCCCAGCGAGTAGCAGGGTGTGGAAATCACGCCCCGTTCATCCTTCCGAGCCGTGTCGGCTGATGTCCGCACTGGCTGAAAAAGCACATGACAGAGGTTCACAAAGTCCACAAAGGGTTTTACAGCTGCTATTCTCTTGTCCCAAAGAAAGACGGTGGGCTTCGGACAATTTTAGATCTAAGACTTTTGAATGATTACTCAGGAATGGATCTTATTGCACGTCCACCCACACGACTGGTTTGCTTCAATAGATCTGAAAGACGCGTACTTTCATGTTAAAATTGTACAACATCCCAGGATGTTTTTTAGATTCGTGTTTGAGGGATCTGGAAATCAATTCAAAGTCCTGCCCTTCGGATTGTCCCAGTCTCCTCGCACATTCACAAAGTGCATCAATGCGGTACTTGCACCCTCTGAAACTGAGCGGTGTGCGAATTTTGAACTACCTAGATGATTGGCTATTACTAGCTCAATCAGAGGCTCTATTATGCCTGCGCCAGGACCTATTGCTCCAACATCTAAACAGCTTGGGCCTCAATGTCAACTGGGAGATGAGCACGCTCTCCCCCAGCCAACAAATCTCCTTTTTGGGAGTCTGTCTTGACTCCATGGGCGAGCGCCATGTTCAGGCCATTCTTCAATGTTTGTCACAGTCCAAACTGGGGACACGGCGGCATCGCTCGGACAACATGACAGTTGTGGCGTACATAAACCGCCTAGGTGGACCTCGTTTCCTGCCAATGATGAGACCGACAGGTTACCTCCTCCTATGGAGCATCTCCTCTCCCTGTGGGCGACATATGTCCCAGGCCGTCTGAATTACGGTGTGGATCTATTGTCACGCCAAAGGGCAATGCCGGGCAAATGGAGACTTCATCCACAGACTGTCCTGAGGATTTGGGAAATATTTGTCAAAGCAGCGATCGATCTATTTGCCTCCGTGGAGAATGCCCTCTGTCCCCTTTGGTAGTCCAAGTACCAAGCTCCGCTAGGAGTGGACGCAATGGCCCACAAATGGCCTGCGGAATGCAAATATGTTTCCCCTGGTGTGCCTCCTTCACTCAAGGACAAGGAAACGATTCTATCGGTTGCACGTGTTTTCTATTAAGACAGCATTTCTGCTGGCTCTGGCCTCAGTAAAACGGGTCGGTGATTTGCAAGCACTCTCAGTCGACAGTTCATGCCTGGAATTTGGTCCGGAAAAGCCATGTCAAACCCAGAAAAGGCTATGTGCCTAAGGTTCTAACCATGCCCTTCAGAGCGCAGGTGGTTCACCTTCAAGCCTTTTTCCATCCTCGATTTAATTCGGATGAGGAACTGTCCTTGCATTTGTTATGCCCGGTGCGAGTGCTACACACATACGTTGAGCGTACGCGCCAGTTCAGACTATCTGACCATCTTTGTGTCTTCACTGGATTGTTAATGCAATCGTCCTGGTTTATGAGCCGCAGGGTGCAAATTGGCCAATTGGTGTTAAATCACACTAGACTAGAGGCATGGCCTCTTTATGGGCATAGAGGGCACAACATTTATGCATTTGGCAGATGCTTTTATCCAAAGCGACTTACAGAGCCCTTATTACAGGGACAATCCCCCCGGAGCAACCTGGAGTTAAGTGCCTTGCTCAAGGACACAATGGTGGTGACTGTGGGGTTCGAACCAGCAACCTTCTGATTAGCAGCCCTGTGCTCTAGCCACTACACCACCACCACCTCTGGATATATAACAAGATATATGTTTTGCACTAGGATGGTCTTCTCAAAACACAAGGTTTTACCACTTAGATGTAACATCTCTCATCTCAAGTCCTATCTATCTAGGGTGCTTGCTATTTTGTTGGCCAAACATACATTTATGCACCCTTTTTTTAAGTTAGGGCTCCTTGTCATTTTACACAACTGACTGTATTCAGACTGTTGTGTTTCCCAAAAGTCACAAGCACTTTCATTGTAAAGAAATCTTCCTTCACGACTGGGTTTGTGAAGGGGTTAATTCATACTATTTTACTATTGTTCGTGTAGGACACTCCCCATAGCATCAGCTTAGTGAAGCAATGTCTTGTTCCCTTCATATCAGGAAACAAATGTTTTGCTAGCCGAATGCTAGAGCAGGGACGTCACTAGGATTGGAAGACAGGGGGGGCTTAGCCCCCAGGGTATTTGTAACTTGCATTTGCAAAATCTTTGTACTCACATCTAGAGCTACACTTATGTCAACAACCAGTCAAGAAACCAAGATGTTAACAAGTAAAACGTGACAGACATATCCTCTTCTTCCATTTCTACTCTGTTAAAGAAAAGTTACTGTAATGTTGCTTTTAGACACATCAAAGCTGCATGGGGGAATTTACTCAGGCCAGACTTTGCTCCTGATGAGTTATTCTATAAGCAATGACTTAAATGCTATCTGTCTGCTCATGTAAATGTATGATAAAGTAATGCATACTATATCTAATTCCTCTCTATATAAGATAAGTTGTCCACAGAATGCTATTTAATTACTGTAACTGTGCTGTGGATTGGTTCAATCAAAGTGTAATTTCGCTGTGTAGTTTGGCTTGCATACAGTTTAACCCAAGAACCAGAATTTTAAGGTCATAGTGAAATTTGACAACACAGGTTTGAGCGTTTCTCAATTAAAGATGATTTATTCTGCCAAATGATGTATACAAGAAGGATATAACGGTAATAGCATTAACAGGGACCCTATGACATTTAGACATTTAACATTCTATGGGGATTGATATTGTTTATGCCTATTATAGAGATAGGTTATATTATTGGCAAAGAATAAAGAGTTGTGATTAGCTTGCTAAGTTCACCATTTCTTGTATTTTGCTTGTTCACTCTAGCTAGACTACAGTTTTCCATAGCAAACCAAAATATCCCCTTTCCTTTACCTCAAGAAAACGTAGCTAAAGGTAAGCAGGTAATTCAAAACAACTTACAATTTCACTCTGTATCACGACACTTACCAATCTTCCTTTCACCATTAGCGTGTGTATCGGTGTGTGTGTGGACGGGAGGGTGCATAGCGAGTTCAACTTCAGACCAAACTAGAGTAACGACGAGACGAGATGAATCCTCCAGTTACTTGCAGCGCTCCGGTCTGCAACGCGCTGAAAGCTGCCACAGTTCACACCAATGCAACGAGACGGTGCGGTGCATCATCTTGATAGCACAACGACTCTTTGTACTTCTGTTCAACTTCTGACTTTTCGGCTATTTTTTGTAGCTGGATTATATATATATATATATATATATATATATATTATTTGTTGCGTCTAATTCTAAATATGAATGAGGATACAGTTATTGATAAATCGAATTGTTATTGTTGTTCTTATTATCATTTAGGGGGGCTTAGGGACATTTTGGGGTAGCTTCAGCCCCCCTAAAATAGGCCTAATGACGTCCCTGTGCTAGAGTGTTCTGACTGGTTTCTAGGTGGTTGCTGTTCTGATTTATTGTTTTGCTAGCGGGTTTTCAGAGTGTTCTGATTGGTTGTTTTGCTAGTCTATTGCTAATCTAAGTTGCTAGTGTTCTGATTTGTTTCAAGGTGGTTGCTAGTGTTCTGATTCGTTGTTTTGCTAGCAGGTTACCAGAGTGTTCTGATTGGTTTCTAGGCGGCTGCTAGTGTACTGATTGGTTATTTTGCTTGGGGGTTGCAAGAGTGTGTTGATTGGTTGTTTAGCTAGCGGGTTATCAGAGTGTTGTGATTGGTTGTTTTGCTAGGTGATTGCTAGAGTGTTCTGATTGGGTGTTTTGCTTGAAGGTTACCAGAGTGTTCTGATTGGTTTCTAGGCGGTTGCTAAAGTGTTCTGATTGGGTGTTTTGCTTGAGGGTTGCCAGAGTGTTCTGATTGGTTTCTAGGCGGTTGCTAAAGTGTTCTGATTGGGTGTTTTGCTTGAGGGTTGCCAGAGTGTTCTGATTGGTTTCTAGGCGTTTGCTAAAGTGTTCTGATTGGTTGTTTTGCAAGAGGGTTGCAAGAATGTTCTAATTGGTTTCTAGGTGGTTGCTAGTGTTATGATTGGTTGTTTTTCTAGGGGGTTGCTAGAGTGTTATGATTGGATTCTAGGTGGTCGATAAAGTGTTCTGATTGGTTGTTTTGCTAGAAGGTTGCAAGAGTGTCCTGATTGGGTTCTAGATGTATGCTAGAGTTTTCTGATAGGTTGTTTTGCTATATGGTTGCCAGAGTGTTTTGATTGGGTTCTAGGTGGTTGATAAAGTGTTCTGATTGGCTGTTTTGCTATATGGTTGCCAGAGTGTTTTGATTGGGTTCTAGGTGATTGCTAGAGTGTTCTGATTGGTTGTTATTCTAGGTGGTTGCTAGAGTGTTCTGATTGGTTGTTTTGATAGAGGGTTGACAGAGTGTTCTGATTGGGTTCTAGGTGGTTGATAAAGTGTTCTGATGGGTTGTTTTGCCATATAGTTGCCAGAGTGTTTTGATTGGGGTCTAGGTGATTGCTAGAGTGTTCTGATTGGTTGTTTTGATAGAGGGTTGCCAGAGTGTTTTGATTGGGTTCTAGGTGATTGCTAGAGTGTTCTGATTGGTTGTTTTGATAGAGGGTTGCTAGAGTTTTCTGATTGGTTGTTTTGCTATATGGTTGCCAGAGTGTTTTGATTGGGTTCTAGGTGGTTGATAAAGTGTTCTGATTGGTTGTTTTGCTATATGGTTGCCAGAGTGTTTTGATTGGGTTCTAGGTGATTGCTAGAGTGTTCTGATTGGTTGTTTTGATAGAGGGTTGACAGAGTGTTCTGATTGGGTTCTAGGTGATTGCTAGAGTGTTCTGATTGGTTGTTTTGATAGAGGGTTGACAGAGTGTTCTGATTGGTTGTTTTGATAGAGGGTTGCCAGAGTGTTCTGATTGGGTTCTAGGTGATTGCTAGAGTGTTCTGATTGGTTGTTTTGATAGAGGGTTGACAGAGTGTTCTGATTGGGTTCTAGGTGATTGCTAGAGTGTTCTGATTGGTTGTTTTGATAGAGGGTTGCCAGAGTGTTTTGATTGGGTTCTAGGTGATTGCTAGAGTGTTCTGATTGGTTGTTTTGATAGAGGGTTGACAGAGTGTTCTGATTGGTTGTTTTGATAGAGGGTTGACAGAGTGTTCTGATTGGTTTCTAGGTGTTTGCTAGAGTGTTCTGATTGGTTGTTTAGATAGAGGGTTGACAGAGTGTTCTGATGATTGGGTTCTATGTGATTGCTAGAGTGTTCTGATTGGTTGTTTTGATAGAGGGTTGACAGAGTGTTCTGATTGGTTGTTTTGATAGAGGGTTGCCAGAGTGTTCTGATTGGGTTCTAGGTGATTGCTAGAGTGTTCTGATTGGTTGTTTTGATAGAGGGTTGACAGAGTGTTCTGATTGGGTTCTAGGTGATTGCTAGAGTGTTCTGATTGGTTGTTTTGATAGAGGGTTGCCAGAGTGTTTTGATTGGGTTCTAGGTGATTGCTAGAGTGTTCTGATTGGTTGTTTTGATAGAGGGTTGACAGAGTGTTCTGATTGGTTGTTTTGATAGAGGGTTGACAGAGTGTTCTGATTGGTTTCTAGGTGTTTGCTAGAGTGTTCTGATTGGTTGTTTAGATAGAGGGTTGACAGAGTGTTCTGATGATTGGGTTCTATGTGATTGCTAGAGTGTTCTGATTGGTTGTTTTGATAGAGGGTTGACAGAGTGTTCTAATTGGTTTCTAGGTGTTTGCTAGAGTGTTCTGATTGGTTGTTTAGATAGAGGGTTGACAGAGTGTTCTGATGATTGGGTTCTATGTGATTGCTAGAGTGTTCTGATTGGTTGTTTTGATAGAGGGTTGACAGAGTGTTCTGATTGGTTTCTAGGTGTTTGCTAGAGTGTTCTGATTGGTTGTTTAGATAGAGGGTTGACAGAGTGTTCTGATGATTGGGTTCTATGTGATTGCTAGAGTGTTCTGATTGGTTGTTTTGATAGAGGGTTGACAGAGTGTTCTGATTGGGTTCTAGGTGGTTGCTAGAATGTTCTGATTGGTTGCTGTGGATGGTTTCTAGCTGAGATCTTCTATACTGAAGTCACCTCTCCGTTTTAACTATAGAAGAGAGCGTAACAGTCCACTAGAGTGTTACGACAGCCATTTCACCATTTGCGGATACCAAACAAATGAATATGGAGATCCGTAAACTGACACCTATCTGTCTCTAAATGTTCTGTCTTCTCTTATAAAACATCAATTTTATCATAGTAAACTAAACGCGGTCCATCCCAAAATATATGTTTAGTGTAAAACATGTTGAAAATTACTAAATTCATTAAGTGATGAGCTTTTTCCTCAAAGTTAGTCTACGTGTTTTTGTTTTTACTATAATAATTATTATTAATTTTAAACTAATGCTTTGCTTGCACTATATATGAAGATATTGTGAATGCATACTCACTTGTAAGCTTCAGGTAGATTTCATCACATTTTAAAGGTAATTTCTGGTAGAAACACTTGTACAGTCCCTCATCTGACTCATGCACAACACTCAACACAAGTGAACAGTTTCCTTTGTGAAGACTCGGGTGAGTTCTTTTGTAGTACAGCGAGTCGGCTTGGTTTTTCTTTTCGTCATTTGGGTAGTGATATACAACAACCTCCGTTTCTGCCCCGACCTTCTGCCAATGGAAATACGGGGATTGTTCCGGGGGGCAGGAGCACGGCAGAAAAGCTTCTTCACCGATTTTGGCTGTCACATTCTTTGGAACTGTACAATCTGTGGAAAGAATATAGAACAGGATATAAACAGTCAACAAACAATATTTCACATGCAAGTTTACCCTTATTAAAAGTACTGTGGTACAGTGATGGTGTCAGATGGTAACGCCATTGTACTACTTTATATACAGTACATTGAGATACTGATTACCATATTTACAACATAACGTGGTACTACCAAATTACAATTTTTGGTACATTCAGATACAAATTCTTACTATAATTATTGCACATAAATAATTATAATTAATTTTGAAAATTATGCAATGGTATTCGTGTTTTTTTAATCAATTTAATTTTGAAAAGAAATGTCAACTTTCTTGTTTAAGCACCAACAGATTTATGTAAAACATTAAATTAACTGCATAAAATTATTTGAATGTAATTTCTGTACATATGAAGCACCAGACATAAAAGCATAATCACGTAATTATTCTTATAGCTACTAATAAAAGTTGTTGTTATTATTATTATTATTATTATTATTATTATTATAGTATTGTTGTTGTTTTTTATTTTTATTCAAAATAATAATACAAATACACTTTATAACATAATGTGATGTCACATGTCCTAAAATCTAATTTTCTAGCAGCTACCTTAAAACATTCAGAATCAAAGTTTAAACCCAATGACCTGAGATATAAGACCTTAAGAAACATACTCACCACTGCAATAGCACAATAATGACAACAGTAACAGAACCGCAACTCCTGAAGGGACATTCATGCCGACATCTGATACTTTTTATTTCATATATCCGCGTTTCGTTTAAATTACGAGCTTCCTATAAAGATCCGCTGGTTCACAGCTTTGACCGAACACCGGTGGAGTTTCACTAACGGACAAAGACACCGTGGCGATATTTAAGAGTAAAAATGCCCACGAAAGTGAAAGTTATTTGGCAAATGCATTACATTTAAAAGTTTAGTTTCGCAAGAACGCCCACGTGAGTCGAAAATATGCAGTAGTATCCAGTTGCTAGGGATGGGCGGATCGATACTAAATTAAAGACACTTGCGATACTGAAGTTTTTTGGGTTTTTTTTAAACTAGTGATCTTTAAAATTTAGATAACATGAATATTAATGCATCGCATAAGCCTCGAAGTGGATAATAATAATAATTATATTATAATTATAGAAATGTGAAATACACCAGCAGACAGACAGCGCTCACCTGTCAATCACAGCGCTCACCTGTCAATCACAATGCCTACTTGTCAGTCACAGCGCTCACTTGTCAGTCACAGCACTCACTTGTCAATCACAGCGCTCACCTGTCAATCACAATGCTTACTTGTCAGTCACAGCGCTCACCTGTCAATCACAGCACTCACTTGTCACAGCGCTCACTTGTCAGTCACAGCGCTCACTTGTCAGTCACAGCGCTCACCTGTCAATCACAGCGCTCACTTGTCAGTCACAGCGCTCATCTGTCAATCACAGCTCTCACCTGTCAGTCACAGTGCTCATCTGTCAATCACAATGCTTACTTGTCAGTCACAGCGCTCACCTGTCAATCACAGCACTCACTTGTCAGTCACAGCACTCACTTGTCAGTCACAGCGCTCACCTGTCAATCACAGCACTCACTTGTCAGTCACAGCGCTCATCTGTCAATCACAGCTCACCTGTCAGTCACAGCGCTCATCTGTCAATCACAGCACTCATCTGTCAGTCACAGCGCTCATCTGTCAATCACAGCGCTCACCTGTCAATCACAGCACTCATCTGTCAGTCACAGCACTCATCTGTCAATCACAGCGCTCACCTGTCAGTCACAGTGCTCATCTGTCAATCACAAGGCTTACTTGTCAGTCACAGCGCTCACCTGTCAGTCACAGCGCTCATCTGTCAGTCACAGCACTCACTTGTCAGTCACAGCGCTCATCTATCAATCACAGTGCTCATCTGTCAGTCACAGCGCTCATCTGTCAGTCACAGCGCTCATCTGTCAGTCACAGCACTCACTTGTCAGTCACAGCGCTCATCTATCAATCACAGTGCTCACCTGTCAGTCACAGCGCTCATCTGTCAGTCACAGCGCTCGTTCAAAGAGAGATTAACTTACAGTTTTTTACAGTCGCTAGGACACATTTCCCAATACTTAGGTCACTTTTTCAAAACTCTTCACACAGTGAGCACAACAGAAGTGTATGTGGGCTAAACTGAGGATCAATTATCATTGCTTTGGCACAAAATGCATTCAATGACTCCATCTTTCAAATTACATTAATTCTTTTCTCACTTCGACACAACAACCGCCAAAACTCGGTGTACTTACAGACCGATGTGCACATGCTTACATGCTGTTTTCAAAACTGTTAAACTTAAGTTCAAAACAATAACATAATACAAAACTGAATAAGACAATTTGCTACAATTCTACAGTAATATTTTAATGAAATATATTTTAAATCTTAAAATTACGTAAATGCTGTAAAAACAATTGGACGATTGGACCAACCACAGCTGATTGTCATTGTAGATGAACATCTACACAGGTGTTACTCTTTCAATTTCATTACAAAAGGAGACAACTGCGGAGTAGTTCTGCATTGTGATGTAAACATGGACCCAGCCAGAAATAGAGAAGTGGCTGAAAGAGGAAGAAGAGTGGCTGGGAGGGGGCGAGAAATACGTATGCGTGGTGGAAGAAGAAGAATAAGAGGAAGATCAAGAGCTGTAGTCTCAGATGAGATCATGTGGTAAATCATGGTCTCTCAATGAGAGGCTGGTCAGAGAGTGCAGCCAAATCGGCAACGCTCAACAGTGGCATCTATTGTTAGAGTTTTCAGGCAAACCAACAGGTAACTTGTATTCTGCGAGGGCATGTGACTGAGTTGCACATTACAGAAGTAAATAGACTTGTGTGTAATTGCATTTGCATTTCTGCTTCGGACTCAACGGTTACCTCACACAGGTGGGAGAGGAAGGATGTTCACTGATGTGCAGGAAACCGCCATTGTTGATATGGTCATCAGAAACAATGGCATAAAACTCACTGAGATTCGAGACAGAGTCTTGGCAGACAACGTTGCTCGTGTGTAAGCATGACAACTATTTCTAGAGGAACTCTGAACATGTCAAGCAACTCGGGAACCAATATGTCCAGGTAAGATCGCTTATGTAACCGCTTATGTTGCCTTGTGGATTTATTTTAGAGAGTCATGGAGATCAAAGGCAGGCAAACACCCCCACATTTTCATCTTTGTGGACGAGGCGGGTTTCAACTTGGCCAAAACACGGCGACGAGGAAGGAATGTGATTGGGAAGAGAGCCACAGTGGATGTCCCGGGCCAGAGAGGTGCCAACATCACAATGTGCGCAGCAATATCCACTGATGGACTGCTGTTACACAACACTGAACGTCTCCTTGCGTTCCTGCATGATCTCTATGGAAGGGTTGTGCTAGGTGAGGAAAGGGATGGAGCATTTATAATTGTATGGGACAATGTGGCATTTCACCACTCCCGTGCAGTCACCGAGGGGTTTGCAGCCCATCCCAGAATGGGGTCACTTTTCCTTCCACCTTCCTCTCCATTCCTCAACCCCATAGAGGAATTCTTTTCCTCATGGAGGTGGAAGGTTTATGACCACCATCCACATGATCAAATGTCCCTCCTGGACGCAATGAATGCTGGAGGCCTGGACATATCAGCAGAAGATTGCCAGGGATGGATCAGGCATTCCAGAAGATTCTTTCCTAGGTGTATTGCCCTAGATGACACAAGATGTGATGTAGATGAGAACCTGTGGCCAAATGGAGAAGACCGAGTAGATTAGCATTACTATTGTATCTGTATCAGTGGATGGTGTGTATATACAAATTCTTGTATTTTGGAATTACTCAGGAAATTAATAAAAGACATAAAATATATTGAAGCATTCTGCATCATGTCTGATTAATTGCAGTGAATTATAAACAGAGGTGTCCTTGTTTTACACAAGAAAACATTGTATAATGCTACCTGTTGTTCGTGTTTTTTAGGTCATTGTTTTGTGGGTGAAAAAGTGTGTTTGTTGTCTGTCAACCTTTGCTAGTGTTCTGGAAGAATGAGTTGATTTGAGACATGTATGAAGTGATTTGGTAGTTTTTGTGCATTTAGTATTGGGAAATGTATCCTAGTAACTGTAAAAAACTGTAATAATGCTTTGAAAGAATTCTTTATCTTTATATTTCCACGTCCTCGTCTACTGATGAAGATATTGGAAACGTTGTGGAATCATTAGTACTCCCTAAACAGACGAATGAGCACAAAAAAATTCTCTTGATTCTGAGATAACCTTGGAGGAGTTTGGCGATGTAATTAAGACCTTAACTACAGGCAAGGCTCCGGGGCCAGATGGTTTTGCCGCTGAATTGTTTTGTTCTTATGCTACAGAACTGGCTCCACTTTTGGTAGAAGTTTATACAGAATCATTAAAAAATGGAAAGCTTCCTCCAACCATGACACAAGCCCGAATCAGTCTGATTCTTAAAAAGGACAAAGATTTCCCTGATTCAGCTCGATGTAAACATTTTGCCCAAAATTCCATCTAACCGATTAAGTATAGTTATGACATCTCTTATACATGTAGAGAGGTGGTGGCGTAGTGGGCTAAAGCACATAACTGGTAATCAGAAGGTTGCTGGTTCGATCCCCACAGCCACCACCATTGTGTCCTTGAGTAAGGCACTTAACTCCAGGTTGCTCCGGGGGGATTGTCCCTGTAATAAGTGCTCTGTAAGTCACTTTGGATAAAAGCGTCTGCCAAATGCATAAATGTAAACAAAAAAAAAAATTGATTATTTTCTAAGTTCACAGGATACTGAGTCAATTGGTCTAAATACAAAGCTTTGGCTCTTACTGCATACACTGTCCAATAACGACCTTCCAGCCGGGCACCTTCCAGAGACCCAAACAGGGCATTAAGTATTTGGGTATTTTATTCCAAGCAAATTTATGTCATTTTGTCCAAGTTAATTTTGACCCTTTAATAAAACGTTTTTTCGAGTGATGTGGGCATGTGTGCGTCATTACATTTATCGATGATTGGGAAGGTTAATGTTATTAAAAATGAATTGTGTTCCAAAATTCTACTTCCTGTTAGAGTCTCTCCCTGTTGATGTCCCCTTCTCTTATTTTAAGCAGTTTGATAGCATAGAGAAGTCCTTTATTTGGAATGGGAAACGTCCCAGAATACATTTCTATAAGTTGCATAGGCCGATTGATAAAGGTGGGCTAGGCCGACCCAAGATTTACATTTAATATTATGCATTCAGTCTCAGATATTTGGCTCATTGGTCGCTTCCACCCATGGACTCTCAGATCTCAGTTCTATAAGTATTTACAACTGTGCCACATGCTCTGTACTGTTTATGGGAGTAGCAACCCAAATTTCACTTTCTTCTTTTACTTTTTGGCGAGTCGTGTTTTTCATGCATATCGCCACCTACTGGTTGGAGCTGGTCAGAGGTGGAGATTGGTAGTGGAAAGGGTCTTGGGTGTTGATTAGTTTCTCTCTCACACCTATTGTGTATTTTCTTGGGATGTGGATTGAACCACTGGAGTCGTATATGGATTGATTTTGTGATGCCTTTGTGCTTTTTGGAGGTTCAGGGTTTTGGTCGACATTCACTTGCATATACAGGGCTGAGATCTTTGTTTGCTTTCAGAGGAAGGGTGATGATCTGGGGTGGCGTGGGGGTGATGAGAACATTTTTATTTATGGTTGAACAAACCCTTAAAACTCTCTGTGTAAATAAATACAGCTTTCTGTGCCAAAAATAAATACTTGAAATCTGATCAGCAGTGTTCTTTTCACACTACACATGGATTTGATCCAGAAAAATCTGATTTTTGCTGCCTGTCTCAACAAAACCAAATCTTTCAAACTGGCATGCTATTAAATATCTAATTACAGAGGAGCAAAGACCAGTGGCGGATCTAGAGATTTTTCCCTGGGGTGGCAAAGGGGTGGCATGAGGTTTCAGGAGGGGGGCCATGGACATTATTCATAATTTGTGTAAATGCTACGGTTTTCATTACATTTTGTTCTCTACACTACATTACACAGAGTGGGAGTCAAATGAGAGATGTAGCTGGGTTTTTGGATGGCGTGGGTCTTAATTTGTGAATTGTGGACCCTTTCTCTGTGTAATCACTATCCACAGTCTGTGCAGTCTATACTTAAATTGTACTTTGTGAAAAAGCAATTATTAGGGGGTTTGGGGGTATGCTCCCCAGGAGATAAAAAAACAAAACTCAAATGATGTCTTCTAGTGAGTTTTGAGGAAATATGGACAGATTGAATCACTCACCATAAGCCATCAATACATTTAGGTTATCTGGATTGAAACAAGATTATAATGCAGGATTGTTGCAATGATAACCATGACTGTCAAAACATTTCCCTCTTATTCAATAAAGACTCAGTGAAGTACCTTTTTAGTCAAACATTATTTTTGTTGCATTTATCTAAACAAGATCAGTTTAATTTTGCCGCCTTGAGTTGGACATGTCTTTATTACAGCAGTGATTCAACGTACCATGAGGGCCAGCTTGACATTCGCTGCTCCTAGCCATCTCTCCAGTTTCACTTTCACACTCTTCACTGATTTGCCCTCTCTCTCGTCCTACATTTCCCTCTTCTTCAGTGGGCTGCTCCAGCCCCCCATGCTGCTCATGACCCTCATATCGACCCTGCCCCTCGTCCTGCTCATGACCCTCAGTCTGCTCTAGTCTCTCATGCTGCTCCTGCCCCTCACACTGCTTCTGGCCCTCGGTCTGCTCCAGTCTCTTGTGCTGCTCATCTTTGTCGAACTTCTCTCCAGTCTCCCTTCTCTCCCTGTCTTCTCCACCTGTGTCTAGTTCCCCCCTTTTTTTCTTGGGTTGAAAGAACTTGGCTATGCCAAACCTTTTCATTTTGCATCCTAATCTGACCTGCAGTTTGTCAAACGAAAAAATAGCATGTTGGTTAAAACCATGTCATACAATTCCAATTAATCTATCCATGTCAATTGAATCTTAATCCTTAGTAAAATGTAAATACTTTTAGATTCATACTATTGTGTATTACCATGAGAAGTTTTTAACTAACAATGCTGCAGAGCCATGAACAGCTGTTAACAATGTTACTGTTTATTTTCTCTCTAGTTGATCATGATTTTTGCATGTTTGGTCATGGCACTTATACATTGTATGAAATACCAGTCTTCAATAAACCGACAGTCTTGTACCAAGTCTGCCAAATTTCTGTAAATTAGGGGTGGAACAGTACACAGAAATCACGGTTCGGTTCAGACATCACGGTTCGGTACAATGGAGTGAAAAGCAAAACCAAAATGCAGAAGGCATTTTTATAAATGTCTTAAGCCTTGTATTTTTAAAATAAGTTTTATTAATAAAGGCATAGAACCAGTTTATTTGTAGTGAACTGACAATAGTTTTATATAATTAGTTTATTAATTAAATTAATAAAAAGACAAAAAGTCCTTGCAATATTTTTGGTAATTGTACCTGTCCTGAATGAATTTAAAATTAATTTGCTATATTTCAGATCAATATATTTGTTTTCCTTAAAGGAGAACTCCGGTCAATTTTAACATTGTGCTAATTTTTTTGTAAATTTGGAGAGCTGTCAGTACAGAGAACAACGACAAAAATCGGTGTTGCCTACATCATGTTATCCTCTTTTTAAAATTTGCACCATGTTGACTTAAACGGGGCAAGTTTTAAACCTGCTTTTAGCCTCTTTAGATCCTTGATGTGTAATTTTAGGTGAACAGCCATGTGAGTGATTTTATTCAGAGTGAACACAATTGTCGATTTCGCGCCCGCGATCATTAGTTATATTAGTTACCAATGATCGCGCGCGCAAACTCGACAGTCGACTACTGTGGACTTCGACCGAAAATAGATAGTAAATACAGGTATGTAAGTTGTCTGAATAAACATAATTTTTATTCATATGCGTTCACACCAAACGCGAATAGAGCGAAATTTATCGCTATTTAGAGTTTTATTTATTTATACCGTGTATTCTCCCTCCTTATAAAATTGTGCACCAAACCGTGACGCCCCATACCGTTTTAGTTCAATACGAATATGTACCGTTTCACCCCTATTTGAAAGTAGTGGGCTACTTTTACTTGTTGTGAATGTGATTGAGAAGAATTTCAGTCATGCAACTTAGGGCTAACTGCAAAATGCGTCAACCACAGAGAAAACGGTCATGTTGTTGATAACAGGTGTCCATGTGAGTCACACGTGCAGTGCTTGTGCATCACCGCTTAGATATCTCAGTTTAATTTGGCATGTCGACCATTTTTCAAAATTGGATAGTCATAGATGCTGGGAAAGTGGATGCATGCCAATTTTGTGACAGCAGTAACGTTAGTTTAAACACACACACACAAAGCTAGACTAACGTTAGACCCTTATCTGACCTGACGTTCATGGAAAACTTGCGGATGTAAATAACGTAACAATGTGGTTGTTGGGTTGGGTTAACTGTCTGCTATGGACTTTTTCGACTTGGTGTCAAAAACTTACCTCAAAACTCACTGCTCACTCCGATGTACTGTCCAAGCTGTCCTGGTGACTGACTGATCAAATTTCACGGGGGTCGCCTGACTCGCCTCGCTGTCGTGCTGGTGATGGGTGAAACCATTGTGAGGGGGAGGGGATTCTAAATCGGCGATTTCTGTTTGAGAGGAGTTTGGTGCAGGTCTCATTGGCCTTCAACGTGTAGGCTATGAACATAAATTATACTTAAAAAATATTATCTGATTTATAAATGGGGTGGCAACAGGGGTGGCAAGACTGTATCCCAGGGGTGGCAGCTGCCACCCTTTGCCACCCCGTAGATCCGCCCCTGGCAAAGACATACATAATTATGTTATGTTTGTGTACTTCCGTCAGTTGCGACACACCTGTAAATGACAGACGGGTGGGGCCAGTGGGGGTCTCGAGGTGGGTCGATTCTTCAGTCTCTATCCACAGAGGCAAGTGAAGCTGGTACTGTGGTTGGCACACTGGATTCTGCGTAGAGCAGTTCCTGTTGCCACCATGAATATGCAGAGCCGTTCCTGCAGGAGAGGAGATTCTTGATGCCTGGCATCACCAGCTGATCTTCGGTGTGGCACCCAGTGCTGTATTCATGAGCAGTCCACTGGATGTGGGTGCGTTCAAAATTGCACGCATCATGGTACTTGTGCAAAACTGTATGTCCACTAAAGGAACACAATATAAAGTCCAAAAGTGGACCTGAAAAATAAACTTTTAAGTTTATTGATTTTTCCCCCCTGAGATCAACTTATAATAATAAACGTTTCTTGCACTAAAAACAATCCTAATTTAGTTTTACGCAGTCATTTTCTGTCCTCTTTCTGTCTGTGTCTGTGCCTTTAAGACTATGATATGTAAATGACCTCTTCACATACCAGTAACAGTGCTTACACATAGTATGTGTGTATTGTAAATGAAAGTAATGGTATGTATATTGTTTAAATTATGTATTATTTATGAATCTTTGTAGAATTTATTGCGCTGCCTTGTATTTAATGTACACTGTAAAAATGTTCACAATAATCAGATTTTTGTGAAAAAATGTTTCCCCTTCTTTCTTTTTATTTTGGGGGTGAAAAATGACATTGGACATATTTTCATGAGATTTACAGCGAAGCCTGCAATACATTGTGACCCAAAATTACTCAAAATTATTAGTTATTTTGACCTAGCATGTTGGGTTGTACGCCCAACCCAACTCTATGGGTTGATTGTCTAACCCATTTTTATGGGTTTTTGCTGGGTTGCAACAACCCAATGTGTAGGTAATGTTTTTCAAACTGTGTATGAAGGGTTTGAAAGGGACATATCAGTATTTTCTGCAGTTTTCATGAATGTATAACAACTCTCTATGTCATAGTTTCATATTTACTACCTTCCATTATTGTAGCTATATAGAGAAGATACAGAAAGCGTATTTCATATAGAAAGCATATAAGAATATTTTCATTCTCAATTAACAACAACAACAAAAAAAAACGCATAATGTAAACATGAATGTGATGAAATCTGCATTGATTTTTGTCGGTTATAACTATATATTCCTGCAAGGGGCGCTTAATGGCTCAGACAGCCGAATCCTCCATTGAGCCGCATTCACATTTCAGCGCGTTTTTTTGCCTTATTGGAAATCTTTGCAAACTAGAAAGTATAATAATTTAAATATTTTAATTTTGATGGATGTTTCATGAGGTAAAAATCTAAATACGCGCATGTAAACTCTATAAAATTATATATTATATATATATAAAAAAAAAACCTTATGGATTAATCGCACAACAACTGTCATTGGTCCATCGAGACCATCGATGAGAAAGGTAACAGGTACCACATGACTAGAACGTAGTCTCCGTTTATCCTCGGTGATAAAATAACTACACTGACCAACTTTAATAGACATAGAAATAAAAATACAGTGTAAAGAAATGAAATAGGAGAAATATTATAGACATCGGACCGGACCAATTAGAGGCAACTTTCGGGCAGCCTTATTTATTTTCTTTTATATTTGTATTATTTTTTTAATATAAATACTCACTTGTTTGTTGTATGCTGTACTGCTGTATATCCCCTGTACTGTTATAAAAAATAAAATAAAAACGTTCGTGCCGCTAAGCTCCGCCCACTTCAGAGCTGTTTCATTCCAACTGTTTTTATTTTTATTTCCTCCACGTGGTTTCTTCACGCTACTGGTCTGTCCGTCACACACTCAAGACCCGACCAACACATCTTCAACACAGACTGAAAGAGGTAAGCAAAACTGGTTTAATAACAGAAATAACTTTAATATGCATGTTGCATTTGGCAAGTGATTCCTTCTAAGTTAAAAACTGTTTGCATTAAAAATGGAGTTGTATGTCTGGTCAAAGAGCAAAACATTATTTTTAACTTTATGCAAAGATCATGCAACTGTAGGCGTTTCAACACGTCTACATAATAACAATTTTATATATATATATATATATATATATATATATATATATATATATATATATAAAACATATACTAGCATAAACAGTATGTATGTTTAGCTGGTGTAAATAAATGGGTACTTTGCCTCTAACTCGTGAGTCTCGTGATTTAGGGTAAATTAGTTTTCATCATGTGTGTTGAGTGTGTTTAATTGATTAGTAATCAGTTATCAATATACTCTGTTTCACAATCTGAGGACCCGTGAGCCAAAGTACAACTCGAGACAAATCCAACTGATTATCAGACTTGCTTTTTTAAGTTATTTAATTTTTTTATGTGTTTGAACACCAACAAAATGTACCTTAATACAGTGCATTTTGGACGTCCACCATTTGTATTTTTTATTTACCAAGGAAAGAATATTGTAATATATATTGCCACAAATACCATTTAAAGTCATATATATATATATATATATATATATATTGGTGGAGTATGTGTGTATGCTATTTGTGTAATTAAAGGTCTCACAGCAATCCTGAAAGGTCAGTGCAAGTTGATTAGATAATTAATGCATGAATGCATCCTATAGGTCAAACGTTTTGTGCAATTAAAATGCCTCTTTAGGATAAATAATATATAGAATTAATTTAGCATGCTAAGCAGTGTTAAAATAGACTTTCTTTTTATTAAGGTGCAATATCAGGCTCCAGGTGTTGATTTTCAGAAGTATTTATTATTATTATTTATTTATTAAATTTTTTGCATTAGCAGTGCATTTATTTTTCCAACCATCTTCGTGCAGTGTCATCTATATACGTCAAACACCTTAATGCATTGAAATAAATACTGAATCTGAACAGTTATAGCTGTTAATGATCAAATACAAAAATAGGCTAGCTTTAAACAGTGTTGGGTGTATTACGAAGTTATTAGTTACTGTAATCTAATTACTTTTTAGTAAAAAAAAAGTAGTGTAATATTTAACATTTTAAATTTGTAACTGTAATCTGTTTCTCCCTAACTCGGAACGCCATATTCCCAATGCACAAGTCCTTGTGGTGGCGTAGTGACTCGCCTCAATCTGGGTGATAGAGGACAAATCTCAGTTGCCTCCGCGTCTCAGGCCGTCAATCAGCGCATCTTATCACGTGACTTGTTGAGCGTGTGGCATCCACGCACAACTCGTCACACGCCCCACCGAGAGCGAGAACCACATTATAGTGACCACAAGGAGCTTACCCCATGTGACTCTACCCTCCCTAGCAACCGGGCCAATTTGGTTGCTAAGGAGACCTGACTGGAGTCACATTATAGCGACCACGAGGAGTTTACCCCATGTGACTCTACCCTCCCTAGCAACCGGGCCAATTTGGTTGCTATGGAGACCTGGCTGGAGTCACTCAGCACGCCCTGGATTCAAACTCACGACTCCAGGTGTGATAGTCAGCAATTTTGGGGAAATATGCATATTTAGTCAGCATATTTAAAATATGTATTCATATGTACGTCTGTTAGCGTTTCATAAGGAAATATAGACGTTTTGAATTTGAATGGAAAACCAAAAACTTTAATGGAAAGTAAAATAATTACAGTCAGTAAAGTAATCTGAACTTTTAGAGAAATAATTGGTGATTTGTAGTGGATTACTTCTTTTGAATAACTTACCCAAGACTGGCTGGAAATAATGTACAAGATATCACAACTAACGCAAGTAAACATTTAAAATAATTGTCTATAGTTGAATAGCCCTGCGCTATATGCTACATTATACAGCTCTATACAGTCTTCAATCAATGTACGTTTTCATATTCTGGCTGTGTCGTTTTTACCGATTAATCGGTACCGATAGTTGATCCGTTATTGGCAAAAATCTGTCAATAGTTGCAAATAGTTTTTTCATCATTTAGTAATTTCAAAATAAGAGTCCCCAGTGTGTTTTGGGCTTGTTTATAATTAAAAGTCCAGCGTTATGCACCAAATCTTTATTTGTTCTGGTTCGGCTGATTAATCTGTTATAGTCATTTTGCACCTATCGGTTAACCTCTCGTTACTCGATGTACCTAGAATAGAATATCTCGAAATATAGCAAATATTAAGATGTAACATTTTGCCCCCATATTTGAAATATCTGGGTTATTTTTGTTACTTTCGGTGCCTTGCCCTGAGCTCTGGTTCATTTCTATTGCCTGATGTTTGGCATGTATATGTTGTTCTTACCCGTGAGAAAATCATTGTAACACAAAGTCTGTAAAATGTTTGTTTACATGTGTAATTTGTTACAGATAATCGTTTGTGTTTGCAAGGCATCATGGCAGAGCGGGTGTTGGTGATTGGCAGTGGAGGACGAGAGCATGCGCTGGCTTGGAAGTTGGCACAGTCACCTCATGTTCAGCAAGTCTTCGTGGCGCCCGGTAACGCGGGCACTGCCAACTGTGGGAAGATCTCTAACTCTGGTAAGAGTGCTAACATGCTTTGAATCTGGTTAATAATACTAATCGAACCATTATATGTCGGCCAGTTTGAGATTTTCGGTATTGGCTGATGATTGTACCCACTTAGTCAAAATAAGTATTTATTGCCACTATTATATTTAGCCAAATAATGTAATGTATAATAATTCTGTTTGTAATATTTTATCTCTTGTGCTGTCCTCTTTATTTGTCTCTCAGCGGTGTCTGTGAGCAATCACTCTATTTTAGCTCAATACTGTAAAGATCATAACGTGGGGCTTGTGGTTGTTGGTCCAGAAGTGCCATTAGCTGCAGGTAAGCAACATCATCTGTTGATCACACTTATTGATAAAACACAAACATGAAGTTTCATTTCAGTTCAGATGCTGCCTGTCTTCTAGACTATAGACCGTGAGACTTTTTTTCCAGACTCAAAGACTCTTGAGCCTTCTGGTCTCCTCATGCCAGCGTCGGCAGGGGCAGAGGCGATAACATTAATGTGAAGAGGGAAAAACAAAACAAGAAAGCTAAACTGTTAATTCAGCCGACCCTAAGGATAAGTACAGTTTAATAAGATAACTAGTTTAATGTACGTTAAACTTGATCAGTTATTGTCAACCTTTAAAGCATTTTTAGCATCGGTTTAGCTAGCTAACTATAGCCATACATCGGTGGGGTGAGGTGGGCATGTCGTCGGAGGACTTTTGTGCTGGGCATGTCGTCGGAGGACTCGTGTGCTGGGCATGTCGTCGGAGGACTCGTGTGGTGGGCATGCCGTCGGAGGACTCGTGTGGTGGGCATGTCGAAGGAGGACTCGTGTGGTGGGCATGTCGGAGGAGGACTCGTGTTGCCGGTCTTGGCAGCAATTATCTTGTTGCATATATTGCATCGTGCACTGTTGGCATCGAGCCTGGTGAAATGTAGCCACACTTTTGATCTTTTCCACATCTTTCACATGTATGAGGTTTGAGACGCATACACACTACAGCCTCATGTGTGAGCTGCTTCTCTGGGCATAACCAAGTGTTTTTCCTTGATGCCTAAACACAGCCAATCACCAGCACTTTTAGATTTGGGCAGATATAGCATGCTACATGCTCATCACTGACATTGACGAGATTAACCCCTTAGGTATCGAAATTTGGTACCGAACGACAAGACATTTTTTGATACTCGAGGCAATTCGGTCAGAACTCGATACCCAGCCCTACACATGAGATTCTTATCAGATATTTATCAGATGTTTACAGTATCAGATGCTTTTAAGATCTTTATCAGATCTTTGTACTTAAATATGTTGCTTAAAGTAGAACTTGACGCCTTCCAGATGTGCTATTTCACATGCATTGCAGGTTGAAATAACAATTGGTTATTATGAATAAACCTGAGTAACTCTTGTAGGTATAGTAGATGACCTGACCGCAGCGGGCGTGGCGTGTTTTGGCCCGTCAGCAAAGGCTGCACAGCTGGAGGCCAGCAAGAGTTTCTCCAAGTCTTTCATGGATCGTCACGGTATTCCGACGTCTCGCTGGAGCTCCTTCACTGATCCGCAAGATGCCTGCAGATACATTCGAGGGTAAATGTCTACAACATACACTGAGGGCCACACACTAGACTCTGATGTGTATACAGTTTATCTGTTGAAGCATTCATATTAATAAAGGTAATTAAGGTAGATTGATATATCTTCAGATCTTGTTTGATGGGATTATTCAGTAAACTGTAGACCTCAGAACTGATTCCACTAGAGGTCAGCAGAGATGCACCTCAACATCAGAAGTAAACCTGATTAACCAAATTAATACAGTCTGTTTTTAGTGCTCCAAGGCATCTGTTCATTACAGGTGAGACGCATGTGATTGTGTTTGTTCAGGTCTGATTTTCCAGCTCTGGTGGTGAAAGCGAGTGGACTGGCCGCAGGTAAAGGTGTTGTCGTCGCTCAGGATAAAGACGAGGCTTGTCAGGCGGTTCTGGACATGATGAAGGTTAGGAGCTCTCTGCCATTTGCACTAAATACAGTATGTTCTTTATTAATTAAAAGAATGAAATGTGATAACACGGGACTATGTGTTGCCGTAAATGGTGCATTTGTTGCTGTAATTGTGTATTAATGTTTCAGGATAAGACGTTTGGTTCTGCTGGTGAGACTGTGGTGGTGGAAGAACTACTTGAAGGAGAGGAAGTATCTGTGAGTATTTATAGTTCATAACACACATAGTTAAAGTTTTATTGGTCAAATATACCATTTAAGGTAAACTATTAATTAAAAATAAAGAATGTGAGTAGAAACGCCAGTAAAAGAACAGGTTACAGTAAAATACAGGTAAAATTATGTAAATGTTATATTTATTCATATTAGAATTTATTTAAAACATTAAGTAAATATATGAATCATTTTTAAATCATTTTAAAGATTTGTCAAATGTACAACATGGCAACACAGACAATAAAGTGTGTTTTTACACAAGCTGCCATTTAAGGTAAACGTTTTAATCCTTTTGCGTCAATATAAAAAGTTCCTTCGAGGACAAACATGTCTGCGTCACAAAACTGCCATAATAATATTATATATTAATATTATTTTCCACTTTCACTAACGTCAGTCCTGATCATAACTACCAAATATTCATACATTTTCAGGATTTTAACCATTTAAATGCCAGTTTGTTTATATAATGCCACTGTTGTTTTTTACACACACAGACAGACACACACACACACACACACACAGACAGACAGACACACAGACAGATACACAGACAGACACACTCACAGAGAGACAGACAGACACACACACACACACAGACAGACAGACAGACAGACAGATACACAGACAGATACACAGACACTCACACACACACACACACAGACAGACACTCACTCACACACACAGACAGACAGACAGACACACACGCACACACTTAGACAGACAGACAGACACACACACGCACACACAGACAGACAGACACGCACACAGACACTCACAGACACACACACACACACACACACACACACACACACACTAGATGCATCATGTATTCAGTTGTCCTGCAGGTCTCTATAATACAGTAAACAGAGAATAGGGGAAAAGCGTGTAGGCTAAACATGAGAAAAAAATGGCGCCATCTGGTGGAAAATATTAAAAATGTAAATGTTGAAGCCAGGACTCCGGAATAAAAGCATAATATCATAGAATTCATGATTTTATGTTTTAATGGCACTGGCATCAAATATTACAGCACAGTTTCAAATGGGACATTTTTGTCCTGAAGGTCCCGAGTGTGAAACTATTTCCTGTACACAGTGTTATAGATGTATTATAGATGTGTTATAGATGTGTTACAGGAACTGAGGTTGAAATATCAAAATTCCCCCACAAAAATACACACCTTTGGCAAAATTTATGACATTTGCTTTAACAGCCAAAATGATCGAAAAAACACAAATAAAGGTCGCACAAGGGTTAAATTAAAAATAAATTATATATGCATGAGTAAAAGAACTGGTAGCAATAAAATATAAGCTAAAATTGATTCATATTAAATTAATCAAATAATGTATACAATGTTTTATTTTTCAATATCATATATTTTATTTTTTAAATGTTTTGGTGCTTTTTAATATTTCAAAAGTTGTATTTTTTTTGTTTTTTTTTTTGTCAAATGTGCATTTAATTTTCAAATTGATTCATACACACACACACACACACACACATATATATATATATATATATATATATATATATATAAATAAATAAATAAAATGCATTTATTCTATATTGTTTAATATTTTAAAAAAAAATAAGAAAAAGCCAAATGTGCACCGCATGAATTTTTGGCAATAAAATGTTTTTCCACAAGCTCCCATATTAAAGTCAATATTTTAAATGAAACATACATTTTATAAACTATAAGACACTGAGTAAAAGAACAGGTTGCAGTAAATATAACCTAAATATTTAGTAAATTGTTGATTTTATTTGTATTAAAATTTATAATAAAACAAACGTGTTTATAATATTTGTATTAATATTAAATATAAAAATTAATCATCCTCTCTCTGTTGTAGTGTTTGTGTTTCAGTGACGGCTTCACGGTCGCACCGATGCCTCCAGCACAAGATCACAAGCGTCTGATGGATGGAGATCAAGGTCCGAACACAGGCGGGATGGGGGCGTACTGCCCAACACCTCAGGTGCTTTAACAACACACCTGCTTCACCATGAAAATACACCATAAAGAGAGAGAGTTCATGCAAAAATCGCATCATTTACACACCCTCATGTCGTTCCAAACCCGTATGACTTTATAATACTGTGTATTATTATTATTATTATTATTATACACTGTAAGTCCTGATATCCTACAGCGATCCCGGAGTGACAGCACTGGTAACATGTGAATTATGTGTCCGTTTAAAGGTTCATGATGAAATGTTGGAAGAGATCAATAAATCTGTTCTTCAGAAGACTGTGGATGGAATGAGAGATGAGGGAACGCCATATGTTGGTGAGTTTTTCCATTTCAGGCCGGTTATTCATGTAAAAGTCACCTTAAAGAAATAATTGAACCGCCAGTTTTATTAACTATGTTACCTACAGTACTCTTGCCTATTTTATATGAATAAAATGTACATATTATTAGGGCCCAAGCACAAAGTATGGAGGCCCTATTGTTCTTCTAAAGATTATTATTATTATTATTATTATTATTATTAGTATTCTTTTCAAGGTTTTCGGTACTTTTGGGGTTCGTAACATACGTGAAAACTCTTAAAAGTTTGCACGGATATAAGAGTTGTTGGTTATTAGGGCTGGGCAAAGTTTCAGGGGGGGCTCTGTAGTGCCAACAAGAAGATGGGCATCTTCGGGGGGCTCTGTACCACATCCATTTTGAGTTACCATCCCTCAATTTTGTACACATATAGATCTCATCAAGCTGAACAACTTTCGTATTGATAGTCATAAGCTCTGCCCAACAGGAAGTCGGACATTTTGGATTGTTTGAAAAAAAATGATGCTATATTGCAAACAGATTTTTGATGTTTTGAACAGTGTTGCCATGGAGAAACAATACATTTATGGTGAAAAATGGGAAACAGGAAGTGCCTTATATCTTCTGTGTGCATTGTGTGATTTTGATGAAAATGTAGCTGTATATTTGGTAATGGAGGCTAATCACATGGATGCAGCTATTATGGGTCACGATCATAGCGCCAGCAACTGGCAGCAGGAAGTATGGCACTTTTAACGGACTTTGAAATAGCACTCTTGTATTTACATGAATTGCTTAAAAATTTATTTAGAATAATGTCAAGATGCAGCTGATGTAAACTTGTAAAGGAATATTTGATATCTTAAATATTGTTGCCACAGCAATGTTTTAATTGTTATTATTCCTTCCTATATTTGGTGTTTTTAGGGCACAAGGCATGATTAAAATTTCATGAATTTTTGCACACACAAGCGCCCTCTTTAAAATGTGCATGTATGACGGTCTCTGTAGCGCCCCTATTTTCACCTACAGTCAACAATATTGGTACATATATAGTTCACAGTAAGCCAAATAACTTTAGTAATTATATTTATTTGCTCCCCCCAAAAGGAAGTTGGCCATTTTGGATTTTTTGAATATTGCAGTCTCCAAATTTTTAAATACTCCTCCTAGGCGATTCATGAGACTGTCACCACATTTAGACAACATTATGCCAAGACATCGAATATGCTAAATTGTGAACAGATTTTGATATAAAACTTTTTTTTAAACTTTTAACGAAGAACTTTTTTAACTTTAACCATTTTTACCTTGAAAACTTTTTTTCACTTTAAGTTTAACTAACAACTTAAATAACTTTTTTCACTTTAACAACTTTTTTTAACTAACAATTTGAACTTTTTAACTTCAACTTAAACAAATTTACTTTAACTAGAAACTAACTTTTAAAATGTTAAAACTTCAACACTTTCTTTTTACTAGCGACTTTTCACAGCATTACATTTACCTAAAACATTTTATTTGTAACTAATAACTTTACCAACCAACTTTTTTTACTTTTTCACTTTAACAACTTTTTTTTAACTAACAACTTTAGCTCTTAACAACTACTTTTTGAATTTTAACAACTAACTTTAGAATTTTAACAACTAACTTTTAACAACTACTTTTTGAATTTTAACAACTAACTTTAGAATTTTAACAACTACTTTTTGAATTTTAACAACTTTTAACAACTACTTTTTGAATTTGAACGACTACTTTTTGAATTTGAACAACTACTTTTTGAATTAACAACTTTTAACAACTAACTTTTTGAATTTTAACAACTTTTAACAACTACTTTTTGAATTTTAACAACTAACTTTTTGAATTTGAACAACTACTTTTTGAATTTTAACAACTTTAACTTTTAACAACTACTTTTTGAATTTGAACAACTACTTTTTGAATTTTAACAACTTTAACTTTTAACATCTAACTTTTTGAATTTGAACAACTACTTTTTGAATTTTAACAACTACTTTTTGAATTTTAACAACTACTTTTTGAATTTGAACAGCTACTTTTTGAATTTTAACAACTTTTAACAACTACTTTTTGAATTTTAACAACTAACTTTTTGAATTTGAACAACTACTTTTTGAATTTTAACAACTTTAACTTTTAACAACTACTTTTTGAATTTTAACAACTACTTTTTGAATTTTAACAACTTTTAACAACTACTTTTTGAATTTTAACAACTAACTTTAGAATTTTAACAACTAACTTTTAACAACTAACTTTTTGAATTTTAACAACTGTTAACAACTACTTTTTGAATTTTAACAACTACTTTTTGAATTTTAACAACTTTAACTTTTAACATCTAACTTTTTGAATTTGAACAACTACTTTTTGAATTTTAACAACTTTTAACAACTAACTTTTTGAATTTGAACAGCTACTTTTTGAATTTTAACAACTTTTAACAACTACTTTTTGAATTTGAACAACTAACATTTTGAATTTGAACAACTACTTTTTGAATTTTAACAACTTTAACTTTTAACAACTACTTTTTGAATTTTAACAACTTTAACTTTTAACATCTAACTTTTTGAATTTTAACAACTACTTTTTGAATTTTAACAACTTTTAACAACTACTTTTTGAATTTTAACTAACTTTTTACATCTTTAAATTTAACTAACAACTAACTCTAACATCTTTAACTTTTTCACTTCAACAGCAAACTTTTTTACAACTAACATTTAACTTTAACAACTAGCTTTAACTTTTGCTTTAAAATGAAAAAATGAGGTGTAGCACCGTTCATTTTTAAATAAAAAGTAAAAAAGTCTTGATGGATTTGTAATATAATTTTTTTACATTTCATTTTTATGATTGATTCTCCAGAAATATGAACTGTCATGATATGTATCACCGAGTAATTTAATATCATGCTAGCAATATGATTTTGGTCACACAAACATACAAACTGTATTTATGCATTTAATAATGCTGATTCTCTTTAATATGATCATGTAAGCAAAGTTCCTCTCTCAGGTGTGTTGTACGCTGGACTGATGTTAACTAAACAGGGACCCAAAGTCCTGGAGTTCAACTGTCGGTTTGGCGACCCCGAGTGTCAGGTAAGAGGGTGTGTTTAATCCTCACTCAGGGGTTAAAACGCTCTCGCATATCTAGAGCTACAGCACACAAACATAATAAGTATTATTATAGTTATCTGTTGACACATGTCTTATCTCTGAGGAACATCAGTCACTCATCAGTGAGTTTTTGTTGGCATGTCTTCAGGCGATATCACACATGACGTTATTGTGAAATGTTGCGATCAGAAACCAGATACAGAGCAAAATAATCGTTTTCATTGCAGGAATGCAAACTACTCGCCTTTAATGTTTTTAGTGTGTATTGTTTTTATTTTACCTTCCTATAATGTTCGGTCCTTTTTGACCGAAATCAATTTATGGATGTTTGTGTCTCAGGTTCTGATGCTGCTGTTGAAGTCCGATCTGTATGAGGTGTTGAAGAGCACTCTGCAGTGCACACTACGCTCTACTCCCGTGGAGTGGCTACCGGACGCAGCCGCCGTCACTGTCGTCATGGCCAGCGGAGGATATCCAGGATCATATAAGAAGGGCCTGGACATCACCGGTATGATGATCAGAATAGCTTTATCGTACTCCATCAATGAGCTCATTTATGTGTCAAATAAAGCTCAATTGTTTGTTATATTATCAGGATTGTCTCGGGTATCGGAGATGGGCATCCAGGTGTTTCACGCGGGCACCGCCCTGAAGGAAGGGGGCGGGGTTATTACTAACGGTGGCCGCGTTTTGACGGTCACGGCGGTTCGACCGACCCTGGAGAGAGCGTTACACGTCGCTAATGAAGGTGTGGCTGCGATCAGCTTCCCCGATGCCGTTTACCGCCGTGACATCGGCCACCGCGCCATTGCTCACCTCACTCGCTCCAGGTGTGTGTTTAGAGACCGATAACTTCAACTAATTCAGTTCAGCCAAAAATGGAAATTCTGTCATCATTTACTCACCCTCATGCGGTTCCAAACCTGTATGAATTACTTTCGTCTGTTAGGACGAATGTTCATCTCAGTCACCATTCACTTTAAGTGTATGGACCAAGCAATGAAAAGTGAATGGTGACTGAAATGAACATGCTGCCTAACAGAAGAAAGGTATGGAACAACATGAGGGTAGTAAAAAAATGACACAGATGTGATGCTTGTGTCTGTTTGTCCATCAGAGGACTGACTTATAAGGACAGCGGTGTGGACATCGCCGCAGGAAACAGACTGGTGGACATTCTCAAACCGCTGGCGAAGGCGACATCACGAGCAGGTGCACACACAACACGCTTGTATGTTTGGATAATCCAGTGAACTACATCCTTCAGTATTTCCTCTAATTATTTTCTATTATATTTGAAACTTTTTTGGACTCGAACCAAAAGATCCAATTATTCATCAGTTCAGCTCAAGCCAAAATATCCCGTCACTCGTGATTAATGGTTTACTGTTTTCATTCTTTAAGGCGAGTGTCCTGCACATTTCTCACGAGTTTCTCTTCTAGCATTTATTTTTGATTGATTGTTATTTATTGTTTCTCACACTCGGAAACATTTGTCGAGTGGTTCGTCACTGATTTATGTGCGTTACTGGTTCCTCAAACACTCCTGCACGTCAGACCAAGAAATTATATTTTGCATAAATTAAGTAATTTATGAATATGTATTACGGTAATGCACGAAACAAAACTCCTTTTCATTGCTGTAATAAAATATATCTTGTAAAATGTAAAATATTATTATATCATGTTAGTATTTGTAGTTTGTTTTACCGCCTTTAATGTATGGTGATTTATACATGTATGTTACACATTATTATATGTGTGTGTGTGTGTGTGTGTGTGTGTGTGTGTGTGTGAAATATATATATATATGTGTGTGTGTGTATATATATATATATATATATATATATATATATATATATATATATATATATATATATATATATATATATATATATATCATACACATATTATAAATATTATATATTACACACATATACAGTGTGTGTGTGTGTAATATACAGTGTGTGTGTGTAATATACAGTGTGTTTGTGTGTGTGTAAATATATATATATGTGTGTGTGTGTGAGAAAATACGTGTGTGTGTGTGAAAGTGTGTGTGTATATGTGTGTGTATATATATATATATATATATATATATATATATATATATATATATATATATATCATACACATATTATAAATATTATATATTACACACACATATACAGTGTGTGTATGTGTAATATACAGTGTGTGTGTGTAATATACAGTGTGTGTGTGTGTGTGTGTGTGTGTGTGTGTATATAATTGCATTACATTGTTTTGTTATTTTAATACAGAAGAAATCTGGTTTGACAGTAAACCGAATCGTCTTTGAGAATAACGAGAATCACAAATGTAACGTCCCAAAATAGGCTTAATTTTCTATTATTATTTTAGTGTGTCGGCACATTTAATTTCAAGCTTTGTAGAATTCGTACTAAGAGCGGCGTTGTGTGATCAGCGTTCGGTCGTAAATATGTCACGTTATTATCTCAGAGTGTTTTATCATGTGCCAAGAGAAGATCAAGCGCCAGATCAGATTTCTTTATCTGTCATGTTCATCTCCGCTTCAGGGTGTAACGCGGAGCTCGGCGGGTTCGCGGGACTCTTTGACCTGAAAGCAGCTGGTTTTATTGACCCCATCCTGGTGTCGGGAACCGATGGAGTGGGCACCAAACTCAAGGTACAATCAAAGTTCAGCAAGACAACAATTCAAATGTTCATGTTAACAGTTACTTACTGCAGCACCTTCGAATAAAGCATTGATGGTTAATGAGAGTTTCGGCTGTTAAATAGTTGTATTTTTTATTTTAAAGGGCTTTTTTAGTGCATAAGTTTCTGCATTAATTATGTAGGAACTAAAGGTTGGCCGATTAATCGGTAGAACCGATATATCGGTGCCGATAGTTGCTTTTTGGAACTCGATATTCTGCAAAAAAAAAAATCAAGTGCCGATAGTCGCCGATATTTTTCTTCTTTTGTTCCTCCGTGTTACTCTTGAGCATTGTTAATGAGCAAAGTCTCCGTCATTTCAAAATAAGAGTCCCTGGTGTGTTTCAGGCTTGTTAAAAGTCCCATGAACCAAATCTTGACCTCGTGTAGGAACATCATGAATCGATAATGTCTCGTGTGTCTTTGATGGCTGCAGATCGCTCAGGCGTGTAACATCCACGGCTCGTTGGGTCAGGATCTGGTGGCCATGTGTGTGAATGATGTTCTAGCTCAGGGTGCAGAACCGCTCTTCTTCCTCGACTACTACTCCTGTGGACATCTGGACGTTGGAGTCGCGTCTGCGGTCATTGGTGGGGTCGCGGAAGCTTGTAAAATGGCTGGATGTGCTTTATTAGGTGGGTTATATGTAATGGTTTTACCTTGGCATGTGTGGATCCCATTCCTAGAATGGGATGTAGTTAAATATCTTTATGTAAATTTGAGTGACGCAAGTAAACGTGTTGTGTGTGTGTGTGTGTGTTCATTGAGGTGGTGAAACGGCAGAGATGCCGGGTGTGTACGGTGCCGGTGAGTATGATCTGGCAGGGTTCTGTGTAGGGGCCGTCGAGCGAGGAGCCATTCTGCCCCGCCTGAATGACATCGTGGAGGGAGATCTGCTCATTGGTGTCGCCTCTTCTGGAGTTCACAGTAACGGTTTCAGTTTGGTGCGCAAAGTCCTGGAGAGAGCCGGACTGCAGTACAACTCGCCTGCTCCATTCGGACAACCAGGACAGAATATCGGTACGTCAGCGTGATGGGAAAAAGTTATACATGTTGTTGCTCACAGCTACTCGATGACATCGTCACCTTACTCTTGTGTTTGTAGGTGAGGTTCTCCTCACCCCAACAAAGATCTACAGTCGTTCGCTTCAACCAATCCTGCGCAGTGGAGTGGTGAAGGCCTACGCTCACATCACGGGCGGTGGACTTGTGGAGAATATTCCTCGAGTTCTCCCAGCAGAACTGGCTGTGGAACTGGGTGAGCAGCAGAAGCGGAACATCTTCATCTCGACTATAAATCTTTGACTAGTCTTTAAGTCCTCACCTTTTAATGACTGATACAGTACATACTTTTCCTTACTTAATCGACCAGTCTGATGCAGTTATTGGACAATGCCTAATAATCTAAAAAGGGACAATTATCGACCGATTAATCGGCTTGGTCAATATATCGGTTTATCGCTAATATATAAAAATCCCTTTTTTATAATCACAAACAATTTAACAGTCATGGAAATTCATTGGTCAAAAAGTGTTGGATTATAATACAGTGTAGATGACTTAGTTGAAATATAAAAATAGAGAATGGCCAAATACCAGCAGAAAATATCGGCCGATTAATCGGCAATTACTAATTTCTAAAAATGTGCATCCCATAATCACAAACAACTGAATATGTCATGGAAATTGATTGGTCAAAAAGTGTTGGATTATAATAGTGTAGACGGTTTAGTTGAAAATATAAAAAAAGAAAATGGCCAAATACCGGCAGAAAATATCGTCCGATTAATCGGCTATTACTAATTTCTAAAAAAGTGCATCCCATAATTACAAACAATAGAAAAATCATAAATTCATTGGTCATAAAGTGTTGGATTATAATGCAGTGTGGACCGCTTAGTTGAAACGTAAAAATATAAAATGGACAAATATCATCCGAAAATATTGCCGATTAATCGGCTATAAAATTTTGCATCCCATAATCACAGACAGCTGAATGTCATGGAAATTGATTGGTCAAAAGATGTTGTATTCCTTATAATAGTGTAGTGTACACCGTTATTTGAGAACAAAAATGACCAAATATCGGCTGATTAATCGGCGTGGACAATATATCAGTTTATCGCTAATTTATAAAAATCCCTTTTTTATAATCACAAACAATTTAACAGTCATGGAAATTCATTGGTCAAAAGATGTTGTGTTCCCCATAATAGAGTAAGTTAAGTTGAAATCAATATAAAATGGCCAATTATCGACCGATTAATCGGCGTGGACAATATATCGGTTTATCGCTAATTTATAAAAATCCCTTTTTCATAATCACAAACAATTTAACAGTCATGGAAATTCATTGGTCAAAAAGTGTTGGATTATAATACAATGTAGACGGTTTAGTTGAAAATATAAAAAAAGAAAATGGCCAAATACCGGCAGAAGATATCGGCCGATTAATCGGCTATTACTAATTTCTAAAAATGTGCATCCCATAATCACAAACAACTGAATATGTCATGGAAATTGATTGGTCAAAATGTGTTCCCCATAATAGAGTAATGTAGACAGTTAAGTTGAAATCAACAAAAAATGGCCAATTATCAGCCGATTAATCGGCTTGGTCAATATATCGGTTTATCGCTAATTTTTAAATATCCCTTTTTTATAATCACAAACAATTTAACAGTCATGGAAATACATTCGCCAAAAGGTGTATTCCTCATAATGCAGTGTAGACATCTTGGTCGACTAGATCTTGTGTCTGTGTGCGAGACGTCGGTAAGCATTGAGGATTTGTGTTTCAGATGCGTCCCGTTGGCGTATTCCTCCCGTGTTCTCGTGGCTTCAGCATGAGGGGTGTCTGTCAGAGGAGGAGATGAAACGCACGTTTAACTGCGGTCTAGGGGCCGTTCTGGTGGTCAGTAAACGGGACGCTCAGAGGGTTTTGAGGCTCCTGCAGGCGCACGAGGAAGCCTGGATCGTCGGATCAATCGCTCACAAACAACCTGGTGAGATACGCACATGCTTTATATAAAAGTGAATCTACAGTAATATTTGGGGGAAATGTGCTTAATTGATTGGTGTGCATAAGACTTTGTGTTCAGTGCATGTTTATATGTGAGCACAGGAGCAGAGGCTGTTGTCATTAGAAACCTGGAGGCGAGTTTAAAGGACAGTCCCGGCCGTTTGCCCGACACCAGCGCCCTGCAGAACGGAGCAGCTCACGGGGAGAATGCCACACGCAAGAGGACCAAAGTAGCCGTGCTCATCTCTGGAACTGGTGTGTTTATAAACCCAATTCTATAGTCCTATATGAGACCGTAGTGAAATAATTGCATCGTTGATTCTTGTGTGTTTGACAGGAACAAATCTTCAAGCGTTGATGGATCAGGCAAAGAAACCCTCGAGCTCTGCTGAGATTGTGGTGGTCATATCAAACAGACCGGGCGTGCTGGGACTGAAGAGAGCTTCCATGGCGGGCATTCAGACACGGGTTTGTCTGAAAAACGCAAACACTTTTCACTTTACAAAAATGGCAAATCTTGCATGAAGCAAAACATTCAAAAGTTGACCAAATTTTGTCACTGAATGTAAAGAATTTCTGAGCGTTTTAAAGTCTCAAGTGAGTGTGTGTGTGTGTGTGTGTGTGTGTGTGTGTCAGCTTGTGGATCATAAGCTTTACGGCAGCAGAGCAGAGTTTGACGGCACTATAGATAAGGTTCTGGAGGAGTTCGGGGTGGAACTCGTGTGTTTGGCTGGATTCATGAGAATCCTCACTGGACCCTTCGTCAGGAAGTGGAACGGTGAGTATAAACGCTTTCAGCGGAGTAACACCAACTAACAGGATGGAAAGCAGCCATTTTTCATAAATTAAAATTTTTTATTTAAACCGACTGAATACTGCTCACAAGACGCTAGAGTGTCACTTAAGGGTTAAACATCTGGTGCACCGAATCACATGACACAACAACATTATGGGCGCAGAGCCAACAAAAGTGCCTCCGGTAAGAAACCTCTAAGGTTTTTTTTTAATGAAACCTGTTTGGTTGTAAAGAGGAGAGTCTCTAGTGTCATTTGATGTGCTGCTTTTGAAAAATGCATAAATTGTTCACGTCAGCGCGCTGATAAACATGATGTCCACATACGTGGATTTTGGGAGCATCCTATAGCTCTCCTATAACTGTTCTGAGACCAGTGCAGACAGACAGCACACTGAAGGTTAAGTCATGCACTAAATAGGGAGCAAGGGAGCATCCTATAGCTCTCCTATAACTGTTCTGAGACCAGTGCAGACAGACAGCACACTGGAGGTTAAGTCATGCACTAAATATGGAGCAAGTGAGCATCCTATAGCTCTCCTATAACTGTTCTGAGACCAATGCAGACAGACAGCACACTGGAGGTTAAGTCATGCACTAAATAGGGAGCAAGGGAGCATCCTATATCTCTCCTATAACTGTTCTGAGACCAGTGCAGACAGACAGCACACTGAAGGTTAAGTCATGCACTAAATAGGGAGCAAGGGAGCATCCTATAGCTCTCCTATAACTGTTCTGAGACCAGTGCAGACAGACAGCAATACATATTGTAAAAAAAAACATTTTGTGCACCCCCTCATGGCCCACTTTTAAATCCCCTGTATTAAGACACCTACGATGTGTATTGCATTATAGGAGTGGCCCGTGTAATGTAGTTTGATATTGTTTTTGTTGATGTGTTGAACAGGAAAGATGTTGAATATTCACCCGTCACTGCTGCCGTCGTTTAAAGGTGTAAACGCTCAGAAACAGGCGCTGCAGGCGGGAGTGCGAGTAACCGGCTGCACTGTTCACTTTGTGGCGGTAAGATGAAGAACATTATTTAAATCTGTCTAAAACTAAAATAAGTGATGCCACAATTATGGACAAACTGTATTTCTAAATCTATTTATTTATGTTGGCAAATAAAACCTTGTTGTAAAGTTACACACACACAAAACATGTCCAGGTTGTGTTTTACTTCCCAGTTTGTCACATGACAATATTGAAATAAAATCTCAATGGAGCTAAAAAAAAAAATAGGCTTCATTTTAAACAATAAATATCCTTTCTTTTTTATTTTGGAGTGACGACAACATGTTCTTGAGATGTACCCAATAAGAACAGATTGTCATTGACCCTCCTGTGTGTTGAAGAATGGCGCCTCCCTGTGGTATTCACGGGCATTTGTGACCGGAAGTCTCAGATGTGTTACACTTTTATTCTTTCCTGAACTAAGAACAATACATATATGGATTTAATTTGGGATATTATGGTGTTTTGATTTCTAAATTTATATATATATACAAATAAGCAAATTGTTGAAAAAAAAACAAACTAATTGTGATCCTACACCTCTATAAGTTGGAACATGATTGTGACATCTGGTGAAGGAGATCTGAATAACATGAGTTGAACACAGTAACCGACAGTAGATGATGGAGACACACACAGACTTCTTTCATTTATATTTATCACAAGATATATATAATATATATAATATATTTCGACATGATGAAACATTATTTAGTATTTAAATGGATTTGAAGTGTCAGTGTTTGCAGTTAATGTCATTATGCTGCGATCAAACCTGACCGTGATGTTACAACCACAAAACACACAATAAACTATTTATACCAATCATTTATTACAAACATAAAGATTTAATAACTCAAAGAAAATGCAAAATAATATAAAGCAAATAAACATCAAAAAACAGAAATAAATTCAGAAAATTAGATTAAAGGATAAAACAGAATTTGTGTGTGAGAGTGTGTGTGTGTGTGTGAGTGTGTGTGTGAGAGTGTGTGTGTGTGAGAGAGAGAGAGAGAGAGAGTGTGTGTGTGTGTGTGTGTGTGTGTGTGTGTGAGAGAGTGTGTGTTTGTATGTTTTGCACTGAGGATTTTTTAAAGTCTCGCCCTGTAATTTCTGTCTGCTTTTTTCCTGAATTGTAGCAGTTTATTTATTTATTTGGTCTTTCCCATTTTCAGTGTTCGATCAATTTTGACTGTGAATATCAGTTATAAGTTTTTTTTTTTTTTTTAACGACCACTTAAACTTATTGAATCAAGCCCAGATTAGTTTGTTTTTTTATGTTCAGATGGCAAATGAAGAAAGTCACCAAGTCTTGAACTGCTCAGATAAAGGAAACCATTTTTATTAAATGAGGAAAATGTATTAATGAGTGAATACCACAGGGGGGTTAATGCACATAACTGAACACTAAACATGTACGTTTAACACAGACTTGCATATAAAGCGTTTTGAGTGTAAATACTGTCGTCTGAATCAACAGGAGGAAGTGGACGCCGGAGCCATCATTGTACAGGAGGCGGTGCCTATCCTGGTGAATGACACAGAAGATGGCCTATCAGAGCGCATTCGAGAGGCGGAGCACCGCGCCTTCCCCGCCGCGTTAGAACTCGTCGCCAGTGGCTCCGTAAAGATGAGAGATGACGGTCGGATCATGTGGAATCAGTCCGTTTGGGGATAGATGATGTTTGACGTTACGATAATGACACTTCTGAACGCACACGCAAACGGCTTTAAAGTTCTTCATTTCAGCTGTTTATGTGATCATCAAACTAACACTCAAACATTCCAAATAATATTTAAACATTCCATAAACGACAATTTCAAAAATGCGTTTGCTTTTAAAAGCTCTCCGTAACATTCCTTTATAAACGGTCGGTTTCACTGTTACTTGGACACACATGCTGAACAGTATTATAAAAACAGATTGGCAAGTATATCGCATCTGCTCGATCGCTGATGGATTTGCATGT
This sequence comes from Moxostoma hubbsi, assembly GCA_032164185.1. Lineage (NCBI taxonomy): Eukaryota > Metazoa > Chordata > Actinopteri > Cypriniformes > Catostomidae > Moxostoma > Moxostoma hubbsi. The sequence continues at coordinate 54,409,940 of JAVLUX010000006.1, forward strand.
AACAGAACATTACAATAGAAACATTTGCTTTTGCCATTAAACTTGCACTGGTCTACGATTAGCATGAGTATTTGTCTTCTTTTCCATCATTCTGGACATTTGCAGAAAAGTCCAAGCAGCTTTATGCTATTTATAAATTTAAAAAAAAGTAGTCCCACCCATAAACTCACAACACTGGTTGAGTCAGAAGTTGACTCTGAACATCATACTGAGATACGAGAACCTATTTTAATGTCAAGGAAAGACTGCACACTTCATGGGAAACAATCTCTCCATCACCTCTATACCTCGCCCACCGGCCCACGATGCCTCAATGCCCCAAATGCCCTCATGCTTTGAGACAAATATTAAGAACAGGGTTCCTGGGGCCTGGGTCACTCGGCAAGTATTGACGCTGACTATCACACCTGGAGTCGTGAGTTTGAATCCAGGGCGTGCTGAGTGACTCCAGTCAGGTCTCCTTAGCAACCAAATTGGCCGGTTGCTAGGGAGGGTAGAGTCACATGGGGTAACCAAATTGGCCTGGTTGATAGGGAGGGTAGAGTCACATGGGGTAACCAAATTGGCCCGGTTGCTAGGGAGGGCAGAGTCACATGGGGTAACCAAATTGTCCCGGTTGCTAGGGAGGGTAGAGTCACATGGGGTAACCAAATTGTCCCGGTTGCTAGGGAGGGTAGAGTCACATGGGGTAACCAAATTGTCCCGGTTGCTAGGGAGGGTAGAGTCACATGGGGTAACCAAATTGTCCCGGTTGCTAGGGAGGGTAGAGTCACATGGGGTAACCAAATTGTCCCGGTTGCTAGGGAGGGTAGAGTCACATGGGATAACCTCCTCGTGGTGGTGATTAGTGGTTCTCTCAATGGGGCGTGTGGTGAGTTGTGTGTGGATCGTGGAGAGTAGCATGAGTCTCCACATGCTGTGAGTCTCCGCGGTGTCATGCACAACGAGTCACGTGATCAGATGCGCCGATTGACGGTCTCAGACGCGGAGGCGACTAACACTTGTCCTCTGCCACCCGTATTGAGGCGAGTAACCGCGCCACCACGAGGACCTACTAAATAGTGGGAATTGGGCTTTCCAAAATGCGATAAAATAAAAAATATATAATCTAGTGATTTTTCACATCGGCGTTCACATGCTTTTACCAATATGCAGATGGTTTTACATTGGTCAATAATTGGCCGATAAACATCAGCAGCCGATACATCGGTCCATCTCTGCTCTTAATGTTTTACAAAAAATGTATGAAACAAAACTGGACATGAAGATCACATTTCTGTGAACGTGGCATGTGTTTATCATCTCGGGCAACCTTATTTGCCCATTTGTTTAATATTTTCCCTTCACGTGCACATATACGACCCCTTGTTTAGACGAGAATGAAACGCGTTCTTTTATGAATCAATCGATTATTTTGTTATGATATTGAAATGCGCATTTTTAAAATAAGCTTAAATATTCTTTGAGTGTACTGATGTTATATTGTTTGGATTGAATTACCGTATGCGGTCATTTTCATATCATACAAGGAGTAAACGATCATAAATAATATATTATGGGGTGTAGGTTCCAGGGGGGAATGTCTCACAGTAACCCCCCAATGTTTAAGCCAAATCTACACCCTTGGTCTCTTGTATGAGGGCCAGCAATTCGTTTTTTCGGTCATTGATCAGCTGTACAGGAATTTTACAGAGGCTTGTATGTAAATACCATCTTGGTACAACTACAGTAGTTTGTTAAAGGGTTAAATAATGTATTCTGTAGAGTTAATCACTTTGGGTGGTCGAACCGGAGCGAAATCTGCTTTTAAATGTCTTTTCACACGCAAACGAGCTTGATTGTGTTTTATTTTCTGCGCTTTTGGCACGTCAGAGCTCTTGCTGGTGTGAAAGTAATGAAGCCCCGAGTATTTTATAGCTGCTCTGACACGGAGATTAATAGAAGAGAAATTTACAATGTCTTAATGAACTCTATAAAACTATTTTATTTATCTATAAAATAAACATGCTTCCAAACATCTTAGACATGTTTCTAGAATAATGAGGGGTGAGTTCGTCTGTGTTTTATACATTTATAACCACATTTCAAGTCTTAAAAGTCCCGCAGATGAAGCTTTAGGCAATCATAAAGGGTACAATTGTAATACTGCTGTATTCTTTAAGTTACATGTAAATACCGCGGTGCATTAATATAGTAATCAGTCAGTATGATGCTTCCGATTTTTATGATAATTCAAAAGTTTCTCGCTCTTTACGTGCACGTGTTGTTCAGAACAGTACCGCATGGACGCTGTGTATTTCACTTCCGGTCGGCGTTTTAGATGCATTGTGGGAATTGTAGTTCTTCCCATAATAATAGCCTAGGACGCCTTTGATTCGCTCATTCATATTTACATTCTCTCTGTAAGTATATTTAGGACTCATATAAACAAAGATGTCACATTTTAGCAGCTATAGATGTGAAAATCTGGATCTAAATATGTGAATGTGTTTATGTGCATGCAGGCCTGTGTTAGCAAACACTGTTGTAAACTCAGAGGAGGCTACATTTACTCCGTTACATTTACTTGAGTAACTTTTTGGGAAATAATGTACTTTTAGAGTAGGGTTTAAAGTGGGTACTTTTTACTCTCACTCAAGTAAATTTAGAATAAATTTTTTTTACTTTTATTTCTTTACAACGGGCGATGTTCCTGTCGTTACATTACAGAGTTTAATTTGTATTCAATGCTGTCACAGACTGTCACTCAAGACGAGTCAATCACTGCTGCAGCATCGAGATCTTCAAACTAAGTGAAGCACTTTCACAATAAGAAACAATAGTTTCATCATGCAGTGCCTTCATTAAACACCAAGACACGCAGATATTTCAAGATTAAAATTGCAGCTCCAATTTAAGGCAGCATGCTGAGTTAAGTTGAGGCTCTATTCATAACGCGGGCTTTTCTGTGACATGGCGATGTTAATTTTCAGGGTGATTCTGTAATATGATCTCTATTTAGTGATGGGTCATTCACGAACGAGTTGGCTCTAAGTCGGCTCTTGTAGGCGAACGTTGGGAGCCGGCTCGCATATCAGAAGAGCCGAATCTATTTACAAAAATATACAAAAAAATTATGATATGAATAATCAAAACATTTAAATGAATAGAATTAATGAATTCAAAAAATATAGGCCTAAATGCTCAAGCGCACACACACATTTGTTCTGAATGTCTGCTCAGACTAAGAGCCTCACCTGTTATTCCTGTCAATCAGACACGCAGTGTCAAACAATGAACCAAAGATGCATGAGGGAGGGTGGAGCCAACTTATAATGTTGTTCAGGTTGTATTTGGTTGTAGCACCATTATGAGTCAAACTATAACAAACTGTTTACAACTGCAAATACAAAACATATTTTTTTTTAAAGAGCCGTTTGGGAGCCAAAAGAGCCGGAATGCCCATATAGTCTCTCGAGACATCAGTTTTTAAGTGTACATTTTTAAATCAGCGCACTTTATCCCGCGTCCTGCATGTCATGAGCAGTATTTACGCATTTACCCTGCCTTTGTGGTGGTACTGAAAACTGTCGCAGCTACTTTGGGCTGATTAACTGGATAAATCCATGTAAACATCCAAGTTCAGTGTAAATGCCTTTTGCTCTGCAGTTTGCATGATTGTGTACTTCAAAGGTACACTCGAAATTAGAATGGTTGACAAATGTAGGGAATGAGGCAGACACCAGAAATAGTGCACTATATAGTGGACAGAAGGCAGTTTCAGACACAGCGAGGGTTCCGCGGCCGGGGTTGGTGCCCTACACAGGCTGCATACTCTGCATTTAGGGAGCATCGGTACTGCTGTACAAAACTAATGATCTAAATCCTTTCGACACTGATAACTGTAACTACACTGAGATAAGAATCCACGCAGGACTTTAAAAGCTATGATATAGCGAATGTAGGCATTAAGAAAGCATGATCTTGCTTTGGTTTATATTTCAGCATTATATATAATGTCCTTGTAGGATGTTGTTCACGTTTTCACCGTAATAATTACTAGAAGTGTTTCCAAACCTCTCTTCTTATTGACAAATGTTTCCAGATCTGACAAGAGCCCTTAAAGGGACAGTTCACCCAAAAATGAAAATTCTGTCATCATTTACTCACCCTCATGCCACCCCAGATGTGTTTGACTTTCTTTCATCTGCTGAACTCAAATTAAGATTTTTAGAAGAATTTCTCAGCTCTCTTGATCCATATAATGCAAGTGAATGGGTGCCAACATTTTAAAGCTAGAAAAATCACAAAAAACAGCATAAAAATAATCCAAAAACTCCAGTGGTTAAATCAATAACTTCACTTTCACATTCTTCTTTTTGTGTTTTTGGTGATTCACATTCTTCTCTACATATCGCCCCCTGCTGTGTGGGTGAGAAATGGATCAATATTCAAGTCCTTTTTTACTATAAATTATCTTCCCTGCCCATTAGGTGGCGATATGCAAAAATGCAAATCACCCCCCCAAAAAAAGAAGAAAAATGGCTTAAATATTGATCCTTTTGTCACCTACACCTATCATATCACTTCTGAAGACATGGATTTAACTACAGGAGTCGTATAGATTACTTTTAAGATTTATTTATGTGCTTTTTGGAGCTTCACAATTTTGGCACCCATTCACTTGCATTGTATGAACCTACAGAGCTGAAGTCATACACATTTGAGATGGCATGAGGGTGAATGCATGTTTCACATTTTTGAGTGAACTACACCTTTAAAGTGATAGCTCAGCCATATTTGAATATTCTGTCATCATTTCCCTACCCTCATGTTGTTCCAAACCCATGTGACCCTTTGTATTCTGTGTAACACAAAAGATGTTAGACAGAATGTTAGGGACTGACCGTCTCAGTCACCATTCACTTTCAAGATATAGAGAAAAAAAAACACATTCACAAAGTAAATAGTGATTCTGTCTAAAATCCGCTTATTGTGTTGCATGGAAGAAAGAAAGTCATACGGGTTTGGAACAACATCAATTTCCATTAATAATAAAAACAATTATTCTGTAATACATTCGATGTGTATTATGTAATGTAATATAGGGAGTTACTCACTGCTTGAGTACTCTTTTAATTGGATACTTTTTATGTTAGCTTTTTTTGCTTCTACTTGAGTAATTGTACTTTTACTTAAGTACAATTTTTGGCTACTCTACCCACCTCTGTGTAAACTATATTATATTTGTATTATAGTTCACTCTCTCTTTTTATAGATCATTATTATTGCAGCAAATTTTTAGGACCATAACCGAGTTTTGTGGGAATAAATATGAATAAAATTATTATAATTTGAATATATTGATGTGTCGGTGGGTTGGAAACCCTTTGAATGTAAAATACATAGCAAAAAGGGTGCATATGCATCCTTAGCCCTGACTAACAAACTAAAGAAGTAATTTCCTTTATTGTGTCCAGATGGCATTGGTTCGAGCATCCAAGTCCTGTTTTACTTATTAATAGAATTAAAGATACAAGAGAGACTCGTAAAAGAAAAGCAATAAAAACATGTAATTTCATCGTGCAGCGAGCGATTACGGCTTGCTCTTAATTTAGACATTCCTGGGTTCTCAGGACGGCCAGACCTTTACAGAGTCCAGGACAGAGGCAGAGGGGGCGTGGCTTGGAGCTAATGATGAGGGCGGGGCTTGGAGTTGTCACACTTTAGAGGCGGGACTTGTCTAAATGGGTCAGGGGCTGGTGTCCCCTGTGGTAACAGGATGGGATGTAGGATACTGACACACTGCAGTACAAAAAACCAAGTCCAAAATATAATGAGTAAATAAATGAATACAACAATATTAAAGGTGCTGTAAGCGATCTTGCCATTCTAGAATTCCCACATACTGAGCCGCTGGATTAGCCACGCCCCCCTCTTTTCCAAAACCCCTCCAAAGATCCCAAATGAGCTTTATTGTGACTGAGACGAACAGAAATGGTTGTTAAAAACAACAGCGGCTGTAAAACAGCGCCCTCAACTGACAACTCTTGTGAACTGCATGGCATAAAAATGGCATTAAGCCTCAATAATACTATAAGAACGCTAAAAATGATTGACAGGCAGAAAGTGTCAGTGGCAACAGACACATTTGAAAGATGCATCAGATTGTGCCAAATTCATTTCCTTGCATTTATTGTGCATAATGCAAAGTTCAAGTAAAGGAATCAATATTATATATTGAACTGATTATTATTTACCAAGGTTTAGAGTTTTATTATAAAGGACTTTTTTGAGGAGTGCTCAATTATCAAATAATAGATTGAACTGTCAATAAAGGTGTCTTAAAAGCCTCAATAGAGGGCAGCATTGTTCTATCGTTCTCATTCGTCCTCAAAGTCCAGGGTTTGAAAGTGCTGCGAGGGAGATGCCAACATCAGTGGGTATTTTTGAGACTTTACATAGACTTTATCCACCGTATCGGAAAGTTTCTGAGTCCTGCATCATAATTCGGATTGGCCACATTTTCAAAAGTAAAGATTTTCATTTTCGATACGGAGACACTTTAAACTCTTTATCTATACTGTATCTTTACTTTCTTTGTCTTTATACATTATCTTGCATAATTTACCCATGGGTGCAATACACAGGTATAGATACAGGTGCGGTTTCATATAAATCCAGCTGTAAGAAAACAGACTGCACACTGTGTGCTGCAAATCAAGGCTACACAGAACACCAACAGATGGCTCTTGTTTCATTTGACCCCTACAGTTCCCTGAAGTTAAATAAATACAGCTCAAAAATGCCTGGTTATAGAAGGCTATAGAAATGGCTATATCTGAAAGCGGCCTGTTCTGATCGGATCGCAGACGGCAGGAAAAACAAAAAATGTCATCAGAAATGGGAAGTAAAACTAAAAGCATCACTATTCCAGTAACAAACTACATTTCCCAATGAGAGCGTCACAAAATGCTTCATTTGTCACATTGATTTACATTTACATTTATGCATTTGGCAGATGCTTTTATCCAAAGCGACTTACAGTGCATTTATTACAAGGACAATCCCCCCGGAGCAACCTGGAGTTAAGTGTCTTACTCAAGGACACAATGGTGGTGGCTGTGGGGGTCGAACCAGCAACCTCCTGATTACCTGTTATGTGCTTTAGTCCACTACGCCGCCACCACTCCATTTGTGAACGCCCATTGATCAAAGGGGCCTCAGGTTGTTCCTGGGAGGCAGCAGATGCCATAACCCCGCCCCCACCCTAATTCTAACCAAATGGAGCATGTAAGACTGAGTACACTTCAAGGAACAACCAGAGGCAGTGGCGGATTTAGGCATGGGTGACATGGGGCGGCACTGACCCCCCATCAGCACCACCACTCCCCCTATATATATATATATCTGTATGTGAGAGAGAGAGAGAGGACACCACTTTTATTTCAACCCTTGTATCCCCAATCTGGAACGCCCAATTCCCAATGCGCTCTAAGTTCTCGTGGTGGCGTAGTGACTCAATCCGGGTGGCGGAGGACGAAGCTCAGTCGCCTCCGCATCTGAGACCGTCAATCCACGCATCTCATCACGTGACTTGTTGAGCCCGTTACCATGGAGACGTAGCACGTGTGGAGGCTTCACGCTATTCTCCGCGGCATCCACGCACAACTCGCCACACGCCCCACCGAGAGCGATTACCACATTATAGTGACCACGAGGAGGTTACCCCATGTGACTCTACCCTCCCTAGCAACCGGGCCAATTTTAGTTGCTAAAGAGACCTGGCTGGAGTCACTCAGCACGCCCTGGATTCAGACTCGCGACTCCAGGTGCTGGAGAGCGTAGGGAAGTCATTTGATTGAGTCAGTTCATTCGGACGCTTCATGCAAATGAACTAGTTCACAGAAATGATTCACATTATCCAATGAGTAGCGCCACAAAACTCTTAATTTGTCCTTAACGCTGCATTCAACCTGTGGCAGTAAACGCTCACTTGAGCCGTCCTCTCTCATAAGTGGCGCTGGGAAATCCGAATCATTGAAGTGAATCGGTTCTTTTGGACAATTCGTGTAAGTGAACTAGTTCACAGAAATGATTCACCTGAGCCCCTGTGCAGCCTTAAAGGGACCTTGCCTTATTAAAATATTTGGAGAATTGCTCGTGTTTATCACTATATATTCGACTTGGTTATACAAAATAGGGTGTTTTCTAGTTATTTTAGTTTATATTTAGTATACATTTATGTTCAGTTGTCACCCTAATTGTTTAATGTCACTCTAATTAAATATATAGTCGAACTATTTGTTAAGTTCAGTCCAGTTCGGTGTGTTTTTATGAGCTTTTATCAGGCTGAACTTCTCCTGAGGAATCAAACAACACTAATGTTCTGCAATAGAAAGCCTGTATTTATGTGGGATGTTCTGCTCTTGTCTGGAGATGTTTGACTCTCATTGTGGTCAGTGAGGAGATCTTTATAACAGCGACTGGCACAGATATTTTCATCAACTCGTAAACACGAAGTTTCAAAGGGCTTTGACGTATTTAACAGCACGGACACGTCTTTAAGGGATTTGTTGTTGAGCAGAACATACTGAATGTTTAGTCATTTGTGGAAGGGGATTATATGGTTAATATTATACATCTGTCTGGGATTTGTTTCAATTCCTTTAGTTCCAAAATCAAGCTCATTTTGAACACTATATAGTGTATATTACGTGTATAGAACGTTCTATAATGGTTATTTTTAGGTTTTACATTTATAACTATAACGTTCCCAGAATGTTGCAGGGAGGTTTTTGTGAGACAACCTAAAAAGAACGTATATAGAACGTTCTCTAATGGTTATTTTTGTTCTTTTTTTATAACCATAAACTAACGTTCCCAGAATGTTGCAGGGAGGTTTTTGTGAGAAAACCTAAAAAGAACGTATATAGAACGTTCTATAATGGTTATTTTTAAGTTCTTTTTTTAACCATAAACTAACGTTCCCAGAATGTTGCAGGGAGGATTTGTGAGACAACCTAAAAAGAACGTACATAGAACGTTCTATAATGGTTATTTTTAAGTTATTTTTTTTAACCATAAACTAACGTTCCCAGAATGTTGCAGGGAGGTTTTTGTGAGAAAACCTAAAAAGAACGTATATAGAACGTTCTATAATGGTTATTTTTAAGTTCTTTTTTTAACCATAAACTAACGTTCCCAGAATGTTGCAGGGAGGATTTGTGAGACAACCTAAAAAGAACGTACATAGAACGTTCTATAATGGTTATTTTTAAGTTATTTTTTTTAACCATAAACTAACGTTCCCAGAATGTTGCAGGGAGGTTTTTGTGAGACAATCTAAAAAGAACGTATATAGAACGTTCTCTAATGGTTATTTTTAAGTTATTTTTTAACCATAAACTAACGTTCCCAGAATGTTGCAGGGAGGTTTTTATGAGAAAACCTAAAAAGAACGTATATAGAACGTTCTCTAATGGTTATTTTTAAGTTCTTTTTTTAACCATAAACTAACGTTCCCAGAATGTTGCAGGGAGGTTTTGTGAGAAAACCTAAAAAGAACGTATATAGAATGTTCTCTAATGGTTATTTTTAAGTTATTTTTTAACCATAAACTAACGTTCCCAGAATGTTGCAGGGAGGTTTTGTGAGACAACCTAAAAAGAACGTATATAGAACGTTCTATAATGGTTATTTTTAGGTTTTTTTTAACCATAAACTAACGTTCCCAGAATGTTGCAGGGAGGTTTTTGTGAGAAAACCTAAAAAGAACGTATATAGAACGTTCTCTAATGGTTATTTTTAAGTTCTTTTTTTAACAATAAACTAACGTTCCCAGAAAGTTGCAGGGAGGTTTTTGAGAGACAACCTAAAAAGAACGTACATAGAACGTTCTATAATGGTTATTTTTAGGTTCTTTACATAAATATAATATGTAGAGCTGGGGTGTCTGAATCATTTAAGTGTATCGGTTCTCTTGGACAGTTCAAGTAAATGATTCACTTATATTTAGCATTGAGGAGGACTTTGTAAATAGTCATGCAATGGGAAAATGTACAGTAGGCTGATCATATCACAAAATAAAAATCATAACTTTTGTCTTGATGTATGGAACTGTTTTGCAGAAATGACAATAATACCACCGTTAGATATGAAGACAAGTATAAAAGCGTTCATAAATGTCAGTGCTTCGGAATTACGAGCGACAAGCCAAAAATCTTCTAATGAAATTCCAAAAATGTTACACATAATCTCAAAAGAATTCCAAAGAATATCATTAATGTCATTTTTGAACTGTCAGCGCACAGATGTCCTGAAAATATAACACCCAGAGAAGAATTCTCACTGGCCACGAAACTCGGTCTGGTCACTTATTAAATTATCATGGAGGCCCGTTGAGGAAAACATTAGATAGATAAATGACGTACACTAAGAATTCACTGGAATTTTCACAGGTGAGCTATCTGTGGTAACAGGGAATGGGATTTGCTCTGGGCAATGTTTGTGTATAAACGATAGCTCAACAGGGCCAAAGGAGCCGTGATTTATACCGCCACGAGAGCATGTGTTGGATTAAGTGAGATGCAGGAGTAATATATACCGTGAATTTATCACAATGAGGCTCTGGGAGTGTCTGGATTTATCGCACCTGTGTAAACATTATCTTCTGCGCTCAAGACAAAGTAAAATAATGGAATAAAAAATGCAACACAAAGGTAAAACTAAACGGCAAAAATACGGAATCCGAATGATTTTCATGACTTTTAGTTGCATTAATGCTTCTTGAACGTGCGTTCTTCCACCAATAGAGATGAAAAACCATTCTACAATACTCCAGCACGAAACAAACAGCAATCCCAAACCAAAGACTCAGTTCTTATGAATCTATAGCTTGAAACACACTGTACCACCAGTATAGTCTGATTCCTGAACAAATGACTCTTATGATTCAGCTCTTTTGAATCTAAGCTTGAAACACACTGTACCACCGGTATAGTCTAATTCCTGAACAAATGACTCTTACGATTCAGCTCTTTTGAATCTACAGCTTGAAACACACCGCTCCACCGGTATAGTCTGATTCCTGAACAAATGACTCTTACGATTCAGCTCTTTTGAATCTACAGCTTGAAACACACCGCTCCACCGGTATAGTCTGATTCCTGAACAAATGACTCTTATGATTCAGCTCTTTTGAATCTATAGCTTGAAACACACTGTACCACCGGTATAGTCTAATTCCTGAACAAATGACTCTTACGATTCAGCTCTTTTGAATCTACAGCTTGAAACACACCGCTCCACCGGTATAGTCTGATTCCTGAACAAATGACTCTTACGATTCAGCTCTTTTGAATCTACAGCTTGAAACACACCGCTCCACCGGTATAGTCTGATTCCTGAACAAATGACTCTTATGATTCAGCTCTTTTGAATCTATAGCTTGAAACACACCGCACCACCAGTACAGTCTGATTCCTGAACAAATGACTCTTATGAGTCGGTTCTTATGAATCTATAGCTTGAAACACACCGCACCACCAGTACAGTCTGATTCCTGAACAAATGACTCTTATGATTCAGCTCTTTTGAATCTATAGCTTGAAACACACCGCACCACCAGTACAGTCTGATTCCTGAACAAATGACTCTTATGATTCAGCTCTTTTGAATCTATAGCTTGAAACACACCGCACCACCAGTACAGTCTGATTCCTGAACAAATGACTCTTATGAGTCGGTTCTTATGAATCTATAGCTTGAAACACACCGCACCACCAGTACAGTCTGATTCCTGAACAAATGACTCTTATGATTCAGCTCTTTTGAATCTATAGCTTGAAACACACCACATCACTGGTATAGTCTGATTCCTGAACAAATGACTCTTATGAGTCGGTTCTTTTGAATCTATAGCTTGAAACACATGGCACCACCGGTATAGTCTGACTCCTGAACAAATGACTCTTATGAGTCGGTTCTTTTGAATCTATAGCTTGAAACACATGGCACCACCGGTATAGTCTGATTCCTGAACAAATGACTCTTATGAGTCAGTTCTTTTCAATCTATAGCTTGAAACACACCGCACCACCAGTACAGTCTGATTCCTGAACAAATGACTCTTATGAGTCGGTTCTTTTGAATCTATAGCTTGAAACACAAGATATACGGTCATCATTCTTGTCTGTGCGAGTTTGAGTTTGACATCATAGTTGAATACTTGTGCAGGTTTGTTCAAAACACCTTCAGTATAAGTGCTATTAATAGTGAAGCGTGACTTCACAAACACAACCAAGAGTTGCTCAATTAATACGAGAGTGAAAAGTGGGAGGTCCAGCACATCAGATCAAAGGTTAGCATTAATCCCTAAGTAGTGCACACTTCTCTAGATCAGGCTCTCGTGTGAGGTTGTGCGTTCTCAGTGCACAGCTGTTGTGTGTTAAAGTCACGCTTGCGTTAAACGACCACTGAGACTGCGACTGGAGAAACTTGTGCTGAGGGCTCATGAGGGGTAAAACTCGACTTTACTGCCTCTATAAAGAGGCTGTTTGGCCCACGCTCAACACAAGGCCAATAAATGGCAGAGCGGCATGTTTTCGTTGTTTATGATGGCACGTGAGGGCAGAGGTTTATATCAGCAGACTCTAGTAAATAATGTTGAATGAGGAAAAGTTGTTTTTCATCTCACATTTATTTGTTTCTGACACCATCAGTTAGGTTTAGGTTTAGGTTTAAGGTTTTAAGGTTTAAGGTCAATTTTGTTGATTTAAAACTCTGTTTGGGAGAACGTTTAACTCGCACATTATATTAATCGGTTATCGACATATCTCCATAAACATTATTTTCTCAACAAAGTCAACTAGTTCATTTTAAATGATCCTGTGCTGAGACAAATTCATTTTTAAATTTAAAATATTTAAAAAGGATTTTTTTTCTTTTGCCTATGCGTAAGTAATGATGCCAGAGTGTTGCTATACAGTTGTTAAAGTGTTCTTGGTGGTTTCCAGGGCATTGTTATGGGGGTTAGAAGTGTTTAATAGCCCTCCTCCTGCACCAGGTGAAAATGGTGATTGTGGTTTGTTGGTAAAGTAACACCTCTTCTCAACAACACACATGATTTAAGACGAAGAGGGAAAAAAGAAAAGAAATGGAAAATCTTAATTTTTTTAATCCATAATTTTTTATTTATTTTTTATTTTGTGGAATATTATGAATTCTGTGGAAATCTGTGGAATAATTATTTTTACATTTGTGGAATATTATGAATTCTATGGAAATATATGGAATTTTATTTTTACATTTGTGGATTATTATGAATTCTATGGAAATATATGGAATTTTATTTTTACATTTGTGGAATATTATGAATTCTATGGAAATATATGGAATTTTATTTTTACATTTGTGGAATATTATGAATTCTATGGAAATATATGGAATTTAATATTTTAATTTGTGGAATATTATGAATTCAATAGAAATATATGGAATTTTATTTTTACATTTGTGGAATATTATGAATTCTATGGAAATATATGGAATTTTATTTTTACATTTGTGGAATATTATGAATTCTATGGAAATATATGGAATTTTATTTTTACATTTGTGGATTATTATGAATTCTATGGAAATATATGGAATTTAATATTTTAATTTGTGGAATATTATGAATTCTATGGAAATATATGGAATTTTATTTTTACATTTGTGGAATATTATGAATTCTATGGAAATATATGGAATTTTATTTTTACTTTTGTGGAATATTATGAATTCTATGGAAAATATGGAATTTTATTTTTACATTTGTGGATTATTATGAATTCTATGGAAATATATGGAATTTAATATTTTAATTTGTGGAATATTATGAATTCTATGGAAATATATGGAATTTTATTTTTACATTTGTGGAATATTATGAATTCTATGGAAATATATGGAATTTTATTTTTACTTTTGTGGAATATTATGAATTCTATGGAAATATATGGAATTTTATTTTTACATTTGTGGAATATTATGAATTCTATGGAAATATATGGAATTTTATTTTTACATTTGTGGAATATTATGAATTCTATGGAAATATATGGAATTTTATTTTTACATTTGTGGAATATTATGAATTCTATGGAAATATATGGAATTTAATATTTTAATTTGTGGAATATTATGAATTCTATGGAATTCTACAGGCACAGATTTTATGCAGATCTGCTTGTTTAAAAACATTAGAAAAAATCCAGTTCAGGAGGTACGGACAGGATTTAAATCCAGGTGTAAAGGTTGGGATATTGATGGGTCAGTCGATGGAAACGAGAGGAAATCTAGTGGGACTCCATGAGAAAGTCTTCACTGTACACGACCCAAACTGAAGCTTTACTGCTGATCAGAACCAGCCAATGGGGTGTTGTGAGACCGGGTCATCGGGTCAGTGTGTGTTTGAGTGGTGTGAGGATGGACCATAAATGGTCGTGTCAATGGTTTTCTGGAGATCAGAGTGTGTTTCCAGTCTTAAGCTTTTCAAAAACAGTGTGTAACTCATGGGGGACAAAAAATGGCCCAAAATAATTCTGTAGAATTACCAGATGGATCCAAGCCATATGTTGAGACCAGAAAATAACAACTATACTGTACACACACACACATATATATATATATATATATATATACAGTATAAAGCTATATATCAACCCTCTGAGTTCTGCATGGGAAAACGAATCTAGATTTACATTTATTATTTGTCAATACATAAGTGTTTTTGGCAGTGGAGACGTCTTACAGTGTCTTATCAATTTGGACACACAGTATTGAGCTGAGCAGGACGGGTCTGTACGGTCTGTCCCATCTCACCGACATAGTTTTAATGTCGAATGATTCGTTCAGAGTGTTCTCTTCTGCACATCTAATGTTTCTTTCCATCAAAACACTTTAAGCCAAACAGATGAGGTCTGGAAAACAGCATGCCTCATTTCAGTCTGAAATAATTATGCAGCTCAGAAGCTTTTTTTCATCTGCAGTCTCCTGTGTATATTTGCTGATTTTATGTCCTGTATATTAGACATTGTTTGGATTGATTTTAATATTTCGCTGTGTTCTTTTTGGAACTATTTGAAAACATGTATCCATATGAATGATGCAATCCGAGCAGCGTTTGAGCAGCGTTTGAGCAGCGTTGAAGCACTTTCTTATGATGTGTTACATTCATACGTGTTTAGATTGTTGTGAGTGAAAAGTTGGATATGACGTCATTGAGGAACTTTCCCTTGGAGCTTAATGTTGTGTTTCTACAGCTAAACACAAACAGTTAGAAACGCTTTGACAGATGAAACATAAATCCATTTAATACACGGTTACATGCCTTGTCAATGTTGTTTATGCGGTTAGGGTGTTTTTACTTGAAATGCTAACCAATGTAGCATTAAAGCGTATAGAAAGCTACAAATAATATATTTTATGCCTCATTATATGAACAGAATCCACACATGATCAAAAACGGTTCATAGGCCGTGGGTCTCTGATTGGCAGTGGTTCTCTGATTGGCCGTGGGTCTCTGATTGGCCGTGGTTCTCTGATTGGCTTTGGTTCTCTGATTGGCAGTGGTTCTCTGATTGGCTTTGGTTCTCTGATTGGCCGTGGGTCTCTGATTGGCCGTGGTTCTCTGATTGGCTTTGGTTCTCTGATTGGCAGTGGTTCTCTGATTGGCTTTGGTTCTCTTATTGGCTGTGGTTCTCTGACTGGCTTTGCTTCTCTGATTGGCTTTGGTTCTCTGATTGGCTTTGGTTCTCTGATTGGCTTTGGTTCTCTGATTGGCAGTGGTTCTCTGATTGGCTTTGGTTGTCTGATTGGCCGTGGGTCTCTGATTGGCCGTGGGTCTCTGATTGGCCGTGGTTCTCTGATTGGCAGTGGTTCTCTGATTGGCAGTGGTTCTCTGATTGGCTTTGGTTCTCTGATTGGCTTTGGTTCTCTGATTGGCAGTGGTTCTCTGATTGGCAGTGGTTCTCTGATTGGCTTTGGTTCTCTGATTGGCCGTGGTTCTCTGATTGGCCGTGGTTCTCTGATTGGCAGTGGTTCTCTGATTGGCAGTGGTTCTCTGATTGGCTTTTGTTCTCTGATTGGCCGTGGGTCTCTGATTGACTGTGGTTCTCTAATTGGTGGATCTTTCTCTGCTGGACCATGGGTAATGTAGTTGATTACCATGATTTGCACTTTCCAACATGATTGTTAAACAATGAAGTTGAAATAATGCAGACGGAAGCATATACCATCGATGAATAACCTTGTAGATCAGGGTAGGTCTGTCTTTAAATATTTATATGTTATCGTTGAAAATCAATTTATCTATGGGATAAATGTATGGGGTTGCGCTCTATAACCTGTCACCCTTAAAAATCAAGGTTCTTCAATGGTTCCTTCGAGAACAATTTTTGACTATATTGAGTTGCGGTTGAGGTTCTTGAGTTTCTGTACAGTTCTTTAGAGATAAAGAAAGTTATTGATGTTTCATTAGCTAGGGCTATGAACTGGCCAGCCATGGCTAATATCCTCGGACCTCAAGCCACAAGGCCAAAATCGATCTGCGTTCCCACCATCAGGCCAATAACTCTGCAGCATTGCCCCAAAAACCACCCTTAATGTACCGCTGCGGTGTCAACATCACACACCCCGCCCATTTTGCAAGCAAGAGGGAAGCTCAAGCTGAGGTATCATGTAATATAGAATATCGAGTTTATATTGAATGTAAACAGCAAGATAAGTTAGCATTGTTAGCAACTCACCGACTGTAACTGCCGTGGTGTCCTGAGTGGTCTCTCCACTAACAGCGGGACGATGTCCCAGCACACTGTCCATGGAAAGTATTTACATTGGGCACCACTTTGTCCATTGATCATTTGAATGGATTTGTACTATACCCACATTTTTTTTCCGAACCTGTACCATTGTGCGATTAATACACAACCTGGGAAGTTCTGTGAAACTACGCCTTTGACATTGAACCCGTCTCAATCCACTGGCCACTGGCCTCGAGAGAGCCTCAAGAAGGCACGATGAAGCACCGGAAGTGACAGTGGGAACGCAACTGGCCCTGGCACGCACTAGCACGCACTCATTTGGCCCAATTTGCTCTTTCATGGGTTCTTCAGATCAGTGTTTTGGCGTCAAGGTTCTTTTAAGCACCAGGGTAGGGTTGCAATTGTGACTTAGTGCCCATTTACGCCACAACTAGGCTAAGTTGTATCTTAAGCACAGCTGGTGCGACCGCCCCAGTACACTGATACTTTTAAATGTAAATAACAAGAAGTCCTTTGTGGAACTTTAAAACAAGTTCCACAAAGACACGAGCCTGTAAAACCCCTTTTATTTTTAGTGCAGATGTACCTTACCGTTAACACACATGATCACACCTAACCAGAATGAACAATACATGCACAAAATGGACAATAAAAGACTGGACAATGATCACAATTGCTTCTGTTGATACCAAACTAAACCAAACTACAAACCTGCTGCATACTTTGGTTCAACTGGACCATAAACGGGTCATGAACTGAACATGTGACCCGAGATCCACTTGACACCAATACATTCAACTTACAACATTGACCACCCAACGTAAAGCCTCATTCAAGTGACATGAATTATAGCCAGCAGAAATGAAGGAGGTTCAGGCGAACGGGTGGGGGGGGGGTTCTGTTAGCCTGACTGGACCAGAGCCAACTGGGTCACTTTGACTGAGCCGCCGTACCCTGACTGCAGCACACCACCGTGTGTGTGTGTTTATCTGAGAGAGTGTGTGTTTGTTTATTGAGAGGTTTAATACAGGGGTTGTGTGTGTTTGGATTTCTGGTTGTGATTATTTTGTTTGGAAGAATTTTTAGTAGAGTAAGGAAGGAGGTAAATTCCATGTAAATAAACAGTTTTTATGATTTCATTGTTTAGTTGAACAACGTTTTCAAATAGAACAAGATTTGTAGATTTTCTGAGATGTGTTTGCCCATGCTAAAGTCATCACCGCAATGCTAATGTGTTCTGGGTGGTTGCTTTGGCATTGTAATGCAGTTACTAGGGTGTTGTGGGAGGTTTTAAGTGTGCTACTATGTGGTTGCATGGCATATAATTAAACTTTATAACGCCGTGTGTATCAAATATGATACACAACATTTGACGGCTACTGTTTCACTCTCTGTTCAAGCTGAGGTCAAACAACACATAGTATGTAAGTTTCACATGTTTATGGCACCATCTAGTGGTTATATGTGGAATAAAAAGTGGTTTCAATGTTTAAATCGATCTATTTAAAATGGCAGCGGAGGCTTATGACAGCTCATTTTAATAAAGTAAAAGTGACAGTAATGATTATATTGTTACTGATATTTTAAAATGAGTGTTTGATGAATATAAGCAACTTGTGCTTGATTCAAATTTTGTACATTATTTTATTGAAAAAGCCCCTTTGTAATCCACGTATCAAATATGATTGAGGAATATCTCTCATCACCGTTACATTCATGCACACCACAAAACGAATGATTTTATAAGATATATTTAAAGTGTGAACTAATATTTCTGTGTATTTTCATATATGCGGCGTGCTCTGTCATTATAACGATCTCGTTATTTTACATTATAAGCCATTATGATGATGTCATCTTACCAGAAGTTCATGAGACCCGGCAAAAAACCACTTCACTTTTATAAATGTCAATATAGTGTTTGATGCATAAAATACATCTGATAAAAATGGTTTATTGAGAAAGAATATTTAATTCATATTGTATTTGATACTGTGATACATTTCAATCCATATTTATAGAGCAAGAACAGGAAGTTGTCATGGTCAAACTCTCAAACATTTGGGATCTCTGAAAAGCCCAGAGAGTCGTCTGATAATACCCCAATATTTACCCCTGTAGAAAAACTTCAGTAACAAACGTCCTGCACAGAAATGAATAGCAGGACCTCAGGAGGAGAATGAACTTTAAAGCATCATGGATCAAAAATGATGCCTACAGTTTGTCTAAAGGTACTAAAAACGGTTTAATGTAAAAAACGTTTTCTGACAATTCTTTCATATGTCAGCGTTCACAGGGTTAACCTGTTGCCACCCCTTAGCAAACACAACTAAGTGGGAATATGCACTTTGTAATGAAGGGAGAATAATGCCTGCAAACTCATTGTTATGTGTTTGTGAACACTAATGAATGCATGACATTTCTCTGCAAGATATTTGTCTACAAACCACTGCAAGCCATGTTCCAGATGTGCACAATTCAGGGCCGCTCCGTTAAGCCAATTCAGGTAAACAAAGACCCTCACACATTCACGCTGGGCTACTGTTTTTACTCATTTCTCAAATGTCTGCTCCGAACCCGATGGCAATTCAGCCCCACCGGGAGATGGCACTTGAGGTATCTGTGTTTTGGTTTTAAGACTTTCTGGCTGCATGTGGTTCGAATTCCTTCGTAGTAACCCACGGAGAACTGAAAACGTGCTAATTAGATTTTCAATGTCACATATAAAAGTTTATATAGAAATCAGCTTGTACTATACTGAGGGATATTTAACGGCGAGCATGAGACTATGAAATGGCATTATGTGATTTAAGAAAGTGTTGCTCTAATTCTCGTGCCATTTAACAGGTCAACTATCAGCAGTGAAGACAGTATTGTGCAGTTGCTCTGTAAACAGTGGAATATTTTGAAATGAACGCTGGCTCAGTCATGTTAAATGTTTTTTTTATCTTCTCCATAAGAATATTTCTTAAGTGCTTCTGTACTGGGGGCCAAATATTTTCCCCAGTGCAATATTGTGCCAAGATAGCTGCTGGAAAGTAGGCTGGTATATGAATGTCTCTAAGTGTTGATGGTACATAAATAAATAAACCATGCATTAAAGTCAACATAAAAGCAATACTGGTCCCATTTAGTTTGTAAATATTAATTGCGTTCTGACACATTTCCGAATAATGCGATGTCTGGAATAAAGCCTGAAATGTTTGTGTTTTAGACCCTTACGTGAGTGAAGGGTGTCTGGTGTGAACGGCTCTCTTGAGGTCATTTCACAGCATCTCTATTGGGTTCAAGTCTGGACTCTGACTGGGACACTCCAAAAGGTGGATTTTTTTTTTTTTTTTTAAGTCATTCTGTAGTGGATTTACTTCGATGTTTAGGGTCATTGTCCTGCTGCATCATCCAACTTATACTGAGCTTCAGCTGGCATACTGCCACCCTGACATTATCCTGTAGAATATCTTGATAAACTTGGGATTTCATTTTTCCCTTGATGATGGCAAGCGGTCCAGTCCCCGAAGCAGCAAAGCAGCCCAAATCATGATGCCCCCTCCACCGTACTTCACCGTTGGGATGATGATGTTTTCATGTTGGTATGCGGTGCCCTTTTTATGCCACACATAATGCTGCTTGTTCTTCTCAGACAATTCAACCGTAGTTTCATCAGTCCACAAACATTTTCCCAGTAGCTTTTGGATTGTCTAGGTGATCTTTGGCAAACTTCAGGCATGCAGAAAGGTTTTGGATGGAAAGCATCGGCTTCCTTCATGGTGTCCTGCCATGAACACCATGACTGTTTCAGTAGTTTGCAGTTAATGTAATTCTGTATTAAGGATAGTGTAAACATGTGTGGCTCGCTGTCCGGGGCGTAGGGCTCGAGACCTGACCCGAGTTCAAATACTCCCCCAGACTGGATAAGTATTGATGGAATACATAGGAGGAGATGGGGAGGTGGTGGGATGCCGGAAACTCTCATAGCTATGTAGAGGTAAGCAGCTGTTAATATATTCTTTCTCTGGCCGTGTGATTGGTCGGATAAAATGAACTCTCTCCTCCCGAACATTGTTAAACAGCTACATGTTTTCCGTATAGTAGACTCATGAACAGAGATGTTAACCAGTTCCAATGATTCATTCAAGTATTTATCTGTCTCTCTAGTACTTTATTACCTCATTGAGCATTCTGCGGTGTTCCCTTTGAGTCATCTTGACTGGACGGCCATTTCTAGTGAGAGTACCTATAGTACTAAATCATCTCCATTTATAGACAGTTTGTCTCACTGTGCACAGATGAATATCTAACGGCCACTTCTAGAGAGAGTACCTATAGTACTAAATCATCTCCATTTATAGACAGTTTGTCTAACTGTGGACAGATGAATATCTAACGGCCACTTCTAGTGAGAGTACCTATAGTACTAAATCATCTCCATTTATAGACAGTTTGTCTAACTGTGGACAGATGAATATCTAACGGCCACTTCTAGAGAGAGTACCTATAGTACTAAACCATCTCCATTTATAGACAGTTTGTCTAACTGTGGACAGGTGAATATCTAACGGCCACTTCTAGTGAGAGTACATATAGTACTAAATCATCTCCATTTATAGACAGTTTGTCTCACTGTGGACAGATGAATATCTAACGGCCACTTCTAGTGAGAGTACCTATAGTACTAAATCATCTCCATTTATAGTCAGTTTGTCTAACTGTGGACAGATGAATATCTAACGGCCACTTCTAGTGAGAGTACCTATAGTACTAAATCATCTCCATTTATAGACAGTTTGTCTAACTGTGGACAGATGAATATCTAACGGCCACTTCTAGTGAGAGTACCTATAGTACTAAATCATCTCCATTTATAGACAGTTTGTCTAACTGTGCACAGATGAATATCTAACGGCCACTTCTAGTGAGAGTACCTATAGTACTAAATCATCTCCATTTATAGACAGTTTGTCTAACTGTGGACAGATGAATATCTAACGGCCACTTCTAGTGAGAGTACCTATAGTACTAAACCACCTCCATTTATAGACAGTTTGTCTCACTGTGGACAGATGAATATCTAACGGCCACTTCTAGTGAGAGTACCTATAGTACTAAATCATCTCCATTTATAGACAGTTTTTCTAACTGTGCACAGATGAATATCTAAGGGCCACTTCTAGTGAGAGTACCTATAGTACTAAATCATCTCCATTTATAGACAGTTTGTCTAACTGTGGACAGATGAATATCTAACGGCCACTTCTAGTGTGAGTACCTATAGTACTAAATCATCTCCATTTATAGACAGTTTGTCTAACTGTGGACAGATGAATATCTAACGGCCACTTCTAGTGAGAGTACCTATAGTACTAAACCACCTCCATTTATTGACAGTTTGTCTAACTGTGGACAGATGAATATCTAACGGCCACTTCTAGAGAGAGTACCTATAGTACTAAATCACCTCCATTTATAGACAGTTTGTCTAACTGTGGACAGATGAACATCTCAGCTCTTCCAGATAACTCTGTAACCCTTTCCAGCTTTACGCAAAGCAACAATTATTGATCGTAGGTCTTCTGAGATCTTTTATGTGAGGCATGATCCACGTCAGCAGATGCTTCTTGTGAATGGCAAACTCAAAATGTCTGAGTGCTTTTTATTAGTCAAAGTAGCTCTAACCCACACCTCCACTCTCGTTTCTCTAATTGGATGTCAGGTTTGCCAACTCCTGACTCTAATTAGCTTTTGTCGATGTCATTAGCCTATGGGTTCACTTACTTTTTCCACAGCACTGTGAATATTTAATTGGATGTGTTTAATAAAGACATGAAAGATTATGTATTTAATACAGAAAACCATATAAATTCCAAAGGGTTCACATATTTTTTCTTGCCACTGTATGTTATAATTATTACATGGAATATTTTTTTATATAATACAATAGCAACATAAAAACGTATTGATTCTAATTAAAATGATGTCATAAAAACAATCTATAATTATTAAAAACATGCTGTTAGTTCATTAACACAACCACAACAACTAAAACTCTTTGATTATCTACTGGAACATAGGCCAAACACCGATCACAATAACTCTATAATCCTAACTACTAAACATATGGATTTTTACATGAATATAAACGTTATCCCTTTAGATATAAACCATTATGAATACATTATCTTACACACTCTCTGAAATATGTCCAAATGAATAATGTTATTAAAGTAGGTCTTGGCATGACCCGCATATGAGCATTTTGAAACAGACTTTGTTTTGAAACCAAATGCTTTATACGGCTCCTTTAGTTCTTGGCAACATAAGCGTTCATTCGATAGCTAATCCTGATGTTGTGCACGAATGAACTCGCAAGTGTTTTTTTCACAGCTCAGTTTTTCAGAGGTTTACTTTAGAGCCACGGCTCAGATATGAGTGATTCTGAGGAATTGGCTCCACTGGTCCGTGGCGAGGCCTCCTACATGTTTGCGGTGGTGGTGATGTTAACGTTGACCAAATACACATCACTGAGGTCACAGAGCATACTGCCTCAGCTGGGTGACTTTAAAATAGTGGTCTGCCGCTGAATAACGACTACAGCACTCTCTAGCCCTGTCCTAAATGTTACCCTCAGTCCTTGCGATCCTATTTCGATTTACTTTGGTGATGTATTGCTGGATGTTAGGGTGGGACTTATCGAAATAGCCAATAGCCTTTAGTTTCCGTCACACTAATTATATCATATTTTTTCTGAAATAGTTTGCGTTCCCTCGCGATAGTTTTGCGTTCCCTCGCGATAGTTTTGCGTTCCTTCACGATAGTTTTGCATTCCCTCACTATAGTTTTGCGTTCCTTCACGATAGTTTTGCATTCCCTCTCTATAGTTTTGCGTTCCCTCACGATAGTTTTGCGTTCCCTCTCGATAGTTTTGCGTTCCCTCACTATAGTTTTGCGTTCCCTCTCTATAGTTTTGCGTTCCCTCACTATAGTTTTGCGTTCCCTCTCTATAGTTTTGCGTTCCCTCACTATAGTTTTGCGTTCCCTCACGATAGTTTTGCGTTCCCTCTCTATAGTTTTGCGTTCCCTCTCTATAGTTTTGCGTTCCCTCACTATAGTTTTGCGTTCCCTCACGATAGTTTTGCGTTCCCTCTCGATAGTTTTGCGTTCCCTCACTATAGTTTTGCGTTCCCTCTCGATAGTTTTGCGTTCCCTCTCGATAGTTTTGCGTTCCCTCACTATAGTTTTGCGTTCCCTCTCTATAGTTTTGCGTTCCCTCTCTATAGTTTTGCGTTCCCTCTCGACAGTTTTGCGTTCCCTCTCGACAGTTTTGCGTTCCCTCTCTATAGTTTTGCGTTCCATCACTATAGTTTTGCGTTCCCTCTCGATAGTTTTGCGTTCCCTCTCTATAGTTTTGCGTTCCCTCACTATAGTTTTGCGTTCCCTCACTATAGTTTTGCGTTCCCTCTCGATAGTTTTGCGTTCCCTCTCGATAGTTTTGCGTTCCCTCTCTATAGTTTTGCGTTCCCTCTCTATAGTTTTGCGTTCCATCACTATAGTTTTGCGTTCCCTCACGATAGTTTTGCGTTCCCTCTCTATAGTTTTGCGTTCCATCACTATAGTTTTGCGTTCCCTCACGATAGTTTTGCGTTCCCTCTCTATAGTTTTGCGTTCCCTCTCTATAGTTTTGCGTTCCATCACTATAGTTTTGCGTTCCCTCTCTATAGTTTTGCGTTCCCTCACTATAGTTTTGCGTTCCATCACTATAGTTTTGCGTTCCATCACTATAGTTTTGCGTTCCCTCACCATAGTTTTGTTTTCCCTCACAATAGTTTTATATATTTTTATAATATTTTTAGAAGAATATTTCAGGCCAGAACTTTGAAGCTTCCAAATGCACATAAAGGCAGCATAATCCATATGACTCCAGTGGTTTAATCTTTGTCTTCAGAAGTGATATGATAGGTGTGGGTGAGAACCAGATAAATTTTTAAGTCCTTTCTTACGTTAAATCACAGTAATACTGATTTTAATAAAAAAAAAAATTGTATATATATATATATATATATATATATATATTTACTTTAATATACAGTAATGAGAATCACTCAAAACAATGGAAAAAGGAGAAGTAAAATGTCAGGATCTGTTACGGTAATGAGACTTAAAAATAATGTAAAAAATCTAAAATGTCGGCTTCATTTTCTTTATGCAAACTATATATTTTTTTTTTTATATATATATATGACCAAAACATTTACTTAAAAGTGTTTTGTGAAAAACAACCTATTATAAACAAACCTATCGGCAACAAATGTTTGTGCATATTAAGACAAGATATAAATAGATTTTGAGTCTAGCGTTTACATTGATGGCACATCACAGTAATTCAGAGCACGTGGACTTTGTAATTCAACTCCTCTCACACTCACAAAACATGATTAAACATAATAAAATTCTGACCTAGTTTTAAGAGCACATGGGCTGCTGGAGAAAGAGAGCCTTTCTCAGACAGGGCTTCTTTGAGGATTAAACTGGGCCCAAAACACGCTGGGCGACCAACGCTCCCGTGAACCCAACAGAGAGAGGTCGACAGACGCCCCGAGTGACCCAACACCTCTCCGACATCACAAGCACACCCCTCCCAGCACATCCCAAATCCCCTCAGGAATCACATGGAACCAGGCCACGGATCACAGCTTGTTTTCACGACCACCTTGGTTTATTTTCATTGTAAGCACACAGGCTGGGCCAGGAACCAAAAAAGTCCCACAGTTCCAGCATGTTGCAGCCCTATGAAGGTGGAAGTCCCCTTGTCAAACAGGGGAAACTGTGAATAACTGCAAAAAGCAACAGACACTGGAGGACTCACCATCTTACACTTTGTTTTCCACTCTTTCATCAAATAACATGTCCAGGGAAGTTTGACGTGGGATGGTGCGAAAAGTATCACTTCCGAGAAGCGCTAGGCTGAGGTTTGGATGATTTTGGAATCTCTGCTGTGCACAGACCAGAATTCGCAGTAGTATCTTTCATTTTTCCTGTGGGATATGGGAGAAACCCTTTCACAGCCTCATCAAAACACCATTTAAAACATTTAATAAATGATTGACCAAGATATTTACTAATGTAATGTCATTTTAATGATGTTTGCTTCAAAATCTGGAACCAATTACCATATTGACATTTAGTTTGACACATCCACACTTATTCATTTGAAGATTGAAACCTCGATTTTCAGTTTCCTAACACTGTCGTTCTCCAAAGCATGTGGTATTGTTTTCAAAGTATCGTTTTCAGTGGCGGAAAACACCGTTGTAGTGTAGATGAGAGGCGTGACTGTAGCAAAATCCACTCGTTTTAAATGAAAATTGATTATTGTTGATGTAACCTACTATTGACTTTCCACACTGGTTTAATGCAACGCTAGTGGCATAGTGGGATGCATAAAAACAAACAAACATGTAATTTACAGCCAAGACATTATCGGTCTGTCTCTCTGTCTGTCAGTCAGTGTCAGTCAGTCAGTGTCAGTGTCAGTCAGTCAGTGTCAGTCAGTCAGTGTCAGTCAGAGTCAGTCAGTCAGTCAGTCAGTCAGTGTCAGTCAGTCAGTCAGTGTCAGTCAGTGTCATTCAGTCAGTCAGTGTCAGTCAGTCAGTGTCATTCAGTCAGTCAGTGTCAGTCAGTCAGTGTCATTCAGTCAGTCAGTCAGTCAGTGTCATTCAGTCAGTCAGTGTCAGTCAGTCAGTGTCATTCAGTCAGTCAGTGTCAGTCAGTCAGTGTCATTCAGTCAGTCAGTGTCAGTCAGTCAGTGTCAGTGTCTGTCAGTCAGTCAGTCAGTGTCAGTGTTTGTCAGTCAGTCAGTCAGTCAGTGTCAGTCAGTGTCAGTCAGTCAGTCAGTCAGTGTCAGTGTCAGTGTCTGTCAGTCAGTCAGTGTCAGTCAGTGTCAGTCAGTCAGTCCATGGTTTTACTACAATAACCATTTTTAAACCATGATATTATTAGTGAAAACTTAGTGATAATACAGGAAAACAAAAACTATGGTAATAAAAATCATCATTTTGTGGATACTGTGGTTTTAGTATGCAAATACTAGTTTAACTATGGGTTTACTATAGTAATATTTTGGCAACACTTTAAAATAAGGTTTCATTTGTGAACATTAGTGAACAACATTAGTTAGCATGAACTAACAATGCATAATATGCATAATGCAAAAGTTACATATGTTTACATTAGCTAATGCAATATGAATTAACATTAACTAACAATTGCTTTTTTTTATTAACTAATATTAACAAAGATTAATAAATTCTTTAAAAAATATTCTGTTCATTGGTAGTTAATGCTTTACCTATGACGCAAAACTAGTGAGAGGCAATGCAAAACTAATTGGAAGGGAACGCAAAAGTTATTGTGAGGGAACACAATAAAGTCTGACCTTTGAGTGAACATTGACAGTATTATGTCTGAAATATGGACTTGGACATCTTTAGGTTATTTCTGTAACACACGGCTTACTTTCATATTCCATGTAATGCCAATTCAACTAGGCCAGTAATTGCTCCAGTTTTCAACATGTTGTTGATCACATGAATTTAATGTTCTGACCTTAAAGCACACTTTCCTTTTAATCCTTAACCCTGATTATTGAACTTCTTGTCTTGCAGCGTTTGCACTACACACATGAATAATACCTCAAATCATGTGTCTTGTTGAGGAGAGACACTGTACTGATTTTCACCTGATGGACAAAACGGATGAAAACATTCTAAAGACTCACATT
>JAVLUX010000006.1:54445000-54620000 GCA_032164185.1 Moxostoma hubbsi
CAATATTAGCACAACAGCAACATTAGCTCAACCAATGCCATGTTTGGGTGGTGGGACTATCAGTTTGTCCAACTAATGGTAACTAGAGGTGGTGGTGGCTAAAGCACTGAACTGGTAATCAGGAGGTTGCTGGTTCGATCCCCACAGTCACCACCATTGTGTCCTTGAGTAAGACACTTAACTCCAGGTTGCTCTGGGGGGGGGGATTGTCCCTGTAATAAGTGCACTTTAAGTCACTTTGGTGGTGGTGTAGTGGGCTAAAGCACATAACTGGTAATCAGAAGGTTGCTGGTTCGATCCCCACAGACACCACCATTGTCTCCTTGAGTAAGACACTTAACTCCAGGTTGCTCTGGGGGGGGGGATTGTCCCTGTAATAAGTGCACTTTAAGTCACTTTGGTGGTGGTGTAGTGGGCTAAAGCACATAACTGGTAATCAGAAGGTTGCTGGTTCGATCCCCACAGACACCACCATTGTCTCCTTGAGTAAGACACTTAACTCCAGGTTGCTCCGGGGGGATTGTCCCTGTAATAAGTGCACTGGAAGTCACTTTGGATAAAAGCATCTGCCAAATGCATAAATGTAAATGTAAACTAATGGAAGATGGGCGTGTTCATTTGGAAACCATTTAGTTTGGTGACTCTGTGGTGCATAAATCACACATCACCTTTAAAACCCCTTAAACTCTTGGAATTTGCCAAAGGGGGGCGCTATATTGCAAAAAAGTTTACGCTTAAAACGTTGTTTACGTCCACATATACATAAATCAGGCATATGAGGTGTCCTTTTAAATCTGAACTTTTCAGAGATAACCATCACTTCTGCATTTATGTTACTAAAAATTACAAAATAAGGCGTCAAGACTTTTTCATTGAAAATTATGTAATGCGGTTGAAATATTTAGATACAAATAAAAGTCATTTACGTAGATGGATAACTCAGATATCAAATTAAAGCTCTTATTCTCAGGAATGTGCCTGTATAGTTAGTTTTGTTGCACTGATACCACAGTTTGAAAGACTTTCAAAAGAATCACAAAGTGAAATATGATTTCTGTAAGTTATTAAATACAAACGTCACTTATGCTGCAATAACTGCTGCTGTAAGCAACAAATAGCCCAAAAATTTACATATGCTTTTACCACAGGAAGTTCTCTAAAAAATGAAACATTGTTTACTTGTCTGTGAGCTTGGCTGAATAATCCGATGTTATAGGCTGAGATATTCAGTGAAATAATGAGGGTGTTGCTTGAACCTACAGTTCACATCTGTGTATTGTGATGGAATGTGTTAGAGCACCACCTACAGTTCACATCTGTGTATTGTGATGCAATGTGTTAGAGCGCCACCTACAGTTCACATCTGTGTATTGTGATGGAATGTGTTAGAGCGCCACCTACAGTTCACATCTGTGTATTGTGATGGAATGTGTTAGTGCGCCACCTACAGTTCACATCTGTGTATTGTGATGGAATGTGTTAGAGCGCCACCTACAGTTCACATCTGTGTATTGTGATGGAATGTGTTAGAGCGCCACCTACAGTTCACATCTGTGTATTGTGATGGAATGTGTTAGAGCACCACCTACAGTTCACATCTGTGTATTGTGATGGAATGTGTTAGAGCACCACCTACAGTTCACATCTGTGTATTGTGATGGAATGTGTTAGAGCGCCACCTACAGTTCACATCTGTATATTGTGATGGAATGTGTTAGAGCGCCACCTACAGTTCACATCTGTGTATTGTGATGGAATGTGTTAGAGCGCCACCTACAGTTCACATCTGTGTATTGTGATGGAATGTGTTAGAGCGCCACCTACAGTTCACATCTGTGTATTGTGATGGAATGCGTTAGAGCGCCCCCTACAGTTCACATCTGTGTATTGTGATGGAATGTGTTAGAGCGCCACCTACAGTTCACATCTGTGTATTGTGATGGAATGTGTTAGAGCGCCACCTACAGTTCACATCTGTGTATTGTGATGGAATGTGTTAGAGCGCCACCTACAGTTCACATCTGTGTATTGTGATGGAATGTGTTAGAGCGCCACCTACAGTTCACATCTGTGTATTGTGATGGAGTGTGTTAGAGCGCCCCCTACAGTTCACATCTGTGTATTGTGATGGAATGTGTTAGAGCGCCACCTACAGTTCACATCTGTGTATTGTGATGGAATGTGTTAGAGCGCCACCTACAGTTCACATCTGTGTATTGTGATGGAATGTGTTAGAGCGCCACCTACAGTTCACATCTGTGTATTGTGATGGAATGTGTTAGAGCGCCACCTACAGTTCACATCTGTGTATTGTGATGGAATGTGTTAGAGCGCCCCCTACAGTTCACATCTGTGTATTGTGATGGAGTGTGTTAGAGCGCCACCTACAGTTCACATCTGTGTATTGTGATGGAATGTGTTAGAGCACCACCTACAGTTCACATCTGTGTATTGTGATGGAATGTGTTAGAGCGCCACCTACAGTTCACATCTGTATAATGTGATGGAATGTGTTAGAGCGCCACCTACAGTTCACATCTGTGTATTGTGATGGAATGTGTTAGAGCGCCACCTACAGTTCACATCTGTGTATTGTGATGGAATGTGTTAGAGCGCCACCTACAGTTCACATCTGTGTATTGTGATGGAATGTGTTAGAGCGCCACCTACAGTTCACATCTGTGTATTGTGATGGAATGTGTTAGAGCGCCACCTACAGTTCACATCTGTGTATTATGATGGAATGTGTTAGAGCTCCACCTACAGTTCACATCTGTATAATGTGATGGAATGTGATAGAGATTTTTTCTAGTGTTTTCTGCCATCAAGTGGAATAAAATGAGACTTTTCAAAGTGAGGTAGAGTGAACAGAACCAGAATTACATGTTTACAAAGTTATGAAAAAACAAATCTGTATTTATCTGTATTAAATTTATGTATTGTGCTGGTTGAAAGCAATTTTTCGCAATTAGTCCACAGTATGTGTGAATGGTAAATTTGAATGTGAATAAATGCAGGAGTTTGGTTCAGCAGAGCAACTTTAGAAATCTTTTCTCTCTCTGGCAGGGTATAAAAATATGGTTTGGGGCAAAAATGAATCAAATCAAACCAAAATGAAGCCCAAAGCCTAGAAAATCATGTTAGTGCTGTTTGCAGACAAAGACGCACAGTTTGTGTGGTAAAACTGAATGGAAAAAGCTGACTCGTACTCCACGACCAGAAGTAGGTCACATATGCATGCAGCACTTTTCTTAATGAATCAAATCTGTTTTACAATTACACGGGAAATATAATAAAACTGTGCTCTTGCTTCAATCATATAAGACATCTGTCAACAAAAGAGAAAGAAACAATAAACAGTTTTCGAAATGCATTAATATGGTATAGATACTGCAAGATGAGTTCAAGGACTCTTCTCTGACAGGCACAATGTTCACAGCATTAAATCATTTTGAAAAGGCTTTTCCATAATCGCTGCTTGCTGGACACTTTAACGCTCTTTACAGAATTGTACTGGACTTTACATTGAACATGGCGACCCAAGAAAGCTCCATAATCATTTATCATTCAAAAAGTAAACGTAATGTCAAACATTGAAATATATGAGTAAATATGGTTTGAGGATGTAGGCCTGCCATGCAACCTGATCAAATTGGCATCTACTTTAAATGACTAGCTTCAACCAAGTGACTAATGAGTGTGCGGGAAAATACCGTAGCACCTTTGACGTCAACTAAAAAGATATGGCAAGGGGTTTTTTCCTCCTTTTGAAAGATTGTTAAACCACCTGAACATAAAATGGTTGTCACACATCCTATGTTGTCACCAACCTTTCTGGAGCTTTTTTTTTTTTCAAAGTTTGGAGACAGATGGGAAATCTGACGTGCTTTACTCTCAACTCAAGAGGAAATTTGGTGACTGAACTGTACTATTTATAACCCTTCCGTTTGATATAATCGCACACCCTTTTTCACACTTCATCGTTCCCATGTTTCCTCTGAACTGTGACTTTAGTCATTTACCACTCCCGATCAACTCTTTCTAATGGCAGGAAACCCACTATTGTTTTGCAACACCCAGCCTGGCCTGCAACGTGCATGAAATAGATTTAATTGTGCCTATGAAGGTGGAGGCCTCGCTGCGTGGTTCCTGGAACGGTCTGGCAAACTCCAACATGGATGGCAAGCCAAGGGCTAAAGAGGAAATGCAACCTTGGGAAGCAGGAACACTTTGCTCTGAGGAAGTACATCATGGACACTCGGGAAGCCAACACCACCCTAGTGAGTAAGCATTATAATACGAGCATAACTTGAGGGACTGATATACAAACGTCCTGGTGTAAGTGTTAACACAAACACAAATATAGGTTAGGGTTAGGGTTAACCCTTTGTTAAGAAATTTAGGTCTACCAACATGTCTCATGACTACTCCGTACGGGATAAGACTTGGCTCGTATGAAAAGTACGACTTTTATTTCCATCCAGGCCAACCAATCAACTAACAACATTATGAATCGATCCAGTAGAGGCATCACATTTCAGCTAGCCTCCTATCCAACATTTTACTTAAGAAAGGAAACACGTGCGACCCAAATTGGCTACTCATCGGCATAGATATTGGCTACATAGTCTTTCTTTTGATTTCGCCATCTCATACTAATTATTACGACTTGTCTTGAGGCCAGGTTGGGCCAAATGTTTATCGTTCTCAAGAGTTCTCTAGAGTTGTTTTCTCTTCCCATCTAAAGTTGATGTTCTTCTTTCCTTGGGACCGATGAGAGGTCGAAAGGTTGTGGACGGTGCACTTGGGAAGTCGTGTCAGGGCACATAACTTTTAAAAGGTTCAAAGCCCTCAATGATGGTTTGAGGTCTGGTGCTGCTTAAACTGTTCAACCTCTGGACTGGACTCTTGTGAAAGATCTTTGCCCTTTGTATGGTCTAAAATGTGAGGAAATTGACGTAAAGGGGTTCTTTTGATCTTAGGAACTCAATGGTGGGCCTTGAAAAAGCTGAGATGGCATAACAAAACAAGGCCAGGGTCAACTTTTGGACACCACCTTAACTTTCACATTTTTTCAAGATGAGTTAGCTGCGTCAATCTTTGCAGATAAAACTCACTAAGAGTCATTTGCTCACATTTCACAGAAATGGAGACTTCTAAATAACAGTTGTGCTACAACTGAACCCGGTCAATTTTCAAAGAAGCACAATTGAAGTTTGAGGATATTCATAACTCAGATAAAGCCTTGATGCATCCGTCAGCATCTTCTCGAGAGTCTCTGACCATAACACACGGGAACTCAATTAGGCAAATCCAATTACACTTGAAGCATGCTGTGATGGCTCTGGACAAGATGACTTCATTAAAAGCAGATCAAGAAAATCAGTTTTAAAGTCTTCCCCAAAATAAGATACGATTCCCTGCTCAGTCACATATACTTGATAGATCAAGGAGCTTTGGCAGCCGAATGCATCTTTGGCTCACATGCTCCAACACACATTCCATTACAGTGTGACGGAAGGTTTGAGTTTGACGGCTGAGAAACCTCATTTCATCCTACATTGCCGTCGGATCATATGTGGAGGGATCAGACGAACAGATTAATCAGACTTGTATGAAATATAGGGGATAACCCTGTGGTGACTCACCAGAGCAGAAATCCATGTACTTCAGGGATACTTCTGTGTGGCCTTCCATGGATCTGGGAAGAGCTCATCCATTTTCCAAGAAAAGCAATATGGGACTTTTTCTGTGTGATTCTCATAAACCTAACTCCAGCAGTCATGATACAGTCCTAAAAGTAGGTTAATCAAAGGTCACAACTGAAAAAGTCAGTCATACATCGTCTATTTAGAGGAAGGTCAATAATTCTATTTTTGTTTATGGTAAAAAGTCCATTGCTTTGATGCATAACACAAATAAGCTTTACGACCACTTCGATTTCAACTTAATTCTTTGACTAATTAGTTATTTCAAGGGATGTACCAATATAGCTTTCTCTCTGGAGAATTATGGGATTGTTTCTTTCTAAGACACATCCATAGGGACTTTGGAGAGGGCCGTTTGACTTGGGCCAGCAAGAATCCACCTAGAAGTCCCCTAGCATCTGTTCATATCACAGCAACACTAGCAACTGCATAGCAATGCCCTGACAACCAACCACAGCATAGTATTGTAGAGATGACTTTGGCACAGGCAAACCCCATTCAAATATACATCAGAAAATAAAAAAATTGAGTTATTTCGGGGCCTGGTTAGCTCAGTGAGTATTGACGCTGACTATCACCCCTGGAGTCGCAAGATCGAATCCAGAGCGTGCCAAGTGACTCCAGCCAGGTCTCCTAGGCCTAGTACACACTAATACGTTGTCTTTTCCGGCCTTCCGTCCACACTGAGACGGCGTTTTTGTCCGCTTTTTTAAAACGCACTCCAAAGTGGCTAAATTTGAAAATGGGGTTTTCGCGTTGTAGTGCGGACTGTGATAATGGACGCTTTGGAAAACGATGACGTATTTTTAGTCATGTGATCTATCCAACCAAAACAATCAAGATGGCGGCCCGTGTTATAGTGGCGCCGTTGTGCCTGATATTCACTTTGTGCAACCTTCACATTGCGTTCCTTCAAAGGCGATGGGACACGAGGACAATTGCGTTTCGGACCGTACATGCAGCGGGGAATTTCCACATGCGTAGTGACACGATTTAAGCATTTTCATACGTTTCAGTGTGGACGAGCAACTTTTGGAAAACGCTTGAAAATGTTAGTGTGAACGGAGAGCGATTTGAAAGGAAAACCGGATATCTGGATTAATGTAGACGTAGCCCTAAGCAACCAAATTGTCCCGGTTGCTAGGGAGGGTAGAGTCACATGGGGTAACCTCCTCGTGGTCGCTATAATGTGGTTCTCGCTCTCGGTGGGGCGTGTGGTGAGTTGTGCGTGGATGTGTGACTTGTTGAGCACGTTACCACGGAGACGTAGCACGTGTGGAGGCTTCACGCTATTCTCCGCGGTAACGCGCTCAAAAAGTCACGTGAATAGATGCGCGGATTGACGTCTTATACGTGGAGGCAACTTAGATTCGTCGTCCTCCACCACCCAGATTGAGGCGAGTCACTACACCACCACGAGGACTTAGAGCGCATTGGGAATTGGGAATAAAGGGGAGAGAAAAAAAAAGTTATTTTTATGTTTTGGCCAACAACAGAGAGTGTTGCAAATACTGTAAATATATAAGGCTTTGTTGTTGTTTTTGTAAAACAGTGGCCATATTAAAGTTTAATATGTGATGCACCAAATTGTGCATCCTTAGTTATTACCATTATTATGCCTCCTAAAATATTCAATTTAATTTAATTTCTAACCATTACTCAGCAGTTTTTTTCCATGTATTACAAACACTTCTAATGATATTATATAAAAAAAAGCCTGTTGGCAGCCAACACCACATGTGACAGTGTGTTGAATGCTCCTCCCGTCCTTTAAATAAAATTAATTAAATGTTTGGTGCCATCACGTCTCAGTGGAGAGTTCAGGTGGCTGAATCACGCTGGGCTATTGTGTTTTCATTGGTAGGTCCAGCAGAACCTGAAGCCAACAGACTAAATGTGGAAAGTGGGTCTTCTGGCTGCCGGCCACGGCAGTCATCCAAGGTCCTGGCGCCACATCAGGCCTCACCTGTCTGCTCCGTTTGAGTTTAGACAGCTGAGAAACACTGGAGCTGGACACGAGACCGCATACGTCCAAAGCTGCAGAAAAGATCCTATTCATTTGGTTACCAAGCCGAGCGTCCCTTGATGGGATGTTGTTAGGAGGCATAAAAATCACCTTGCTGTCCCAGTGCGGAATCCAATGAAGTGGTTAAGGTATCTGCACTTTCGGCTTTTTTGTGTGCACGTGTGCTTGTATCGTCATAACTATTTGAGTTAATTAAAACCGAATCTGACTCCATTAATTATTGAATGTGACTCCAATTATATTATACCTCAAATGTATAATGAGATTACAATTATTATTGATCATCACTTGAGATGTCCAATTTAAAATAAGCTAAAAGGTGTGTGTACTGAGGCTTTGAAGGATGAGGTGAAAAGTAGGAATGCGGAAAATCGACATGTTGCTTTCGAATGTTCTTGTACTCTGAAATCGACCTATTTAACCAAATTACTGACCAAGTCCAATCAGACATTTTTGTATGAATTCAAGTGTGTTTTCCCGTGTTAATACTGATATCATGACATATGAGCAACCTCAGAGACATGGGTTCTGGTCCTGAGGGTACCACGAAGTAATTATGCTCACATAAACAATGGCAAGCATGATTCGGAGGTTGCTTTTTAACTCTAAAATGACATTTTTACTCCACTGATGGTTTGGTATATAAAAATGCATTCCTGTTAACTGTATAACATAATTTACAACTAAAAATACAACTCTTCTTATTCCCGAAAACTCTACCTCACATGTGACTATAAGACCAGAAACCTCCAGCTTCGGCCACTGGTGGCAGTGATTCAGATTTCGGTAAGCAGAGACCAATTTCAGCTGAAAAACTTTCGACCTACTGTCGCCGAATTTAAAATGAGGTCAGTCTGCATTAATAGCCGTACAGCAGAATAGTGAACAAATATGACATACTGGAAATATCAATATTTATCAACACACATACAGACATGTAAAACCTTTTTCTAGTAGGGGTGGTGAGACTAAAGGTTTTTAAACCGTGTCCCTGTTGGAAAAAAGCTGTCATTTGTTTTTGTGGCGCACATTTCGACTGGAAGAATAACAATAATGTTTAACTATATACAGATCTTGAGTTCTGTCCGTTCTAAATCAGACACAGGGATAAACAATAAGATTACATTTTGAATTAAATAAATAAAAAGCTTTACAATGATTAGACATATGGACATGAGTTTTTTCGTATACTTTTGTGCTTCACAGCGGTAAAGTTTGTAAAGTTGTGATGCACCCCAGAGCTTGTTGGTTTGGTTCAAGGCTGACAACCCTTTACTGAAGAATAGTTTGACGTGAATGAGAAAATCCTTCCGGAACCAAGACTGCTATAAAAGTGGGCATTCACTGTTGCGCTCTGTTTGGTTCATGTGGAGTCTGCTGGGCTCGTTAGTGGCTGCGGATGAAGCGAGTGGGCGGGGTTTCCTGTAGGATGGAAGTAAACTTTGTGGAGGGGTTTAAAGCTCTCTGGGGAGACACTTTTACACACAAACGCACACACACACACACACACACACACACACACACACACACACACACACACACACACACACACACACACACTGATCCAAACACACCCCACTTCACTCTGGCCTATCTCCACAATGGTTCCTGTTCTGCAGTATCACCCTACAAATCCAAGAAATTTCCTCTCACAGGGGTTTCTGTTCACGCTGGATGGATGGATGGATGAGTGGATAAAAAGGTGGATTGATGGATGGATGGATGGATGGACAGATGGACACTGTAAATAGGTGGATAGATGGAAGGATGGATAAATAGGTGGATGGACAGAAAGATAGATAAAAAGGTGGGTGGGAGGATGATAATTTGGTGAGTAGATGGATGTATAAAAAGATGGATGGAGGGGTGGATGGATGAATAAATAGGTTGATAGATGGAAGGATGGATAAAAAGGTGAGTGGATGGATGGATAAATAGGTGGATAGATGGAAGGATGGATAAATAGGTGGAAAGGACAGAAAGATAGATAAAAAGGTGGGTGGGAGGATGATAATTTGGTGAGTAGATGGATGTATAAATAGGTGGGTGGATGGATGGATGGATAGATGTATAAATAGGTGGATGGATGGATAATAGGTGGGTGGATGGATGGATGGATAAAACAGTAGATGGATGGATGGAAAAAAGGTGTATGGATGGATAAATAGGTGGATGCATGGTTAAATATATGTATGTAGGATGGATGGATAAATAGGTGGATGGATAAAAAGATGAATGGAGGGATGGTGGATGGATGGATAAATAGGTGGATGGATAAAAAGATGGATGGAGGGATGGTGGATGGATGGATAAATAGGTGGATGGACTGATGGACACTGTAAATAGGTGGATGGATGAATAAATAGGTGGATAGATGGAAGGATGGATAAATATGTGAGGGGATGGATAAATAGGTGGATGGACAGAAAGATGGATAAATAGTTGGGTGGATGGATGGATGGATGGATGGATGGATGTATAAAAAGGTGTATGGATGGATAAATAGGTGGAAGCATGGTTAAATATATGTATGTAGGATGGATGCATAAATAGGTGGATGGACAGATGGATGGTTACATTTATTGTGATTTGTTTTTCATCAATTTAACTCAAAATTAATTTTTGACGATGGATGGTGGGATAAATAGGTGGATGGAGGTTTGGATGGATGAATAAATAGATTTATGAAGGATGGATGGATGGATAAATAGGTGGATGGATGGATAAATATATGGATGGAGGGATGAGAGGATGGATGGCTGGATAGATAGATACATTTATTGTGATTTGTTTACATCAATTTAAATCAACATTAAATGTTGGACCACTTTGGACCATAATGACAGGCCTGTTATGGTTTAAAACATTTAATTGTGATTTATATCCTCAAGGAAAGACATAAAAAGTAACGTGTGCATGAAAAGGGACCAGACACAGTTAGATTTAACTTTCCTCGTGTCTTTCACACAGAAAACACAGTTTCTATAGTAACTGCATCAAAATGTGAATTAAAGCAAGACATTACAAATCTGAAATAAATATAATTAATTTGGCAAACCTTAATTATATGCAATGCTGGTTTCCCTCTGATGTTCTGGTGTTTCACCTTTAAGTAATATTACAATCTTGAGTTAAATTTCACCTTTCGACTGCAAATGACTGATAAATACTGCATTAGCAATCAAGAAGTCTTTCTCCCTAATTTGCTGATATATTATAAGATCAACAGTATTAAAATGAAATGAATGACTAATTGTAATTGAATTACAGTAACTACAGTATACAAATCAGTTGTTCAGATTGGTATCTGATATTGGCTACATTTAAAATGTCATGTTAAAAAAATCTAAATCAAATTTGAACAGAAAATCAGATATAGGCCACATTCAGCTGCGGTGTGAACGTAGTCTCTATCTCCATTCTCTAGCTTTCATTTTGATGATTAAATAAGGCAATGGTGACTATGGATTATTTGCCAGATGAGGTTTGATGTTTCCTGTATTGGAAACTCTAAAACACCAAACCAGCTGCGGGGAAAATGAAATGAAAGCAAAAAAGTCTGTTCTGAATAACATCTTTGCTTTTTCCATACTGGCATCATATTAACCTAAAGATGAAACTGGGCTACTGACTCATGTGTTGCAGACTCCCAAATGGCCATGACCCAAAAGCAGTTATAATCACACTGATCCTGCGTCTGTTTTTTTTAACTATTGTCATGCTACTGTATAATGAAATTAAGTTTTTAGCTTGTTCGTTTAGCGACAACACCACAGCTACTATAGCTAAGCTAAGCTAAATTTGCTAGCTAGCTGCCTCATGATTTACTAGAACCTTGTTAGTGTTTCTCCAGCCAGATCATAAAAGACAAATTCTGTCATCTCCAAAATGTAGCTGCCATGACTAACGACTGCTGAAGTTTCATGTATACCAGTGAACAGCAAGGTAAATTCAAGTGTACAGTCCCGCTTATGACCAAACACACATCATTAGCGCTTGGCTTGTCAAAGAGGATAGGTGGAGTTTGAGAAAGCCACACCAAAGTCTGGTAATGAGTGCGAGAAAGGAACAATCACATTTGAAGGCCAATCTTTTAGACTTTAAGGCTAGTTGTGACACTAGAGAGCCCATGACTGAAACAATCTTGTGTTAATGATTTCCTCTCTGTTTTGTCAGTGTCTTGTGCAGGAGTGCTGAATTTTTTAAACAAAATGCATCTTGAGGCACCTGCTTTCTGTTCTATTTATAGCACTGCCATTTGAATGTGTTTCATATGCATTCATTGTTGGGATACTTTGACTATGTTACCAAAAGTGCATTAAATTGTCACTGTATCCTCTGGCCATTCTGAAATAGTTAAGGCCCTGATATACTTCATATGAAATCGGGTAATGAACGGTGTGATATAATTTAGAACAAAATCTTTATAGTGATGTTACAGTCATGTTATAATGTTCTTCAGTTCCCAGGGTCATATAGGGTTTTATTTTCCCCAGTTTCCAGGGTCATATAGGATCCTATGTTCCCCAGTTCCAATGGTCCTATAGGATCCTATCTTCCCCAGTTCCCAGGTCCTATAGGATCATATGTTCCCAGGGTCCTATAGGGTCCTATGTTCCTCAGTTCACAGGGTCCTATAGGTTCCTATGTTCCCAGTTCCCAGGGTCCTATAGCGTCCTATGTTCCCCAGTTCCCATGGTTATATAGGGTCCTATGTTCTTCAGTTCCCAGGGTCATATAGGGTTCTATTTTCCCCAGTTTCCAGGGTCATATATGGTCTTATGTTCCCCAGTTCCAATGGTCCTATAGGATCCTATGTTCCCCAGTTCCCAGGGTCATATAGGGTCCTATGTTCCTCAGTTCCCAGGGTCCTATAGGTTCCTATGTTCCCAGTTTGCATGGTCCTATAGGGTCCTATGTTCCTCAGTTTCCAGGGTCCTTTAGGTTCCTATGTTCCCAGTTTGCATGGTCCTATAGGGTCCTATGTTCCCAGTTCCCAGGGTTCTATAGGGTCCTATGTTCCCCAGTTCCCAGGGTCTTTTAGGGTCCTATGTTCCCCATTTCCCAGGGTCCTATAGGGTCATATCTTCCCATTTCCCAGGGTCCTATAGGGTCATATCTTCCCTGTTCCCAGGGTCCTATAGTGTCATATATTCCCAGTTCACAGGGTCTTTTAGGTTCCTATGTTCCCAGTTTGCATGGTCCTATAGGGGTCCTATGTTCCCCAGTTCCCAGGGTCTTTTAGGGTCCTATGTTGCCCAGTTCCCAGGGTCCTATAGGGTTCTATGTTCCCAGGGTCCTATGTTCCCCAGATTTATAGGGTTATGTTAGGGTTAATATTTAAGAAATAAATATTATATGGATAATATTTATGAAATATTTTAACTTGAAATGGGTCAAATTGACCCAAACACAATAGGAGGGTTAATGTGTGTTAACAGAATATTGAACTGGGGAACTTAGGAATCTGGGAACATAGATATGCTCCCGGCTGAAACTACACTGCAGAGTAAATCCAATTTTTCCTTATAGTTTTTTTCATATATCCATATATGACATTTTTGGACCGACTGTTCAAACTGCAAGTTATATGTGGCCAGATCTGATTTTTCTGTTCAGGATCTAGGTGTGTAGTTTCACCATGCGTGAGACTTTAGCAATGGATATTTTGGCATTGATTATGTTTTTTTTTTTTTTTATGTGGCCAGTTTTTACACTGACATAACAACCCCGTTGCACAATAAATGATGAAAACAACACATGAAATACAATCTGATCATTCAGACTGAGATGCATGAACAGAAATCTGATTTTAATTCATTTTAAATCGGATTTGTACAGTTTGGATTTTATAAGTTCAAAACATTACTAGATTTTGCTAGATAATATTACTGTGACACACATATTTAACATTGGTCTAAGCTATTTCAATATGCAGTGATTTAAAAACAATAGATTTACTGATGGCTCCACAAGAATCCTACAGAACATGTGCAAAAGGTTACATTGGAATTATATATTGTATTACTATTTATCATATTACAATTATTATTAATGAGAAGTATTTATCTGAAGTATGTCTTTTCTGTATGCAGGGCTCATGG
The DNA here is from genome assembly GCA_032164185.1 of Moxostoma hubbsi. Lineage (NCBI taxonomy): Eukaryota > Metazoa > Chordata > Actinopteri > Cypriniformes > Catostomidae > Moxostoma > Moxostoma hubbsi. Next base: position 54,458,839 of record JAVLUX010000006.1, read on the forward strand.
ACCGATTGTTTTAGGGAAAGTCCATGGCTGAGGCAAACTCAATCCTGAAGCTACTCCATGTCCCCTTTCAAGACAGCAGAAAGAGGCATCAAAGATAGACATTCAAGCCTGCTTCAGGGAGTTTGACCCCAATACCAACCGTGTTGACACTCTCTAGTATGAAACTACGGGGATAAATTCAACATTCTCTAGGTTATGGAGTGTGGTGAAGATGTTACTTGTCTTGTCTCATGGATAAGCTAGTGTGGACAAGCGTATTCATCAATAAGGAACGGTTAAGAATCAGAAAGAGATGTCTTTGGTGGCTCAGAGGCTAATTGTTTACCATGTCAAGTCTGTTGGGGGCATAACCAATGTTAGTACATCCAGGGCACTGTTGATCTCAGTTGCTGGGGCCCGGTAGAAGAGCCTTGGATACCTAGAGGAGCAGAAGAAAGCAAAGGATAGGCAAGGTGTTGACCTTAAGAGAAAGTCCCTAAATGATCTCAAAAAGAAGAGGCTCAGGATGGAGGATGACATCACAGCACTTGAGAAATCAGCTGATGAATATGCTGAGAACGCAGAGGCAACAAGCAAACTCATGTTCATTGAGTTCACTGAAAAGAAAATAGAAGAGACTCTTAGAGAGATGAAACGTTAAAATGAAAGTTCAAATGCAAATGAGACTTGTGTGATTCAACACATGCACATTTTCAGTTTTAGTTCAACATGAGACTAAAAGAGTAAGCCTCATTTGTTTATTTCAGTGTTGAAGTAAATGGATTTCAAATGTTCTTAGTAATCCCCAACAATGTTGAATGTAATATAAATACTTACTATAGAAATACTTGATACAGCTTTTTACAAATCTGATTCTCAGAACACATTGTCAGTGACACACCTAGTTCTGTTACAAGGTTTCACTCAGTTTCATAAAAAAATATTCCTATTAAACAATGGTGTGGTTATGTTTTATTTTTTTTATTTATTTATTTATTTTTTTTACAAATGTGTAATTACGTGATTTCAGTGCCATTGCCAAAATAAAATGTTAAAGGTTTGGGCATGCAAATTAGGTTTCAAGTTATTAAAAAAAGTAGTAGAAATTCATCTGTCAAAAAGAATGGGAAACCTGGTTATAGTAATGTTGTAGTAATGTTATAGTAATGTTGGAGTAATGTTGTGGTGATGTTACAGTAATGTTACTGTATGTTATAATGATGTTGTAGTAATGTTATAGTAATGTTGGAGTAATGTTGTAGTGATGTTACAGTAATGTTACTGTATGTTATAATGATGTTGTAGTGATGTTACAGTAATGTTGGAGTAATGTTGTAGTGATGTTACAGTAATGTTACAGTATGTTATAATGATGTTGTAGTGATGTTACAGTAATGTTGGAGTAATGTTGTAGTGATGTTACAGTAATGTTACAGTATGTTATAATGATGTTGTGGTGATGTTACAGTAATGTTGGAGTTATGTTGTAGTGATGTTACAATAATGTTACTGTATGTTATAATGATGTTGTGGTGATGTTATAGTAATGTTGGAGTAATGTTGTAGTGATGTTACAGAAATGTTGTAGTGGTTTTATAATGATGTTGTAGTAATGTTATAGTAATGTTGGAGTAATGTTGTAGTGATGTTACAGTAATGTTACAGTATGTTATAATGATGTTGTGATGTTATAGTAATGTTGGAGTAATGTTGTAGTGATGTTACAGTAATGTTACAGTATGTTATAATGATGTTGTAGTGATGTTATAGTAATGTTGTAGTGATGTTACAGTAATGTTACTGTATGTTAAAATGATGTTGTAGTAATGTTATAGTAATGTTGGAGTAATGTTGTAGTGATGTTACAGTAATGTTACAGTATGTTATAATGATGTTGTGGTGATGTTACAATAATGTTGGAGTAATGTTGTAGTGATGTTACAGTAATGTTATAATGATGTTGTGTCGATGTTATAGTAATGTTACAGTAATGTTGTAGTGATGTTACAGTAATGTTGGAGTAATGTTGTAGTGATGTTACAGTAATGTTACTGTATGTTATATTGATGTTGTAGTAATGTTATAGTAATGTTGTGGTGATGTTACAGTAATTTTACTGTATGTTATAATGATGTTGTGGTGATGTTATAGTAATGTTGGAGCAATGTTGTGGTGATGTTACAGTAATGTTACAGTATGTTATAATGATGTTGTAGTGATGTTATAGTAATGTTGTAGTAATGTTGTAGTGATGTTACAGTAATGTTACAGTATGTTATAATGATGTTGTAGTGATGTTATAGTAATGTTGGAGTAATGTTGTAGTGATGTTACAGTAATGCTACTGTATGTTATAATGATGTTGTAGTGATGTTATAGTAATGTTGGAGTAATGTTGTAGTGATGTTACAGTAATGTTACAGTATGTTATAATGATGTTGTAGTGATGTTATAGTAATGTTGTAGTGATGTTACAGTAATGTTACAGTATGTTATAATGATGTTGTGATGATGTTATAGTAATGTTGGAGTAATGTTGTAGTGATCTTACAGTAATGTTGTAGTGGTTTTATAATGATGTTGTAGTAATGTTATAGTAATTTTGGAGTAATGTTTTAGTGATGTTACAGTAATGTTACTGTATGTTATAATGATGTTGTAGTAATGTTATAGTAATGTTGGAGTAATGTTGTAGTGAGGTTACAGTAATGTTACAGTATGTTATAATGATGTTGTAGTGATGTTATAGTAATGTTGTAGTGATGTTACAGTAATGTTGTAGTGGTTTTATAATGATGTTGTAGTAATGTTATAGTAATTTTGGAGTAATGTTTTAGTGATGTTACAGTAATGTTACTGTATGTTATAATGATGTTGTAGTAATGTTATAGTAATGTTGGAGTAATGTTGTAGTGAGGTTACAGTAATGTTACTGTATGTTATAATGATGTTGTGGTGATGTTACAGTAATGTTGCAGTAATGTTGTAGTGATGTTACAGTAATGTTACTGTATGTTATAATGATGTTGTGGTGATGTTACAGTAATGTTGGAGTAATGTTGTAGTGATGTTACAGTAATGTTACTGTATGTTATAATGATGTTGTAGTAATGTTATAGTAATGTTGTAGTGATGTTACAGTAATGTTACAGTATGTTATAATGATGTTGTGGTGATGTTATAGTAATGTTGGAGTAATGTTGTAGTGATGTTACAGTAATGTTGGAGTAATGTTGTAGTGATGTTACAGTAATGTTACAGTATGTTATAATGATGTTGTGGTGATGTTATAGTAATGTTGTAGTAATGTTGTAATGATGTTACAGTAATGTTGGAGTAATGTTGTAGTGATGTTACAGTAATGTTACTGTATGTTATAATGATGTTGTAGTAATGTTATAGTAATGTTGGAGTAATGTTGTAGTGATGTTACAGTAATGTTACAGTATGTTATAATGATGTTGTGGCGATGTTATAGTAATGTTACAGTAATGTTGTAGTGATGTTACAGTAATATTGGAGTAATGTTGTAGTGATGTTACAGTAATGTTACTGTATGTTATATTGATGTTGTAGTAATGTTATAGTAATGTTGTGGTGATGTTACAGTAATGTTACTGTATGTTATAATGATGTTGTAGTAATGTTATAGTAATGTTGGAGTAATGTTGTGGTGATGTTACAGTAATGTTAATGTATGTTATAATGATGTTGTAGTACTGTTATAGTAATGTTGGAGTAATGTTGTGGTGATGTTACAGTAATGTTACTGTATGTTATAATGATGTTGTGGTGATGTTATAGTAATGTTGGAGTAATGTTGTAGTGATGTTACAGTAATGTTGGAGTAATGTTGTAGTGATGTTACAGTAATGTTACTGTACGTTATAATAATGTTGTAGTGATGTTACAGTAATGTTACAGTATGTTATAATGATGTTGTGGTGATGTTATAGTAATGTTGGAGTAATGTTGTGGTGATGTTACAGTAATGTTACTGTATGTTATAATGATGTTGTAGTAATGTTATAGTAATGTTGGAGTAATGTTGTGGTGATGTTACAGTAATGTTACTGTATGTTATAATGATGTTGTGGTGATGTTATAGTAATGTTGGAGTAATGTTGTAGTGATGTTACAGTAATGTTACTGTATGTTATAATGATGTTGTGGTGATGTTACAGTAATGTTACTGTATGTTATAATGATGTTGTGGTGATGTTATAGTAATGTTGGAGTAATGTTGTAGTGATGTTACAGTAATGTTGGAGTAATGTTGTGGTGATGTTACAGTAATGTTACTGTATGTTATAATGATGTTGTGGTGATGTTATAGTAATGTTGGAGTAATGTTGTAGTGATGTTACAGTAATGTTACTGTATGTTATAATGATGTTGTGGTGATGTTACAGTAATGTTACTGTATGTTATAATGATGTTGTGGTGATGTTATAGTAATGTTGGAGTAATGTTGTAGTGATGTTACAGTAATGTTGGAGTAATGTTGTAGTGATGTTACAGTAATGTTACTGTATGTTATAATGATGTTGTGGTGATGTTACAGTAATGTTACTGTATGTTATAATGATGTTGTGGTGATGTTATAGTAATGTTGGAGTAATGTTGTAGTGATGTTACAGTAATGTTGGAGTAATGTTGTGGTGATGTTACAGTAATGTTACTGTATGTTATAATGATGTTGTGGTGATGTTATAGTAATGTTGGAGTAATGTTGTAGTGATGTTACAGTAATGTTACTGTATGTTATAATGATGTTGTGGTGATGTTACAGTAATGTTACTGTATGTTATAATGATGTTGTGGTGATGTTATAGTAATGTTGGAGTAATGTTGTAGTGATGTTACAGTAATGTTACTGTATGTTATAATGATGTTGTGGTGATGTTACAGTAATGTTACTGTATGTTATAATGATGTTGTGGTGATGTTATAGTAATGTTGGAGTAATGTTGTAGTGATGTTACAGTAATGTTGGAGTAATGTTGTAGTGATGTTACAGTAATGTTACTGTATGTTATAATAATGTTGTAGTGATGTTACAGTAATGTTACAGTATGTTATAATGATGTTGTGGTGATGTTACAGTAATGTTGGAGTTATGTTGTAGTGATGTTACAGTAATGTTACTGTATGTTATAATGATGTTGTGGTGATGTTACAGTAATGTTGGAGTTATGTTGTAGTGATGTTACAGTAATGTTACTGTATGTTATAATGATGTTGTAGTAATGTTATAGTAATGTTGTAGTGATGTTACAGTAATGTTGGAGTAATGTTGTAGTGATGTTACAGTAATGTTGGAGTAATGTTGTGGTGATGTTACAGTAATGTTACTGTATGTTATAATGATGTTACAGTAATGTTGGAGTAATGTTGTGGTGATGTTACAGTAATGTTACTGTATGTTATAATGATGTTGTGGTGATGTTACAGTAATGTTGGAGTTATGTTGTAGTGATGTTACAGTAATGTTACTGTATGTTATAATGATGTTGTAGTAATGTTATAGTAATGTTGGAGTAATGTTGTAGTGATGTTACAGTAATGTTGGAGTAATGTTGTGGTGATGTTACAGTAATGTTACTGTATGTTATAATGATGTTGTGGTGATGTTACAGTAATGTTACAGTATGTTATAATGATGTTGTGGTGATGTTATAGTAATGTTGGAGTAATGTTGTAGTGATGTTACAGTAATGTTACTGTATGTTATAATGATGTTGTGGTGATGTTATAGTAATGTTGGAGTAATGTTGTAGTGATGTTACATTAATGTTACTGTATGTTATAATGATGTTGTGGTGATGTTATAGTAATGTTGGAGTAATGTTGTAGTGATGTTACAGTAATGTTACTGTATGTTATAACTACACATTTTAATGTCACATTAGTTTAGCTTTTACCTGTAGCCTTAAGTGCCTTCATATTTAAATATACTTCTAAATGCCTCCCACAGCGGCGTGGCGGAGCCTGAATGTTCACAAACAGTATACCGTTGCTTTTTCACTTTGAAAGAAGAACTTCTCTGAAAATATATCTGGGCCTACAGTGGATAATACTGGACAATAAACGGCCAGGCATTTTCATCTTATTGAGTTCATAGTCAAATGTACACAGGTGGAAGGTTTTAGTCATCTACCGCTTTTGTTTATTAACTCTGTCTTCGAGTTTTCAATTCTCGTATTCGTGTTTATACTGTTCCACACAGATAGTGGCCATGTTAACCCACACATCACGTCATATATGCCAACTGCAGAAGCAGCCACGGACTTTCCTTCAACACTGATATTCCAGCCACAAGTGGGGAAAAAGTAATTCCGTAGAAGAACTCCAAATCGGCACTTTGAAAGGTCTCATCCCGCTCTCAAAGACACGAACATGAAAGCATTTCAACCGCTGATCGAAGAGCCAAATGAAAGTCTGGCCAGTTCTCAGTAAGAAACCGTTGTCATCAATTCTCGACTTGTGAGGAGACTGAGCGCTTTAATCTTCAGACAGTCTCCCCGTTCTCCCACACTGCTTTTGGCTAGCTTCTGTAGGATTATGGGTAATTAGGAAGCTGTGTTTATAGAGAGGTGAGTAGAGCTTCATTCAACAGGCATGTTTGGGCCTGTCAGTCCCAAGATCAGTGATCTTGTATAAGAATCCTCTACCTGTGAAAAACAACTTGGAAAATAAATAGAGTGGACAGTCAAAAGTGAACTTGAGAAAAAATACTTGTACACGTGGGGCAATATGCAATCACCCAGAACACCCTAGAAACCAAATACCAATGTCCCGACAACCACAAAGAATACCCAATCAACTAGAAACATTGCATTAAAAAACAATAAAAATACTTTTGCAACTGCATATTAGCACCCTAGCAACCATTCATATCACACTATTAACCACATAGCCATGCGCTAAAAACACACAGAACACTTTAGCAACCATGTAAAATCCCCCACCTGCATAGCAGCGGCAATACCCTAACAACCCCAGAGCAATGTCCTAGCAACCACCCCCGGCAACTACATTTCAAATCCATGACAACCACCCAAAACACCCTAGCAACTGCATAGCAACCCCCAAGAAAATCCCAGCAACTGCAATGAAATGTCCTAGCATCCACCCAGAGTACCCAAGCAACTGCATTGCAATATGGTAGAAACAGAAACAGATCACCTTAGCAACTATATTGCACCCACCCAGGGCACCCTAGCACAAGCATAGCAATGCGCTAAATACACACAGAACACCTTAGAAAGCAACCACATACCATGTCCTGTAAAACACAATGAAAATCCTATCAAGTGTATAGCAATGCCCTAAAAGCTGTCAAGAGCACATTAGCAACTGCATAGCAATGGCCTGGCAAGTACCCACAATAACATAGAAACGTCCCAGCAACCACCAATCCATGACAACCACCCAAAACACCCTCACAACTGTACATTAACCACCAATAAAATCCCAGCAACTGCATAGAAATGCCTTAGCAACTGCCCAGAACATCCTAATAACCACTGAGTATACCCTAGCAACCACCCTGAGTACCCTAGCAACCAAATACCAATGTTCTGAAAACCAATCCGAATACCCTCTCGAGTGTATAGCAATGGACTGAAAGTTGCAAAGAGCACTTTAGCAACTGCATAGGCCTGGCAAGTACCCACAATACCCTAGAAACATGCCAGCAACCACCGCCGGCAACTGCTTTGCAAATCCATGACAACCACCCAAAACACCCTAACAACTGTACATCAACCCCCAATAAAATCCCAGCAACCGCATAGAAATGCCCTAGCAACTGCCCAGAACATCCTAATAAACACCGAGAATACCCTAGCAACCACCCTGAGTACCCTAGCAACCACAGACCAATGTCCTGAAAACCAACCCGAATACCCTATTGAGTGTATACCAATACCAATGTACTGAAAGCTGCAAAGAGCACCTAAGCAACTGTATAACCACAGAGAACACCCTAGCAACCACCCTGAGTTCCCTAGCAACCACATAGCAATGTGGTAAAAACAGAAACAGAACACCTTAGCAACTGCATCACACCCACCCAGGGCACCTTAGCAAACGTATAGCAATGGGCTTAAAAACACATTGAAGACCCTAGCAACCATTCAGACCCCCTGTAACCCCAAATTTGCCTTGAACTTTTGATTTTCGTAAGGTCAACCACCTTATACGCCATTGCCACTAATTTTGCATGTGATTTTCGTGATCCAATCACCAAACGTTAAAGACCTCGTTTAGACCTGTATTAAGTGCTGACCACAATTGATTGGAACACCCAAAATGCATCTTAATAGCAGGTGGAAACAGAATCACAGAGTTTCATAGCAACGACATTACAATGTGATTAAAAGAAAACATACATCAATAACACCACATTGTGGCAGTTTGCCATGAGCAAACACCAGTTGCATTTATTCCTTTCCTCCTCCAGAGTCATCCTGGGTTATTTTTGTATTTTCATTATCAGTGTACATCAAATCTGACTGTAGGGGTCAGTCTAACTCTTCTAGTGTAAAAATACTTGTGCATTTCTTCCTGGGTTGTTCACTATGGAGTGCTGCAGATGTTAGACAGCTGTGTCCAGCTGCTCTCTGCTAACAGCAGGTCAAGTATCGGGTCAGAAACGAGACTCTTCACTCAGACTGTACAGTTAACAATCTGTTATCACACTTCCAGGACATGCTGGATGCTTTCTGTGAATTTTAACGTTTGTTTATTCTATTGTTATGTAACACAAGTTTGAAGGATAAGAGTTTAGACATTGGGAGATATCAGACAGTTGCAAGTTCCTGAAGCCAAAACATAGTAATTCTCATGTCCACATTTTTAAATGATGAAGGTTGATATTATAGCTAGTGAGTCACCTTGCTGTTAATATCTACATAGGCAGCTGCCTTCTAAGACAGCATGCTAACTGACATGTGACTGAATTGGAACACATTACATAGATGCACTCACATAGGAGACTCACACATTTTATGCTAGCATGTTTTAATTAGATTTTAATGAATAATGTAAATAGGTAAATAACATAAAATAGGTGTCTTTTGAAAGTTTAGAAGCTCTACTTTCCAATGCATGTGACATTATGACCAAAACTGAACAAGTGCTTTGAAATCTGCAGGTAAATCAGAAGTGTTACATTTTGATCATTTATTAATAATTCTGCACTGTGCATATTATTGTAATTGGTAAAAATATCAAACACATCAAATATTCATGTGTCATATGTTGTTGGAAAGCTCTCAAAGAGTAAAATACAACCAGACTATTTGTTTTACTCACATACAAAAATATAGCGAGTAACAGCTAAATATATGTCTTTGACACACAGATTACATTACATCAGATGTTGATTATGAGCCACGTTTTCACTTATAATTTTACAAAAACTAAACAGAACATAATATATCATTATAATGCCATTACTTAGAGATTCCCATTAAATCAGGTCCACACACAAGGTAATTGGATGCATAGATCATTAGATAATCCACATGAAACACAATCTGCACACGGCACATTATGTGCTATCTGGCAAGAAACACATTAGCTTTCCTGGATCAGATGACCTGCTCAACAGCAGTTTCATGTACAACAGTGAGGAGAAGACTCAGGGGTGCAGCCTTATGGGAAGAATTGCAAAGAAAAAGACACTTTTGAATCTGAAAAACTAAAAGAAAAGGTTCGAGTGGGCAAAGAAACAGACATTGGACAACAGATAATTGGAAAAGTTACGGATGTAAGTGTTACGGATCTTAACCCCATTGAGCTTTTGTGGGATCAGCTAGACTGTACGGTGCGTGAGAAGTGCCCGACAAGACCTAACCTAACCCTACAGGAAGTGTGGGGTGAAAGGTCAAGTGCTACAGGAAGTGTGAGGTGAAAGGTCAAGTGCTACAGGAAGTGTGGGGTGAAAGATCAAGTGCTACAGGAAGTGTGGGGTGAAAGGTCAAGTGCTACAGGAAGTGTGAGGTGAAAGGTCAAGTGCCACAGGAAGTGTGGGTTGCAAGGTCAAGTGCTACAGGAAGTGTGGGGTGAAAGATCAAGTGCTACAGGAAGTGTGGGGTGAAAGGTCAAGTGCTACAGGAAGTGTGAGGTGAAAGGTCAAGTGCTACAGGAAGTGTGAGGTGAAAGGTCAAGTGTCACAGGAAGTGTGGGGTGAAAGGTCAAGTGCTACAGGAAGTGTGGGTTGCAAGGTCAAGTGCTACAGGAAGTGTGGGGTGAAAGGTCAAGTGCTACAGGAAGTGTACAGGAAGTATGGGGTGAAAGGTCAAGTGCTACAGGAAGTGTGGGGTGAAAGGTCAAGTGCTACAGGAAGTGTGGGGTGAAAGGTCAAGTGCCACAGGAAGTGTGGGGTGAAAGGTCAAGTGCTACAGGAAGTGTGGAGTGAAAGGTCAAGTGCCACAGGAAGTGTGGGGTGAAAGGTCACATGCCACAGGAAGTGTGGGATGAAAGGTCAAGTGCTACAGGAAGTGTGGGGTGAAAGGTCAAGTGCTACAGGAAGTGTGGGGTGAAAGGTCACCTGAGTATCTGGACAAACTGACCGCTAGAATGACAAGGATCTGTACAGCTGTCATTGCTGCACGTGGAGGATTTTTTTATGAGAACTCTTTGAAGTAATTTAAGAAGTTCTGAAAGTTTTTTCAAATTGTAATAGTAATTTTTCACGTTATTAATGTTCTGACGACACATTGTGACCAGTTGAACGCCACTTTGGTGAATAAAAATCCCAATTCCTTTCCATAAGAGCAAAATCTGTACATTATTCTAAACTTTTGGATATACAATTGTTCTCATTTAGGCTTAGCATCGCCTCATTGTAAGAATAAAATAATGTTATTTAGTTGTCCACAGATCACAGATGACAGATTGTCCAGTAAGCTATTCCTGTACGGTGTCTTCATTCATGCTGATAATGAATCAGGTCAACATGTGGAGCGTTTAACTGAAACATTGAAGAAATAATTCGCTTCATTTGGCAGCAGCGTGAGTCGGCCTGTTAATTAGTGGATCGGGGGAAACTCGCCAGTTTCGGAGCTCAGAAGTGGACTCTTCAAACGTAACAACGGAGAAGGCTGGCAAACTTCTCATGACTCTCATTTATCATCACACACAGATGCCGCCCGCACTGCTAATTGAATGTGACACAATGAATTGATCAAAGAGGACAATCAATGATGTAACATCAAGAGGAATCGCTTCACGAGGTCATGAGCAATTTGCATTGGTCTCTATGAGAGGTCATGTGTTGGGGAGTGCGGGCAGATGTTACAGGACGGCCACATGTCAAGGCTCTTGCTCTTTGCCGAAATGATTCTGCAGTATCCAAGAGGAAGAGCAGGTATAAACACAGGAACCATCCTAATCCAACAGCCAGGATATACAGGGATGGAAGACTGCGTTCTGACAGCAAACAACACGGTCGTGACATCAAACTGTGCAGAACTGCACGTGTTGCACACTGTTATATATGCACTATTATGTGCCGTAAGACTGCTAGCATCAGCCCCTTGTGGGGAATGTGTGACTCAGCGCCTTTCTGAGATTGCACGTAAATGATTATTATCCGTTTAAATACATTGTTTTGATATCTGAAGTGAACAATGCCAAGAGTGAAATAATATATTAGCATTTTATGACTCGTAAACTTGGTTGTTGATATCAGGAATGGATATTTGTACTTTTTACAAAGTAATTATTGATATAAAAAATGTATATTTTAACTAGTAAGTACAGATATTTTTATGCATTTCAATTTCATGACATAATTACATCAAAGTGAATTGTATAATTGTTAAAAAATGTAAGTTTTATTATTATTATTATTATTATTATTATTATTATCCCTTGTGCTGTTTTCATTTTGAGAGTTGGTAAAAACATAAAAATATGAGATATTCATGTGTTGTATATCGTTGGAAATGCCTCAATTAGTAAAATGTAATGAGTCGATTTATTTCAATCAGAGATCAAACTGCTGTCAGATTTAGTGCAAGAAATTCCCACTGACACACACAGATATACTCAACAGGAGTGTATGTGTACCTTATTACTTCCTGAAACATTCATTTAACAGACAATAACATCTCATAACTTACAGCCGAATATCCCGATTCAAACGAGCCCAAACACGACAAAATATAATGAGCAGATAATATTCCTCAAAGAGTGTACATGGAAAGATCATGCACAAAAGGTGCACTGTGTGTGTGAGTGTGTGCGTGTGTGTGTGTTTCTGTGTTTGTGTGTGTGTTTGTGTGTGTGTGTGTGTATGTGTGTGTTTCTGTGTGTGTGTGTGTGTGTGTTTGTGTTTCTGTGTGTGCATTTGAGTGTGTGTGTTTTTTTGTGTTTGTGTGAGTGTGTGTGTGTGTGTTTCTGTGTTTGTGTGTGTGTTTGTGTGTGTGTGTATGTGTGTGTTTCTGTTTGTGTGTGTGTGTGTGTGTGTGTGTGTGTGTTTCTGTGTTTGTGTGTGTGTGTGTGTGTGTTTGTGTGTATGTGTGTGTTTCTGTGTTTGTGTGTGTGTGTGTGTTTGTATGTGTGTGTGTGTATTTTTGTGTTTGTGTTTCTGTGTGTGCATTTGAGTGTGTGTGTGTTTTTTTGTGTTTGTGTGTGTGTGTGTGTGTGTTTGTGTGTGTGTGTGTGTTTCTGTGTTTGTGGGTGTGTGTGTATGTGTGTTTCTGTGTTTGTGTGTGTGTGTGTTTCTGTGTGTGCATTTGAGTGTGTGTGTGTTTTTTTTGTGTTTGTGTGAGTGTGTGTGTGTGTGTTTCTGTGTTTGTGTGTGTTTCTGTGTTTGTGTGTTTGTATGTGTGTGTGTGTGTGTGTGTTTCTGTGTTTGTGTGTGTGTTTGTGTGTGTGTGTGTATGTGTGTGTTTCTGTGTTTGTGTGTGTGTTTTTGTGTTTGTGTTTCTGTGTGTGCATTTGAGTGTGTGTGTGTTTTTTTGTGTTTGTGTGTGTGTGTGTGTGTGTGTGTGTAAACACACATCCACATATGTGTTCATGTTCATGTTGTGATGCTCCTGATTATTTAATATTTCTGTATTTTGTCGTCTAATCTGTTCATTTCCGATGGCCGGTAACTTTTTTAATGTATTAATGTGTCTTTCAGAGGCTTTATATGGAGTTATGATGAAAATAAGATGCTGTTCTGAGACCAGTGCAGACAGACAGCACACTGGAGGTTAAGTCATGCACTAAATAGGGAGCAAGGGAGCATCCTATATCTCTCCTATAACTGTTCTGAGACCAGTGCAGACAGACAGCACACTGGAGGTTAAGTCATGCACTAAATAGGGAGTAAGGGAGCATCCTATAGCTCTCCTATAACTGTTCTGAGACCAGTGCAGACAGACAGCACACTGGAGGTTAAGTCATGCACTAAATAGGGAGCAAGGGAGCATCCTATAGCTCTCCTATAACTGTTCTGAGACCAGTGCGGACAGACAGCACACTGGAGGTTAAGTCATGCACTAAATAGGGAGCAAGGGAGCATCCTATAGCTCTCCTATAACTGTTCTGAGACCAGTGCAGACAGACAGCACACTGGAGGTTAAGTCATGCACTAAATAGGGAGCAAGGGAGCATCCTATAGCTCTCCTATAACTGTTCTGAGACCAGTGCGGACAGACAGCACACTGGAGGTTAAGTCATGCACTAAATAGGGAGCAAGGGAGCATCCTATAGCTCTCCTATAACTGTTCTGAGACCAGTGCAGACAGACAGCACACTGGAGGTTAAGTCATGCACTAAATAGGGAGCAAGGGAGCATCCTATAGCTCTCCTATAACTGTTCTGAGACCAGTGCGGACAGACAGCACACTGGAGGTTAAGTCATGCACTAAATAGGGAGCAAGGGAGCATCCTATAGCTCTCCTATAACTGTTCTGAGACCAGTGCAGACAGACAGCACACTGGAGGTTAAGTCATGCACTAAATAGGGAGCAAGGGAGCATCCTATAGCTCTCCTATAACTGTTCTGAGACCAGTGCAGACAGACAGCACACTGGAGGTTAAGTCATGCACTAAATAGGGAGCAAGGGAGCATCCTATAGCTCTCCTATAACTGTTCTGAGACCAGTGCGGACAGACAGCACACTGGAGGTTAAGTCATGCACTAAATAGGGAGCAAGGGAGCATCCTATAGCTCTCCTATAACTGTTCTGAGACCAGTGCAGACAGACAGCACACTGGAGGTTAAGTCATGCACTAAATAGGGAGCAAGGGAGCATCCTATAGCTCTCCTATAACTGTTCTGAGACCAGTGCGGACAGACAGCACACTGGAGGTTAAGTCATGCACTAAATAGGGAGCAAGGGAGCATCCTATAGCTCTCCTATAACTGTTCTGAGACCAGTGCGGACAGACAGCACACTGGAGGTTAAGTCATGCACTAAATAGGGAGCAAGGGAGCATCCTATAGCTCTCCTATAACTGTTCTGAGACCAGTGCGGACAGACAGCACACTGGAGGTTAAGTCATGCACTAAATAGGGAGCAAGGGAGCATCCTATAGCTCTCCTATAACTGTTCTGAGACCAGTGCAGACAGACAGCACACTGGAGGTTAAGTCATGCACTAAATAGGGAGCAAGGGAGCATCCTATATCTCTCCTATAACTGTTCTGAGACCAGTGCAGACAGACAGCACACTGGAGGTTAAGTCATGCACTAAATAGGGAGCAAGGGAGCATCCTATATCTCTCTATGCAGTTAAGTGCGTTCACTCCTAAAATCTGATCAGAAGTTCAGTTTCAGGCTGCAGATGATGTTTGGATCAACATGTTTGACACACATGGGACAATGATCATCAGTACATAGATTCACCATTTATAATGGATCATTTTATTTGAACATGATTGACCGTGATTGGACGATGTTACTTTGAATCTGAATAAATTGTGATAATTTATGATGTCATGTCTGTAACGTCTCAAAACATGAATAATCAACACTCCTGGACACATAATAAATGACTTGATGAAAAAATATCTTTCTTAGTGTTATTTAAAATTGTATAAAGTAGTCTCACTGTCCACATATGGTCCGGTGTTTTTTTAGATTTTTTGACTATGAACAGTCAGAGGTTAAGGGTTAAGAAGAGCAGGCCAGAGGTCACAGGTGAAAGGTTAATGCAGGTTCAAGTCTTACGTAAGAAGACTTTGTTTCTTGAGAGTTTAATACAGCCAACAGATCGGGAGGCCGTCCTTCTGTCTACCTCCTCCTGACCTGGCGCGAGAGAGAAAGAATGAAAGACAGAAGAGTGAATGTGGACAATGTCAATGTCAAGGTATGAATGGTGAACACACTCAAGAGATCTGGACTAAAGTGGAGAGTCAATGTTCACTATCACTGTTAAAACTTTACGCTTGATAACAAAACAAGCGGCGGCATGAAAGCTACATCTGATCACATCAAAGGACGAGAAATGTGTCTTGCATTGACCACACAACATCTAGGAGAATTTGTAGTGTATGACTGAAGCGTGGACATTTTAAACATCAAGGCCAGGGATGGGGGGTGGGGATGGGGGGTTAGCAGATGCTGGTGGATACCAAAACGGAGCGGACTGGATACAGTGGCACCCGGGATGGAGAGGTGCAGTGAACATGTTAAATCTCCTGTATGTTGCGGTTGTACAGAGACGGTTCCACCTCTAAAAAAAACTAAATTGTACCCAAGACAAAAAAATGACCAAAATGGCAATTGGGAGTGGGGTGGCCAAGATTCGGTCTATGGTGGCCACGGCCACCCCTGGCCACCCCGGTCCCATGACCGGAACTTACAGTTACAGTAGGGGTTAAAGCAAAATGTCTCTGACATATCAATGGTGGCCCAAAAAAACTAACAAAAAGCCACTATGTTTGCTTGCTCATATCTTAATAATGCATAAAGGTGTATGCACGATTTGTGGCGTACTTCTACGACTTTTTGTAAACAACAAAATGACACTGAATTCTGCTCGCTATTGTTTTTAAATAACAGGTGAAATACAGTAGTTTGCGTTATTCCACAATAAACAGTTCAGGAAAGCTACATTGTGGTCACGTGACCTTTTTACATTACATGTGAGTGTTGGCCAGTTATTATCTTAAAAATAATCATTTTGCATTTTTATTTCAATAACTTTGTAGTAATTTGATCAAATAATAAGTTGACTTCTTATCAGTCTAATGATAAAAAGACTACGGTTGTGATTAGTCATCCTGGAAATGGAAGGTCAGTTTGACGGCATTGCGTTGTGAAAAACACTATTACACAAAGTGTGCTCTGTTGTTGCACTGTTGTTGCACATTGCATTTTGTACACAAATAGTAAGAGTAGTATGTTAGAATGCTATTCTGAAAAAAGCTATCAAAGCATAACTAGTTTTAATGTAAAAACAAGATATTGCAGGCAAATACTGCAAGCAAAAATCAGTAAATTGGTAATAAATCTTTTGCAAATATTTGCAAATACTTGTCCAGCAATTTATCCATAATTAAATTCCAATTAATCTCTGAGGACTTGACTGAAATGTGTTACTCCACAAACAACCCTGTTTGACTTTCCTTCATTTGGTCATCTGGTAAATGTTTCATCGGACTAAAACAAACATCATTACAAAATTCTGATTGCTTTCATTGCTTGCGTATTAAAGTATTGCCCAAGATTGTTTACTTACTTTATGTTCATTAGCAGAGTAAATATGAGCTATTGTATTTGGCCCTCAGGAAGAGAAAAACATCTCTGTGTAATTTCAACGTGTGGACAAACGTTTGCATCTTGACATTACAATTGAGACTTTTATATCTAACACATCTCCAGTGAGTAAGCATGGCTGTTCTACAAGGAGGCCAGAAAATCAAAGTTAGAGTATGTAACTGTTGCTAGGCAACGACAGCACTTATCCATCCCATAATTGGTGCAACCAAAATTAGCCTTGGATATAACCTTAGTACAAAGTTTGGTACTTTTTCTCCAAAGGGTCACAAAGTTATAGACATTAAAACTAGAATATTAAGAAGAACCTCTACAGGCAGAAATGGGGTTCCAAGGCCAAGTCCACGTTTATTTGTCTAATCAGAATTGTCAAACTTTACACACAGGTAAGTGTTTATGCATTTCAAACTAAGGCCTGATGCACTTTCACCCATTTCTCTTGAAGCCAGAAAGAGATATTGTATAAAACATTTTCCGAATAGAAGACAGCAGTGTACAAAGCACTGTTGACAAGCGTCAGATGAAGGGCTGTCATTATGATGAAAGTGCCGCTCTTCACCTGTAGAAACATCTGGATGAGGTGTGGAAACCACAGTGATTACAGACCCTTGACACTCCTGGACGAATCTGAGGAGATGAGCGTCTATTCTTCAGAGCGCTAACAGGAACAGGTGTTGCTCTCTGGATGGGTTTCCTTAGATGTTTATACAACTTGACCTTTGCTCTATTACTGGCTTCATACTCGAGAGATGACCTGAGTAAGATCACCAAGAGTGAGATGTCAAAGTCAGTACCTTATGTTGCCTTGACAAAACCAAAATACTGTTATCTCCTTTTCTTTATAAAAGCACAAATGTGTGTTCCAGTGAGACACTTCCAATGGAAGTCAATGGGGTATTTTTGGAGGTTTAAAGGCAGAAATGTGACGCTTATAATTTTATAAAAGCACTTACATTAATTCTTATGTTAACACGGGTGTATTATTTGAGCTGTAACGTTTTTTAAATAGTCATTTTTACAGTCGTTTAAGGGTTTTAGTGTTTACAGCGTTATGGCTTTATGGCAACGAAGTTGTAAAATTGGATATAACTTTACACAGAAAAGGTAAGTAACGACTTTATCTCACTAAAATCATGTTAACACACATGTTGTATGCATCTTTTGACTAAACTTTTGAAACAGTGAGTATTTGAATGTTTACAGATTGGTCCCCATTGGCGTCCATTGAGGGACGAGTCTTAATTATAATTTGTGCTAATCAACTTTTTGCTACAAATGCTGTAAATTGAGCTTGAACATGGAATATTCCTTTAAATCAAGACCAAAATTGGTGACATACTCAATCCAAGAGTTTTCAAGCATCATCCACCAAATTCGGCACAGACCTTCAGACTGTTCTGACTCGTATTGTGTTGGTTTCCCATACTGGTCGATCAAACATGCCCAAAATCTTACGGACTGGAATAATTTAAGCTTTCAAGCTGTACTCATTAAACTTCTTTTCAGACAGTTCTGACTTTGTGGACTTTATTTTTACTCCAGTTGTGGACAATCTCACCCAGTCGTAGCATTCGTCCAACTGTACAGGAGTCCATTACAACTCTAAAAAATTAATGTTCATAAATGTTTTCCAAACATTACATTGTTGTTGTGGAAACGAGAAAATGTCCTTTTTTTTAACGTGAATTGAGCGCTAGTTAAGTTAGCATAACATTCCTGAAAATGTAACTTTTATATCAGTTTTTACTCTCAGAAAAAATATTCAGATATTTAGTTTAAAGGATGTATTATAACAAACATTTTTTACTAACATTTTGAGAACTTTTATTGAATACTAATAGCATCATAATGACGTTCCGTTAACGCTATTTTAAGAACGTTTGTTTCTAACCTTTACGTAACGTTAGCCAAAGTTGTTCCCTGTTAGGGGGGTTCAAGAATGGTGCTCGCTGCGTAACTGTACCGTTCCCTACAGATCCAGGCTAGTTGTCACGGTTACGGTTTGGTTTTCGACGATGGTGGCACTAAATCAGGATTAAAATGAAAGTAACTGATCAGCAACATCACTACAGGCATTTCACCAGAATGGATGAGTATGGTTAGCTAAACCGGGAACGTTTGTTTAATATGGGCCGTACCAAAACCCTGAATCCGTTCAGCCCAGAAAAGTGTACTATCCAGCCAACTTTGCTTTTCATGACCCTTCAGGATATTTCTGGATCTTGACCTTCAGTCGGCAGCAGATTTGTTTACATAGTTTTCTTTAAAAAGTCAAACGGTCTTCAAAGTCAATGGTTTCTCTGTTATCTAGAACATTCTGAACTGTTGCACACCACATTTCATCTTTTGAAGCCCTGCAATGGCCTCTAAGAAAAGAGATTTTTCTCAACGAGTTGAGTGGCCCCCCATATGCCCTAGAAAAATAAGTGCAAGGTAAGGTATACAACTCCACTGGAGACTGATTACGGTCATTAAAGAGGCCCGCAAGCATTCGGGGTCGTGGACTGACACGTGCAGAATGCAGACTTGCCAAGAAAGGATTACCGGAAAAAAGCGACGCAGGCAAGTGATGTTAACCCAGCGATCTTGTGTTAAAGCCCACCTCTGACGTGGGTGACTCGGGGGAGTATGTCCTCTCGACCTCCGGGAAAAAACCCATTTGACGTCAAGCAGGGGTTCTGATACCTCCTCCAGTGTTTTGATACCAGCTTAGAGGAGTTGGATTACAGGAGGAGATGGGGAACTTACGACTGCTGGTGAAACAGAGGGCTAAGGGAACGTTATTGCTGTGTTTTGCCTTAATTCTCTTGCATATCCTGCGACCCCTCCCCTGCAATAGCTGATTTTTGAGAAGAGATAAAACAGCTGTAACATTTGAACTCTTGAACATACGGTGTGTCTAAAAGTTCGCATTTCCTAGTGCAAGCAACAACAGCGCGGCTGAATACACATCTTCTCCTGTGCTGAATTTTAAGGTTAAGGTTAGGAATGTTTAAAGGGGTGAATCTCGATAAAACCTGCCAAGAACATGTTCGGGTCACATTTCACCCTTAAATCAAGAGAAAGAAATAAGAAAAACAGTTTTGTTCGTTTTAGCTCAACGAGACTTTCTAGAAATCCACAGTGATAAAAATGATGTAAAAATACATCATGGTTGTATTTGTTGTGCTGACTGTAATTCGCACTTTGCAAGGGCCCTATTTTAAGAGAGCAAGTGTTATGCTCTTCACAAAGCCTAAAGTCATAAGCAAAGTTTTGGTATTTTCGTTCAAGCATGCGCTCGGTCTCGGTGCAAGTGTGTTTGGCAAAATCGCCCACGTAACGCAGAAAAGGCTTGACGAAGTGCAATTTAATTCGGAGGTTCTTCTCCGGTTATTTCATTCCCTCAAGCACGAATGATTTAAACACACTCATAAGAAGTCGTTTGTGTAATGGACTGTATGAAATGTTTCTAAACTCAAACGACACTTCAAACTAAATGAAAATATAATCGAAATAACGGAGGGGTAAACAAAAAAATCATCAAATCCAAATATTTTACTCTGTCCAACTTCTTCCACCAGCCCCTTGTGACTTAAACATAACAATAAATATAATAATAATAATAATTATTGTGACCTCGTGAAAATGTGACACAAATCTCATTGTCTGATTCAACAAACGGCTTCAACAGCGATCGAAGAGACATTATTTGATGTTCTGTACTTTAAGAGTTTGAACTTTATCACCACCTGCTGGTGAAATCTACAAACTGCAAATGCAGGAACTTAATTTAGAGTTATCATGTGGTTTTGAAACGTCTTAGCGCAACTACATATTCCTCAGGAAAATAGCCAATTGCGTTTTGCACCACTTCATTTACATACAATACACCCACAGTAGTGCAAACACTCACCCATGCCCACTTGCACTTTACACTGGCACGAAAATTGGATTAGACGTTGCGCACGGTCGTCGTGCCGCGCTTTGTGTACTCAGGAAAATAGAGCCCCAAATGTTGATTGGATGAACATGCTCAAAGTTAACACCTCTTACTGCACATTCTTTATTATTATGGCAAGTTGCAATTTTGCTTGGCAACTATGGTAAAAATCACTGCAACGCATGGCCATGGGTGGCTTATGCGTTACTTAACAGTAAAAAAAACCCCCAATATATATATATATGTATGTATATATACAGTACTGTGCAAAAGTTTTAGGCACTTGTGTAAAATGTTGCATAATGAGGATATCTTCAAAAATAATGCCATAAATATTTTTCATTGATCAATTAATGTCAAACAAAGTCCAGTAAACATAAAAAAGCTAAATCAATATTCAGTGTGCCAACCTTTGTCCCAATTCTCCGAGATACACCTGGACACAGTGTTTCCTGGTTGTTGGCAGATAGGATGTCCCAAGCTTCTTGGAGAATTCACCACAGTTCTTCTGACTATTTCGGCTGTCTCAATTGCTTCTGTGTCTTTATATAATCTCAGACTGACTCAATGTTCTGTGGCGGCACTGTGGGGGCAATGCCATCTGTTGCAGGGCTTCCTGTTCTTCTATTCTAATCTTTTCTATTTGCAAAAGTAATGTTTGGGAGTTGGAGATATAAATAACCATCTGAAGACAAATGCTTAAGACTTATGCACAGTAATGCATATATACATATATATATATATATATATACTGTAATGAGAATCAAGATTATGAATAAAGGGAATTACAAGGAATTTAATGGTCCTAAAATATGCTTCATTTTTGTAATGTAAAATATAATTTCTTTGTCTCTTTTGATTTTTTTTTTAAGGTAAAATGTGACCTGGACATCTTTGTGAGATTTGTTAGATTCACTCAAATAAAAAACATTGATGGTGCATTTACAGGAACGCATCGGTGCCACCAGGGGGCGCTTTAATGCACGGGCTTATACGGGCTGAAGCACAGGGGCCTACAACTATAACCATGAGGTCCAGCTCGCAGTCATGGGGACCGCTTTTCCCCTATCCATGTTCGTGGGAGGAGTGCATTTAAATGGTTTCCGCGGGAGTCATGGTTGTTCACATGGTGACCACCAAACTCCCCCCCCTCGAGCGAGCCCATGGGCACAGAGGTAGGCACACCATGGGCACACCCCCCTGGGTGCAGCATGCAGCACTTAAAATGCGCCACATATCTGTCATCCTCTGGAGATAGATGATACACATTTAAGCCGATTCAGATTCAATGTCATCTTGTATTAACACACACCCTCCACCGCATGTATGAACATGACCGACACGCACACACGCGGCCGCAGCAGGCCTAACACGCAGGAGGTTGGCTTTAAAGATAGTGATCAATGCTTGAAGCGGATGTGATTATATGGCCAACCACATCACCTCTCTCTGCTTCCAAAATACACTTGTGTGTGAATGTGTGTATAATTATGGTTATGGGTAAAGCGCGTCTCTGTCATTATAAACACACATCTGAATCTGGGGAAGTGCGCAGCAGGACGCGTGCCATCAATATGCAGTTTCAGCTCTGAGAGGAAGAGATGCGACTCGTGATTCTGTAAATATAGACTCTGGTGAAGATATAGAGGGTCTTTAGTGTGAGATCTCCCAACATGTTGACCTTGCTGATTGGTATTTCCTTTATAAAAATGCACTGGTGTGAAACCATGGCAACAGTGATGTTACTATGTATCAGAGTGATTACCATATTCATATACCATGTGCTATTTACACGGTACTACAAAGAATACCACTGTCCAAAAGACTTAGTTATACCATGATATTGTAAAAAAAAATAATTTAAAAAAAAAAAAAATATATATATATATATATATATATATATATATAAAATAGAAAAATCAGAAGTTGAGAAAACTTAAAATAAATAAATAAATAAATAAAAATAAGGCAACCAGTTTCAAGGCTTTTTTTTTATTTTTATGTTTTCTAAAATTAAGGTCAAATTTCAATTCAAATTCAAAGTTGAATTCAGTCTAACATACTAAGAAATAACAGTGATGCCTTTATGTATACACAAACAAACAAACAAAATTTTAAGTTTAGTTGAGCAGGTTAAGTCATGCACTAAATAGGGAGCAAGGGAGCATCCTATAGCTCTCCTATAACTGTTCTGAGACCAGTGCAGACAGACAGCACACTGGAGGTTAAGTCATGCACTAAATAGGGAGCAAGGGAGCATCCTATATCTCTCCTATAACTGTTCTGAGACCAGTGCGGACAGACAGCACACTGGAGGTTAAGTCATGCACTAAATAGGGAGCAAGGGAGCATCCTATATCTCTCCTATAACTGTTCTGAGACCAGTGTAGACAGACAGCACACTGGAGGTTAAGTCATGCACTAAATAGGGAGCAAGGGAGCATCCTATAGCTCTCCTATAACTGTTCTGAGACCAGTGCAGACAGACAGCACACTGGAGGTTAAGTCATGCACTAAATAGGGAGCAAAGGAGCATCCTATATCTCTCCTATAACTGTTCTGAGACCAGTGCAGACAGACAGCACACAATACAGTTGATTACTGTACTGTAAAAATTAAACTCAAAATTAAGTACAAAATGATGGGAAAACTGCAAAAAGGCCCCCCTTCCCCCCCACTAGGCTGGCTACGGGCCTGTATATGATGGTAATTAATGATTACAGTATTCATATATTCTGGTATTTATTATTACTATTATTATAATATTTTTGTATAATTAAGTTTAGTTTATAATTGTGTTTAATTTTAACCTAACTAGTTAAATTAGTATGTGCTATAATCTCCACATACAATGTAGAGGTGACCAATATATCGGTTTTATCGATTAATCGGTGCCAATAGTTGCTTTTTGGAACCGGTTATTGCTGGTTATTCACACACACACACACACACACACATATATATATATATGTGAATACTTGCCGATAGTTTTTCATCATTTCAAAATAAGAGTCTCTGGTATGTTAATTTTGGACTCTTTGTCTTTTCCCACCATAAAAAAAAATTTGTTATAAATTTTATAAATATCGGACGATTAATCGGTCATCAGCCTTTCCCACCACCTTCATTATCGCATCTGCAAAATCCACTTTCTGTCGACCTCTAGAACAATTTGTCCATTTTTTTTCTTACTCCAAGTTATTTCAAAGGATACCATGTAAATGTCCAAATGACACTGTATTAAATTATAAGGCACTTTGATTTCTGTGATATATATATATATTGGTATATTGGGATATATATATATATGGTGAGTTTTGCACTTACAGACATATTGTTAAAATCTATTCGATAAAACATTTCTGTTCTTTAACATTTCTGTAGCCATCTGTAGTAATAAACACATTGACATAATGGGTGACTGCTTGTTTTAACTCCATCAAGCGCCTTTCAACCGGTTCAATGTAAGTCATGATGTTTATTTAATGCTCAGCATAGGAATGTGGAGGGGGTTTTTATTTTTAAGCACTGAGTCTTAATGACCTTAACCTGTGACATTGCTTTATGTAAAAACACTCTTGACAGAAGGAAAATAAATATGCTGTTAGCTTAAGTAATCAGCCACTAAAGCTTAGTTTACACAGTTTAAAAACAATTCACCTAACCAGAACACAATTGCGATCAAATGAGCCTCGTCTGCAAGACGTGCTGAATAAAACGCTTATTCAACAGGTTCTTGTGAGACTGCGAGAGTGCACGTGGACTTGTGTGTGGTGGGTTCAGGCCAAAATAAACAACATTTTACAATAGCCCCCTCATAGCGCGCTGGCAGAACGTGCTAAACGATTCTCGAGTGTCACGGGGGTTAATTGTGTTTTGGTGTTGTCTTTGAAATGAGACTCCTCGTTGGCCAGCTAAAGAAACAAAACAATATAAGACTGTTCACGCTCTCATATGCAGTCGTGCCCGTCGTTGGGTGGTATATAGTAATGTGTGGGTCCCACTGGTCAGACCGTCTAAGCACTTTTTAAAGGTGCTGTAAGCGATTTTTATGAAATGGCATACAGAACATGTCTATTACCTGACAGACAGCACTGAATTATCCTGAAATATTACACGGCTAAACTCTGTAAACATTAAACTGAAATGTGACTGTAGATCATTTATGTTAAACACCACATTGAGCTTCAGAAACACCCCCTAAACCTCTGATAGTCTGGTCTTTAGATGGAAAAATGGCAGTTGTGCGTGGATGCCGCGGAGAATAGCGCGAAGCTTCCACACGCGCTACGTCTCCACGGTAACGCGCTCAACGAGCCACGTGATAAGATGCGCAGATTGACGGTGTTAGGTAGCTGGGATTCGTCCTCTGCCACCCGGATTGAGTCACTACACCACCACGAGTACTTGGAGCGATTTGGGAATTGGGAGAAAATATAATGTGACAAATTAAGCATTTTGTGATGCTTCTCGCTGGAAAATGAAGCTCGTTACCGAAAAACAAGTGACACTAAGGAGGGTCAAGTGTTTGGTATCATTATAAAGAAAACTTTTCATATTTTATAATGATTTATATTATGATACATTCTAAGACTCTCAGCCTAAGAAACTGCTGGAAAATCATAAATAAATTGAGCCAAAAACGTCCTTTCCATTCTTATTTGACATTATCTCTGTGTAAATAAGGTGGCTCAGAAAAACTGCTTTTGTTTTGTTCCCAATCATGTCAACTGTATATGAGAAATGTTTTCTGTCGATTCAACAAAGCAATCAAAAATTCCAACATTACAAAAATTATTTATTATATTGTCCAAAAACATCTCCAAACAAATAAAAGATAATAATTGTACATAAGAACTAATTACACATGCAAACACAACAATGACTAAAGGTTTGCATAGCATGCAGACATGATTTTAGTCATGAGATTTCACAGAATGAGTTTCATTCTGTGCCATTTGAGTCATCATTGAGTCTGTGTCATGTATTTGGCGCCATCTCCTGGTGGTCATATGTAACATTGTGCTTCATGTGGATTATCTAATGATCAATACATCTGATTATCTTGTGTGTGGACTCGTTTGAAAGATAATCACAGACTCTAAATAATGATATGTGATGTTTTATGTTCTGTGAAGTTATAAGTGAAAATGCAGCATATAAGCAACACTAACATAATTGTCAAATACATATATTTAGCTGTTACTCGCTATAGTTTCATCTGTGAGTAAAACAAATAGTCTGGTTGTATTTTACTCTTTGAGATCTTTCCAACAACATATGGCACATGAATATTTGATCAGTTTGATGTTTTTGCTGACTGCAATAATATGTACAGTGCAATTTTTTTCACTTCTGATTTTGTTCATAATTTCTTCATGCATTGGAAATTAGAGCTTGTAAGCTTTCAAACGACACCTATTTTGTGTTGGTCAAGACTGTAGTTATTAATATTTTGAAGATTTTATTTTTTTATTATGTTATATTTTGTATGGAGCGCCCATCCGAGTTTACAGGGTTAACTACCCTATAACACTGGTATCCAAATATTCAAGATTGTGGTGGACCACCCATATTAATCAGCCCACTAATCTGAATATTGTGGATGACACATCCCTCTCAATGTCTGTGGTAGTTATAGCACTGGAAATTCCTTTGTCCAAATTGCACACAAACACCGTGAGGATTTCCGCTAGTATGAACCATCCTGTACTTTCCTCTCTCTTCACAAACACTGGTTGTTCGTCTCATTTGCTTTCAAACTCTCTCACCCTCCATTTCTGTCTCTCTCTCTCGTCTCGCCACTCTCTAGAAGTCGTTCAGGCCCTGGAGCACTGTGATTTACAGAGACAGGCCACTGGCCCACAGCTGGAGAATCTCACAGGCCTCTGACGTCCAAAGACCTCAGCAAGCGAGCGCAAGCGACTCGCAGGGCTTCGTCAGCTCCATCTATCATCCTTGCGTGGAACGCTTACATAACACTATTAACATAAAGCTACGCTGCATGCTTATGTCACTGCTCTCCAACTACTGCAATACAAACAGAAAGAAAAAATCCATCCTTGTCCAAATCCCCTGAACACTGCACGCATCACACCCTATATGGAGAATATTGTAGTCCATGAGAAGCTTAGTAAGTAAATATGATACCAACAACCCAATAAGATGACATGACAAATCATGGGGAAAACCATCAAATTCACCAGCGTTGGTGTGACCTTCTTGAACTCATAGTAGGTGGAATAAGCAAAGGAGACCTCCCATATTGCTTGGCTAACGGTCAACGGTTTTATTTCCTTGCCAAAGCAAATAATTACTTGGATTTGGTGCTCGTCGTGAATCTTTACTTGTAAATGGACGCTACAGTACATTCAGAAAAATCTAAACACATAGGCTAATAAGTTATCTAGCTTTTGTAATTGGAGTACCGTATTAAACCTCTTAAACCGAATGCTATATCGTGAAAAACGTTTATGGTTAAAGTCACCGTTTACATTAAAGTCACCGTTTACGTTAAAGTCACCGTTTACATATGTCAGGCTTATGAGGTATCGTTTGAAAGTTTAGAATCTGAACTTTTCAGAGTTAACATCACTTCTGCATTTGTTACTTTGAAATAACAAAAAAAGGCCTTTGAAATACTCATATTGAAAATTAGCGCCCCCTAGAGGTAATGGGCTAGAAATATTTATCTGAAAATAGCATTTAAATGGACAAGTCATATATCAAATTAAAGCTCTCATTCTCAGGAATGTGACTGTATAGATTATTTTGTTGTTCTGATACCACAGTTCAAAAGATTTTCAAAAGCATCACAAAGTGAAATATGATTTCTGTAAGTCATCAAATACAAACGTCTCGTTTATGCTCCAATAACTGCTGCTGTAACAATCAAATAACCAAATATCTATGCTTTGACATTAGAAAGAAAATCCATCGAAAATTACCATTGTTTACTTGTATGTGAGATTGCTTGGTTGAATAATCCAATGGTCTATCTTATATGTTCAGAACAAAATATGCAATCCTGCAGGAAAAGCATGCAAATAAAAAAAAGAAAAATCATAAAAAATATGTTTTGCATATCTATTAGTGCATATATAAATATTAGATTTCAGCTTTCTAATGACCCCTAGCTTGTAGTCCACTCAGAGGCCGAGATATTCAATGTAATAATGAGGATGTTGCTTGAACTGAACATTAGACTGAATGTCTATGGACGAGCACATCTGTGAGGGGTGAAATGTGTTAGAGCGCCACCTACAGTTCACATCTGTATAATGTGATGGAATGTGTTAGAGCGCCCCCTACAGTTCACATCTGTGTATTGTGATGGAATGTGTTAGAGCGCCCCCTACAGTTCACATCTGTGTATTGTGATGGAATGCGTTAGAGCGCCCCCTACAGTTCACATCTGTGTATTGTGATGGAATGCGTTAGAGCACCACCTACAGTTCACATCTGTGTATTGTGATGGAATGTGTTAGAGCGCCCCCTACAGTTCACATCTGTATAATGTGATGGAATGTGTTAGAGCACCACCTACAGTTCACATCAGTGTATTGTGATGGAATGCGTTAGAGCGCCCCCTACAGTTCACATCTGTGTATTGTGATGAAATGTGTTAGAGCGCCCCCTACAGTTCACATCTGTGTATTGTGATGGAATGCGTTAGAGCGCCCCCTACAGTTCACATCTGTGTATTGTGATGGAATGCGTTAGAGCGCCACCTACAGTTCACATCTGTGTATTGTGATGGAATGCGTTAGAGCGCCACCTACAGTTCACATCTGTGTATTGTGATGAAATGTGTTAGAGCGCCACCTACAGTTCACATCTGTGTATTGTGATGGAATGTGTTAGAGCGCCACCTACAGTTCACATCTGTATAATGTGATGGAATGTGTTAGAGCACCACCTACAGTTCACATCTGTATAATGTGATGGAATGTGTTAGAGCTCCACCTACAGTTCACATCTGTATATTGTGATGGAATGTGTTAGAGCTCCACCTACAGTTCACATCTGTGTATTGTGATGGAATGTGTTAGAGCTCCACCTACAGTTCACATCTGTATATTGTGATGCAATGTGTTAGAGCGCCACCTACAGTTCACATCTGTATATTGTGATGGAATGTGTTAGAGCTCCACCTACAGTTCACATCTGTATATTGTGATGGAATGTGTTAGAGCTCCACCTACAGTTCACATCTGTATATTGTGATGGAATGTGTTAGAGCTCCACCTACAGTTCACATCTGTGTATTGTGATGCAATGTGTTAGAGCTCCACCTACAGTTCACATCTGTATATTGTGATGGAATGTGTTAGAGCTCCACCTACAGTTCACATCTGTATATTGTGATGGAATGTGTTAGAGCTCCACCTACAGTTCACATCTGTGTATTGTGATGGAATGTGTTAGAGCGCCACCTACAGTTCACATCTGTATATTGTGATGGAATGTGTTAGAGCTCCACCTACAGTTCACATCTGTATATTGTGATGGAATGTGTTAGAGCTCCACCTACAGTTCACATCTGTATATTGTGATGGAATGTGTTAGAGCTCCACCTACAGTTCACATCTGTATATTGTGATGGAATGTGTTAGAGCTCCACCTACAGTTCACATCTGTATATTGTGATGGAATGTGTTAGAGCTCCACCTACAGTTCACATCTGTATATTGTGATGGAATGTGTTAGAGCTCCACCTACAGTTCACATCTGTGTATTGTGATGGAATGTGTTAGAGCTCCACCTACAGTTCACATCTGTGTATTGTGATGGAATGTGTTAGAGCGCCACCTACAGATCACATCTGTGTATTGTGATGCAATGTGTTAGAGCGCCACCTACAGTTCACATCTGTATAATGTGATGGAATGTGTTAGAGCGCCACCTACAGTTCACATCTGTATAATGTGATGGAATGTGTTAGAGCGCCACCTACAGTTCACATCTGTGTATTGTGATGCAATGTGTTAGAGCTCCACCTACAGTTCACATCTGTGTATTGTGATGCAATGTGTTAGAGCGCCACCTACAGTTCACATCTGTGTATTGTGATGCAATGTGTTAGAGCTCCACCTACAGTTCACATCTGTGTATTGTGATGCAATGTGTTAGAGCGCCACCTACAGTTCACATCTGTGTATTGTGATGCAATGTGTTAGAGCGCCACCTACAGTTCACATCTGTGTATTGTGATGCAATGTGTTAGAGCGCCACCTACAGTTCACATCTGTGTATTGTGATGGAATGTGTTAGAGCTCCACCTACAGTTCACATCTGTGTATTGTGATGCAATGTGTTAGAGCTCCACCTACAGTTCACATCTGTGTATTGTGATGCAATGTGTTAGAGCGCCACCTACAGTTCACATCTGTATAATGTGATGGAATGTGTTAGAGCGCCACCTACAGTTCACATCTGTGTATTGTGATGCAATGTGTTAGAGCTCCACCTACAGTTCACATCTGTATAATGTGATGGAATGTGTTAGAGCGCCACCTACAGTTCACATCTGTATAATGTGATGGAATGTGTTAGAGCTCCACCTACAGTTCACATCTGTATATTGTGATGGAATGTGTTAGAGCGCCACCTACAGTTCACATCTGTATATTGTGATGGAATGTGTTAGAGCGCCACCTACAGTTCACATCTGTGTATTGTGATGAATGTGTTAGAGCGCCACCTACAGTTCACATCTGTATATTGTGATGGAAAAAAAAATGTTTCTAGTGCTTTCTGCCAACTAGTGGAATAAAATTTGACTATCACAAGAATATAAACGCTTACAATATTATTTATGAATAATTGGAGTCTTTTTTTAATTTGGTTGGTTCTCTGAGAAACGGTGCCAATTTTTTGCAATTTGTCCACAGTATGTGTGAATGGTGATCTTTTAAATTTGAGTGTGAAAAATTCACCAGAGTTTAAGGGGTTAATGGATACCGGTACATGTCTATGTGAACGTAGACATGTAGGAGATTTGGAGAATTGGCTTACCTTAGAGGGACAAAGGTAATTGTTTCTGATCTCCATCTACTGCAACACACACTTGTAACCATCGTATAAGATCACATGCCAGCAAAACGGGACGTTTCGAACTCTGGAACAGAAACTTCCGATCATTAGACCATGTGTTCATGTACTTTAATTTCTGAATTGAGCGTGTAATATATTTGCACAAAGTTCTTTTGGTAATTTACTTCTAGAACCCTTAAAGTAATCGGAGCCGCACAAATCGCTCCAGTGTTTATTTTACCGCCCTTTCACATGTAATTGATTGGCAAGATCTGTGCAGTAATTATTGAAGTCTGAGTTATTCTTTCATAATGGTGTTCAAGTGCTGAGAACGGTAATATGAATGCTCTGCGAGGAGTCAGATGAAGGCAGATTGACTAAATAAACAAGAATGTACCATGCACAACCCACCCAGAGTGTTCCACTGTATACACGTCAATGAGCCTCTTCATTAGATCATTTACACTAGATACACATACTTCAGTCCTGTTATGATTAGCGTACACTCTATCTGTAATTATTGCTATTTGCTAAAGCAAGTATCACTATTGTTATTATTATTAAAAGTATTACAATTTTGTGTGTAAAGCACGCTCCATTTGTGCTGCAGACAAGAATGATGACTTAATCGATTTCCATCTGGCGGGTAATTAAATGGCAATAAATCTCATAGACCTACATTGCAGGATGGCCTCAAGGCAGATCTTGAGATTTGGGGGTGAACAGACACTCAGAACTGGAGTTTTCAAAATGGGGTCTGGGGAACATTTCAGAGAAAGAAAATATATAGTTATATTATAATAGTTTATATATTTACCAGTACTCAATTATTGTGCAGAAAACAGATATGCTGACAACGTATTTCAAATTAGGCTAAATATTTTCCAGATAATTTTCCAGATTTCCAGGGATGCACCGATATGAACATTTTTGGCTGATACGAAACCGATAAAAAAAACCTTATAGGCCGATACTGATATTTTGGCATTTACCATCAGATCACTTTTGTTCTTAGGAATTCTGCATTTAGATACAAATGCTATTTTATTGTTCTAACACTAAATAATTTCCATTGAACATGGATTGGATCCAGGGCTGGACTGGGAAGAGAAATCAGCCAAATTTGCGTTCGCTGTCCTTTTCGGCATATCGCGGCGCCGTTCTGTGGTCCATTCTGCATAACACGGCAGTTCATTTTAGCATTTATTTTGGCTGTAGTACAAAAACAATATAAATGTTAATTATTGAAATTGTCTTTATAATATAACACTTAAAATTGTACTTAATTTATCTTATTTTAGGAGGGGGTCTCTCGCAAGGTGTCAAAGTTGGAGATCCATAAAAACATTCTAACAAACATTCAGAACACCCTAGTAACTGCATAGCAACAGCCAAGCAACCAACCTGAACACCCTAGTAACTGCATAGCAACAGCCAAGCGACCAATCTGAAAACCCTAGTAACTGCATAGCAACAGCCAAGCGACCAATCTGAACACCCTAGTAACTGCATAGCAACAGCCAAGCGACCAACCTGAACACCCTAGTAACTGCATAGCAACAGCCAAGCGACCAACCTGAACACCCTAGTAACTGCATAGCAACAGCCAAGCGACCAACCTGAACACCCTAGTAACTGCATAGCAACAGCCAAGCGACCAACCTGAACACCCTGGTAACTGCATAGCAACAGCCAAGCGACCAACCTGAACACCCTAGTAACTGCATAGCAACAGCCAAGCGACCAACCTGAACACCCTAGTAACTGCATAGCAACAGCCAAGCAACCAATCTGAACACCCTAGCAATCATGTAGCATTGCGCTAACAACCTCTGAACCTTAGTATCCACATAGCAACGGGCAACCAATAAAAAGCCTTATCAACCACATAGCAACACACGCAGAGGAACAGTTCATGCAGCCCCCTCGTGACATTCAACTGAAAAAGTTTTTGCCCAAATTAGCGTGATGAGCAACGGTACATTCTATCATCGCTTGTTTTCTATTTTCGGCATTGCATGAGTAACTCCATCCACTGTGAACTGGCACCGGTCCAAAAACTCAAAAAACAAGGCTGGGCATAGAAATGCATAAATTCCTGGACTACAATCTCTTCAGACATGTTGAGTAAGTTCTGTTCTCTGTTGTATGTGTTGTGGTCTGTTGTCACTATCGCTGTTTTTCAAAAACGAGTTTTCGCTTGAACGCCCCAATTTCGCGAAAGTCTGCGTGAACTGTTGCTCTCGTGTCCCATCATGAACACACACAGGAGATCAACGGCCAGTGACATTTTCACTAAATAATACATCAGAATTCAGTTTCTCATCAAATCTTATCGTATGCTTTCATAACAATCACGAGTCTCATGAATAATTAATTAGACTTCTGAATTATACTTGTGTGCTCTTTTGAAGCTTAAAGAGGTGTTCACCATAAACTGCCACTGTATGACATCACTGAGCACAACATTTATTCACAATTTCTCTCTTTATGTGAAGAAAAAGAAAGAAAGTCATATAGAGTTATAACAACACCGGGGTGAGTAAACAATGACTGAATTTACATTTTTGGGTGAACTGTCCCTTAAAGAATTTGTACTTATTATGTACATACTTGTTATTGCGTTGTACTTCCATGTAAAGTACCTGTATTTAATTGCATCCCGTACCCTAACGTAACCCTACCCGTACATCAACCAAAGTAGCAGCAAATATGAATTTAGTGAGAATTTTGCAGAAACTTTTTTTGTCCAATCAAATGCTTTCTAGAATGAGAATGCCCCTCCCCCCCCCCCCAATATTTTAATGCTGCATTCCATTTTATTCCAACTGTGGGTCGAGGTGCCACCCCATGTTGGAGTGGGCCCAATCCCATTTTGGAGTAACTCCGCCCACTTCTGGAGTTTTCACGCCCTCTTTTGGAGATCTCCAGCCTGCAGAAACACCTACTTGGTCTCTGTGGACCATCTAAAACTTGGTAAGTTAACGAGAGCGTTGCAGTTTTGTTACCGTATGCTTCGTCTTACAAGCATTTGTCAATGGGAGATCTGAGATGTCAAGTAGGAATATCCACTTCCGACTTTGAAAGGAACCCAGCATTAATACAAAGAACAACAAACAACAGCAAGTAGCAAATCATGGTTTGGCTGGGCTGTGACAGAAACGAGTGCCTATTTGCTATTAAAAAACTGGTCTTGCCAAAATCTACACAATGTCCTCAATTAAAGTACAATAAATTCTCCAAACTTAATTCTCAAAATAGCCACTCTAAGGTTCCCAATCCCAGCCAGGTTACAGCAAACAGCGAAAGTTCAACGGAGGCCGAAACCACTGCCATCACTTCTGTGGTAGGACAGGACAGATTAGTCCATTTGTATCATAAATAAAACAATATGTTTTGTGGAACAGAATAATAGCAAACATAATCGCTCTTTATTAACCCACTCCTTTGGGGCAGGTTTTAATTTTCAACAGTTTTGACAATACAATTGAGAGATCATTCAGTACTCTGCAGAGCCACGAGCGTCTTATTAACGGGAACATTGTGTCCGCGTTGCCTGCTGCATGTTTATATCCCGTACAAATGAGACTCGGAGGAACCATGACGTCAAATATTCCATCTTTTGAAAGTTTACTTAAAACATTTTATTTGAACATTCCTGGATTATCCACATGTGTAAAACTGCAATTCTTGGCACACCCAAACAAAAGGATGGTTGGGGATTTTTGTGATGTCCATGTGACTGGCATCTTTGTGAATGGACGATGCCCTGCTGTGATGTTCTCATTATGTTTACGACATCTTCAAAGTCATGCTTTGTTTTGTTAATGACTCATGTGTGCGTGAACTCGCCGTATACGTCATCACTAACGCATGATGCTCCTTTGCAACCCCTGGAGCGATTGTTTGGTTACAGTGTGACAAAACGTAACACATTAACTGACTCAAGCAAATATGACCACATCTTATCAGTTATGGAAGAGGGCCTGCACAATAGGTCTGCTATTGTCAACGGGTGGGTTGCAACCCAAAAATGGATCGCAGAGCTTCCCTAATGTCGGACAGCTGGGAAAAACAATGCTAAATACAAACAATAAAATGCAACTAGCCATGTAATCATGTTTAGTTAGGATAAATAGCTAAATAAATAGACTGGTTTTAAAAGGAAGTAGAAGGCGCTTGCTAAATCTTTTGTTGTTGACGTTGAGGTTTTGCTATGTGCACATGGACTTTTGTGAGGTTGTGTGACATGCCGTCATCTTCGAAAACCCTCAACAAAACCACATTATTACATTTAAGATTCAGTTGCAATGAGGAGAAACACGATTTGTGTTCGTGTCATGATCGTCCAGCTTCTTGGTCATAAAATCACAGATGACTCTAAATCGTACATTTGGGGTTACGCCGTTCCAGACGAGAAGCGTTTGTCACACTCTTCCAGACGCAAGTATAGAATTGACACCAAGCAAAATAAAGGTGGATTTTCGAATGCGTCATCAACAACTTCCCAAGTGTAGATCTTGATGGTCCGTGTTATTTGTTTAAATAGTGACCACATATGGCAAACTCACACTTCACAATGTTCGACGTTGGCAGACTCGGCTCAT
Organism: Moxostoma hubbsi; assembly: GCA_032164185.1. Taxonomy (NCBI): domain Eukaryota; kingdom Metazoa; phylum Chordata; class Actinopteri; order Cypriniformes; family Catostomidae; genus Moxostoma; species Moxostoma hubbsi. The sequence goes on from JAVLUX010000006.1 coordinate 54,494,114, forward strand.
TCTTGCATTTCGGGGCAAAAGGGAACCTTTCAGTCAAATTAACTTGCACTCTCAGCGGAGAAACAACCGTGGTCATCAACCGTCAGAATATTCGCTGTATGTGCCAACATATTTTTACATTACATTTACATTTATGCATTTGGCGGACGCTTTTATCCAAAGTGACTTACAGTGCAATTATTACAGGGACAATCCCCCCGGAGCAACCTGGAGTTAAGTGTCTTACTCAAGGACACAATGGTGGTGGCTGTGGGGATCAAACCAGCAACCTTCTGATTACAGTTATGTGCTTTAGCCCACTACACCACCAACACTCCACAATGTATCTACAATTGGAAAAGGATTAAACCACTCGAGAAATGGTCAACGCAAACCATCATGTCAAACACACACATCCCGTCAGGCACATCCGGCTATTGTTATCAAACATAAAAATATGTCAGCTAATTCCGGCCACGCCCCTTCATCAATCAAAGTGACATATGCCACCCTATACTTACTACTAGTGTTTATGTAACCGTGTACATGGGTAATTACAGAGTAAAGTACATGTATTTGCAAAGTTGCTTATACTTACTTACATATTGTTATTATAGTATTAAATAAAAGTAACAACATATGCAACATGGACACTGTAAAATAAAGTGTTACATTAGTAATAATGTTAATAATGTAACAATGTGTAATGGATTTTTATAGTTTGATATTAAAAGTTTGGGTGTGGGAGAAGGCTAGAACAGTAAAAGCCTTTTGTAACGCGGGGTTTGGATGGGCAAGGAGGAGGTGAGAACCGGTTTGTCAACATAAATAATATTTTAATATAAAACTGAAGCAAAAAGCACAAACACACACACACAACGGACATGTCCGTGATTGATCTCTCTCTCTCGAACCGTCGTCACCGGCCGCCTTTATCCCTCGTGCGCCCCATCAGGCCGATTGGGGACCGGGCGTTCGACATTCCACCCCGGCCCTGCCCCCCTCCAGTCCACACCTTTATAAAAGTACCAAAAATTAAGGATAAAGACCTGGTAAAAAGTTCTCAATTCAGCTGTTATGAGATCTTCATATAACCTTATAGAAAAACAAGTGGAAATCTGTTTGTTTTCATCAGAATCCCCGAGACATGAAAGTGCCTGAAGATGAAGAAACGCCAATTAATGCATTTTTGCTTCATTTTGTTGGATAAACAGTTTCAGGTCGCTACTTGATGAGGACTGCTATGGAAGGTAACTCAGTCTGGCGTTTGTGAGTGTTGCTTGCCTGCCGAAGCGCTTTATGAGGCGTAACAAAGACTGGCTTGGCCACAACTTCACGCAGTGACCATTTACTGAGATAAAAAAGGCCAAGAACCCAATGTACATTAACGATCATAAGCGTGACTAAAGGAAAGTGCCGTTTCCTGGTTCCTCGATGTCCTGATGTTAAAAGTTCAGCGCGCAGGTGACGTCAATTGTCAGTAATAAAGATCTGATTACTGGAATGGAGGGTGGATGGTGTGTTTAGTAGAAGTATGAAACATCCTAGACTACCAGTGTATGATGTCTAAACATGACCAATTCTAATTCATTCACGTAATGATGATTCATACTAGCAGAAGATGTGGAAATTACACTTATGTCCGAGACACGTTTGACAACTGCCTCAAAATGATCAAACTGAAACTGAAAATGTGCTGCAACATGTAGTCCAAAAGATGAATTCTCGTATTTTACTTTCCCCATTGAAATAATGATTAAACAGTCACTTCAAGAATCCGATCAAATGTGTGAATACATCATAAATATTCAACTCAGTAGCTTCTACACAGACGCATAACTCTTCCTCCTTAGTGAAGGCTCAGTAATGACATCACTTCCTGAGGAGACCTAAAGGTGCATACACACTATGCAGTCATGAGTAAATTGGGAGTCATTTGTGCCAAAAATGGACCATCCCAAACACGTTCTTCCGGATTCACAAACCCCAGATTTGTAAGTTGAACGTGCGCTGTAAAAAATAAAAAAAATAATTTTACGGTAAAATACCGACAGCTATGGTTGCAGAATGTACCGTACAAAAATACAGTGACTAGTTTTAGGCATTATGGGATGCCATTTTGATGCCTGCCTATTTTACGGTTCACTACCGTTTATATTATTAATTGATTTCAACATAAAATACTAAGGATTGGTTCACCCAATCATTGTTTACACACTTTGAGTTGAAGTCCCAAGTTCTCTGTGTCCGTTACAGGCATATACTTCAGGCTCTAGTTTTTTAGTCCAGACAAAGCATAATGTTATAAATTTGCTCTCAATAATATAAACAATTAACATATAAAAAGTTTGTTGGATTTACGTCTCTAAATGAGGCGGAAATGGTCTATTTTGACCACCAAGACACAAACAGGTCTACGAATAAATTGAAATATGCACATGCAACATACACTTAATGTATTAATTTTTAAGTTCTGACGAACATGCCCAAAACTCAGCACGTATTATTTTCACATGCATATGAGCTTTGTGGACAGCTCTTCATTATCGCCAAGGGTTCACCACTACCGGTGAAGAGATGCAAACTTCTGGCAAACACGTGCGGCCAATCGCAAGCCAATGAAATGCGGTTGTTTTCGCATATCCCAACTAAGCTGGGGTCAGAGTGCAGGGTCAGCCATGAAACAGTGCCCCTGGAGCAGATAGGGTCAAGGGCCTTGCTCAAGGGCCCAACATCTGTATCTTGGCGGTGCTGGGGCTTGAACCCCCGACCTTTCGGTCAGTAGCCCCTAGCCTTAACCGCTGAGCCACCACTGAGTCAACCTCACAAAAGTCAACCTCTTACAGACTGATAACTAGTTTCATATGGACAGTTTACAGACAGACCCCCCAAATAATAATCCAAATATGGCTCCATTATGCCTTAAATGTAGGGCTTATGTAATTACAAGCAGACCTCCAGTGCACAGTTTTGGCAGAGCTTAGCAAAACACAGACCACAATGGTTGTCACCTGCCAGGTGGAGGCAAGTCTTTCTGACCCCCTTGTGAGTTTCCTAGAAATCAAAAACCGGAAAGGGATGGTCCAGGGCACCCCCGCAGTTTACAACTCTTCAGTTATTGCAGTTGATCTTGACGGACGGATGGTTCCGGAAGTTTCCAACTGCTTAGACGATGTGTGTGGTACACTGAGAGCTTTATTATGAAGTAAACCTGATACAGAACGTGGTCCTGGGATTTTATATACCATTTATAAATCACTCCCAACATGTGCCAACCACATTTTCTGAAGATAATATGAGGGGTGTGGGTGGTTGCTAGGGTGTTAAGGGGGGTTGCTAGGTGGTTGTTTAATAGCCAAGGTCAAAAGACGCCTACAATATTGTGGTCTCTACATATGACTAATACGCTAATTCGTGTACGCGGTTATTGAAAACGTTTCGTCTTGATTTTTGGAGAAAGAAAACGCTCTAACGCTTGAATATCGTACATGTCTGATCATTTCGATTTTGATTTGTATCATATACTGTGAGTTTTGAGCTAATTTGAGATATAATTTGAGCACGTGCATTTGAAATGTTAATTAATTTTAAATAATATCAAGCTATAGAAAGACTATCAAACTTGTTATGTGTCCAGGAGTGTTGATTATTCATGTTTTTGAGACGTTATAGACATGACATCATAAATTAGCATAATTAATTCAGATTCAAAGTAATGTCCGGCATCATCCAATCACCGTCAATAATGTTCAAATAAAATGATCCATTATAGATGGTGAATCTATGTACTGATGATCATCGTCCCATGTGTGTCAAACATGTTGATCCAAACATCATCTGCAGCCTGAAACTGAACTTCTGATCAGATTTTAGGAGTGAACGCTATAGGATGCTCCCTTGCTCCCTATTTAGTGCATGACTTAACCTCCAGTGTGCTGTCTGTCTGCACTGGTCTCAGAACAATTATAGGAGAGATATAGGATGCTCCCTTGCTCCCTATTTAGTGCATGACTTAACCTCCAGTGTGCTGTCTGTCTGCACTGGTCTCAGAACAGTTATAGGAGAGCTATAGGATGCTCCCTTGCTCCCTATTTAGTGCATTACTTAACCTCCAGTGTGCTGTCTGTCTGCACTGGTCTCAGAACAGTTATAGGAGAGTTATAGGATGCTCCCTTGCTCCCTATTTAGTGCATGACTTAACCTCCAGTGTGCTGTCTGTCTGCACTGGTCTCAGAACAGTTATAGGAGAGCTATAGGATGCTCCCTTGCTCCCTAGTTAGTGCATGACTTAACCTCCAGTGTGCTGTCTGTCTGCACTGGTCTCAGAACAGTTATATGAGAGGTATAGGATGCTCCCTTGCTCCCTAGTTAGTGCATGACTTAACCTCCAGTGTGCTGTCTGTCTGCACTGGTCTCAGAACAGTTATAGGAGAGCTATAGGATGCTCCCTTGCTCCCTAGTTAGTGCATGACTTAACCTCCAGTGTGCTGTCTGTCTGCACTGGTCTCAGAACAGTTATAGGAGAGCTATAGGATGCTCCCTTGCTCCCTATTTAGTGCATGACTTAACCTCCAGTGTCTGTCTGCACTGGTCTCAGAACAGTTATAGGAGAGCTATAGGATGCTCCCTTGCTCCCTATTTAGTGCATGACTTAACCTCCAGTGTGCTGTCTGTCTGCACTGGTCTCAGAACAGTTATAGGAGAGCTATAGGATGCTCCCTTGCTCCCTATTTAGTGCATGACTTAACCTCCAGTGTGCTGTCTGTGTGCACTGGTCTCAGAACAGTTATAGGAGAGCTATAGGATGCTCCCTTGCTCCCTATTTAGTGCATGACTTAACCTCCAGTGTGCTGTCTGTCTGCACTGGTCTCAGAACAGTTATAGGAGAGCTATAGGATGCTCCCTTGCTCCCTATTTAGTGCATGACTTAACCTCCAGTGTGCTGTCTGTGTGCACTGGTCTCAGAACAGTTATAGGAGAGCTATAGGATGCTCCCTTGCTTCCTATTTAGTGCATGACTTAACCTCCAGTGTGCTGTCTGTCTGCACTGGTCTCAGAACAGTTTGAAATGCACCTTATTTTCATCATAACTCCATATAAAGCCTCTGAAAGACACATTTTTCAGATTTTGGGTGAACCTAGTGATTCTCAATGTGATAATGGACAGTAAATATAGGATATTTTCACTGAAACGGAGCATACGTACGTGGTCATTGTGTTTAGCAGCGTGCCGTTTCACTATAAATCGCTCACATTTTTTAAAAAGTCATATCAGATGAAACTAGAGACTAATCTTTTGACTCAAACAGGTTTTAATGAAAAAAACTTAATTAGGTTTCTCACCAGGTGTAGATTAGTTAGCGTTTCAACCAAAGACGAACTCCGCTGTGGTCTGCGCCATGTTGTTTTCTCGCATCGAAAGTTTAACCCTTTACTGACAGCACAGAGTCTCCTGATCTGAGATCAGTCGGTTTAAATAAAATGTAATTATGCGTTGCGTATAGCGAAGCCAAAATACAACGTCCACGCATGTTGCCATGAGGTCGCAGTAGTTTAAAGATGTAAGTTTTAAGTACACAGTCTTGTACATTTTTGTCAAATCAAATCAAAGTTTGTAATGTTGTGATTCCCTTTGGAGCTGGTTGGTTTGGTTCATGGCTTACAACTCTTTTATAGAGGAATTTGAATGAAAAATTCGGTAAAATGAATGAAAAAAAAACAATGCTAGCACTGTTGCATTCTATATTTTGACTTACTGACACCAGGTGATGAATGTAGGCAGTCGAACCCAGAGTTGCTTTCTAATCCTATTTGACTACACACAAAAGTGTGTCTTTTCTGATGGCACAGTTACGGTCGGTGAAGCTGAAAGGTCTACGTTGAGGAAATGGACAACAACTGTTTCTTCCTGAACATCAGAAAGACTCTGGACATGATACCAGACTTTGCAGGAAACAGAGGAGAAACTTCAACATCCTCAGGATCGGTCATGGTCCTGTGGAGAGAGTAAACATCTTGAAGGAGCCCAGAGTTCACATCAGAGAGGGCTTGACATGGACCACACACACCTGTGGCTACCTGCGGCTCAGCTCAGCAGCACTTCTCTCGAGTGAAGGTATGAACGGCCCCCCAGACGCTGATATTTCCACACAAGCTCGACTGAAATCATCCAGTGGAGCAGCACAACAGGAGTGAGCTGCCAAACCCAGAGGAACAAGCTGGTATTTGTTGTGATTAGCGCTATAGCTATCATGGAACCCACAAGAATATTAAAACTCAGTTATTGTCGGATACAGTGGACCAGTTTGGCCTACCATCCAAGATCAATGTTACTTTGTACGACCTCCTGTTTTTTGACAGAAGGCGCGCACCGATTGTCATGCCATTCTGATCTCTTTAATACGGAACGACCGGCAACCCCAGACGCCCTGGTCTGCCAGCCTGGCCAAGCTGGTGTTCAGCTTGTTTAGTTCTGCCAGCATGACCAGCTAACAATCACCCAAGCCTTTCTAAACCATCAAAATAGACCAGCCTAACCAGCTTGGTCATGCCAGGAGAACATCTAACCACCTCGGACTGGTTTAATCTGTAAAGTTCATTAGTGCGAGTGCATGTGAAGCTCTTTATAATTAGCACAAAATGTTTCCACACGTTGAACCAGATGAAAGTCTGTCAGTTGTGTCATCGCCCGCAGCATTAGCAAGAACACAAACAAGTGTTTATGCATGTCCCGACCTTTGCGATTTCAGGGACAAATTATGATACTACAACATAGGACAACTCCTTTTATTTTACTGATATCCACAAGTTGAACCAATTTGTGCTGTCTTTGCACAACACTAAAGCCTCAATCACTTTTTTGTAATAAAAAATGAGAACAGATGACAAAGGGGGAAAAAAGGAGAGACAGAGAGAGAGAGAAAATGGTCTTGCAATCAATTATAGACAGACTGATAGAAAGTGACAAACAAACTAACAGAGGAGACACACGGAGGACGTCTAATTGATCAGTGCCGACTGGACTGGACGCAGGACGAGGGGGTGAGCGGAGAGTGCACGTGGAGGGACGTGACGGGGCACGAGGAAGCAATGGTGGATTCTGAGGCCATGCGAGAGCAAATGAGACGCTGCCAACACCTCCGTGCAGAAAACCAGGAACATCCAGATGGACTTTGACAAGTTTGTCCATCTAAGGACAGAATAAAACTGTACACAAGTATGCAGATGTGGGTGCTTGGCTGGTCTTTAAGTAGGTTTAGCAGGTCTTTCCTCAGAAAATAGCAAAAGCAGAGAATTCACGGAACAAAAGGCTTTATAAACAGTTCACAAACAGTTCACATCAGTCTATATTTTCTCTTCATATACAAATACAAAGTATTAAGGACATCCGGAGGATAATCCATGATCTTTTAAAATATGCGTATTATGAAAGCAAAACTAGATGGTACTTGGGTACGCTAAACACATGGCACAGATGCTAGGATGTTGCTAAGGTGTTTTGAGAGTTTTATAGATGTCCAGAAGCAGCTACTGCATTAGGCTGGTGTGGATATGTGAATTTGTTTTCTCCCCCCTCCCCCTGGTGGTCCCACTCTGAAGGATATTTATTTGGATATTTAATATCATCATACTGGAGTTCACAAAACTGTACCCCGACCACCTTTTCAAGCCAACCCAGATTTAGTTTGGGGTCCGCACCAGAGTTCGGAAAATGACGTTCACATCATCCAAATGAACCAAATTTGACGTCATTCGAACTCGGGCGCACACCAAATGTACTAGCTTGAAGAACACTAACCTTTACAAAATAATCTAAACTAGCCGCAAACTTGCTACAAATTTGCAGCAATTTGACCGCTCTTATTGCCACATGCGAATGAGCTTTTGATTCGCCACAAAATTTGCCAGAAGTTCGCAGCTCTTCGCCGGTAGTGGTGAACCTCCAGCAAACCTTTGGCACCAGTGGACAATTTGCCGCAAGTTTGCCGCAAAGCTCATTTGCATGTGAAAATGATCAGTGGCGAATGTACGGTAAGTAACTCTCAATTTGTGAACTTCCCAAGTGCTAATATACCCTTAAAATATCAACCAGACAAATGAACAAATATGGCCGCCAACAGTTGATCAGACGTGGACGACAAATTCATTTGTGAATGTCCGATGGTCATGAAACTTGTTAATTTTATGGAAGTTGTCTACAAGAAGCTGTGCACCAAATTTTGGGAAAATCGGCCACAAGGTGGCGCTATAACAGGCTAATTCATGTTTTTGCTTATATATCAGCAAACCTTTGGCACCAAAGGACAATTTGCCGCAAAGCACATTTGCATGTGAAAATGATCAGTGAGTTTGCTGCAAACTTGCCATAAACTCTCGATTTTCATAATGCCTCAGAGCGCTGCATAAAATGCCTTTGAGTGGAAACAGTTCATTCATAATAAATTGACTGCCTTGGTGCTAATAATCGATATGTTTGCCATATTCATTTGGAGTTTGCTGTTTTAGAAGAGAAGTCTTGGGAATTTAGAATCATGTAGAATTAAAAGAAGAATTTATAAAATTGTAAGCTTCACATTTATACCTTTTAAAGCTTCCAAACATTGGCCCCATTCACTACCATTGTGTCTCACTGTAACCTTGATTATTGCTTTTTTTTTTTTTTTTTTTTTTTAAAGAAAAAATTGTAATCAATATAACGCTAAAATAGCTGTTGTTAAATGCATAACTGTATTTAATGGGTCATGACATGAATCAATTTTCCTTTGATCTTTTGACATGTATAAGAGGTCATTGTACTTTAAAGACATACTGTACATTTCAGAACTCAAAACTTTCTCCTAACTGTTGAAATCAAGCTGTCAAAATGACTCATTCTCTATTTCCTCCATAATGTGATAGACATGTGCATCTGACTGCCTCCATAGCAACATGTCAGCATCTATTTTACCTTATCACTTCAGTAGCTACGCCCTTTAGTGTTGGGCAGTGAGAGGGCATGGATGTCAATCAAGAGCAGAGAGCCAATCACAACAGTGTGCATGTACTGTCATGTCTTAAAGGGGACATATTACGCAAAATTCACTTTTTCATGGTGTTTGTACATAAATGTGAGTCGGCAGTGTGTGTGCGATATTATAAGTCACCCACTCTCTTTTTTATATTTCTATTGATCAAAAACAGTGTGTCAAAATTAACGGTTTTCATTTCTGCTCTAAAGTGACATCACGTTAGAGCAGGCCACGCCCACAGCACAGCCCTCTTCCGGAAAGGGGGCGGAGAGCAGTAGCTCATTTGCATTTAAAGAGACACACACGAAATCAGTGTGTTTTTGATTCCACCCAAAAAGAGGCATTTATAACATGATATAATAAATTATCTATGGGGTATTATAAGCTGAACCTTCACAGACACATTCTGGGGACACATGAGACTTATATTACATCTTGTAAAAAGGGTAAAAACAGGCCTCCGTTAAAGGAGAAGCGGCACCAAAACCGAGCGTTTCTGAGATGGGGGTCAAAAAAAGCGAGTAAAAATTATCTCGTTTTACAAATATGACTTTTTTGTGCAAAAAACGTATATTATAAGTGAAACTTAAAGAACGTATTACAATTATTTTAAAAAAGGCATGCCGTGACCCCTTTAAACCGGGAATGTTCCTTTAATACTTAATGCTAGAGATTTGATCAGATCACGTTTCTGCAGCAATCGAAACACCGGTGATGAGCCGCACTAGAAGCCAACTGGCTGCATGCTTGCTTGACTTTGGATGATTATTTTGGCCAAGCTGAATTCCTGGAAAACTATGCTAGGCGCCCATTTCAGATTTGCGGCTGAGAATATCAGTGAAGTGGGGAACTAAATGCTGTTACTTGCACCAAATAAAACACAAACACAGGAATTACAACACAAGAAGAAGCTGTTGACCAACAGTTTAATTCTCGTCTGTCTGTGAAATCAGTTTATTCTAGTGTGAGATGTCTGTCTGAACACGTGGTGGTAATTATTCCCCACCGCTAGTGTTTTTAACAGGCAGGAATGTGGGTGGAATGTGGGCTAAATGACACAAAGATGTCGACTTGGCTGAATTCTCTTCGGTGGTTAATGTCCGTCTCATATTCTTGTGCATATAGTGGCTCGACTCTTTGTGTATTGTGGTTTTAGGATTTTCTACAAAGATGCTTTTTTATGACATATTTTATTACAATTGCATTCAGCGCTTCCATGCACAAGTGTGATTAATCTGTGTGTATGTATATTAAAGGGATAGTTCACTCAAAAATCAAAACCCTTCTGGTTTGTTGGTTTAAGATGCGTTTTGGGCACTCATCAGCTGGTCGGCAGGGAGACCAGCGAGTCAACAAACCAGCTTATAACGATCAGAGACAAACTACGCTTTTTAACTGCGCGTCACTAATGATGTTTACTTTCGTGAGGTGTGGAGGTCATCAGAGTCTTCACTCTTGAACTACTCTGATTGTGTGTACAGTATTACAACTGTAGATATCTTCTATAACCAGAGCTCCAAATCATATTACTCCACAAACCACAGCCATGAGGAAAATATTTAGTGTTGTACAGGTCAGCAGGTTCTTCTCGTAATCCAAAATTCTTCATTTGAAAATGCTGTGAGTGGACAGGAATCTGAAAGAGAGGTGTGATATTACTTCTCTAAAAGGTCGCACTTGCAATTTTCACCTGGCAGATGCTAAAATCTGTGAAAACATCTCATAGACTTACATTAAAGGAGTGATGACTCAAGTCATCTCTACAGACCTGATCACTGTATCATAAAGACTTGAGGTTGGACACTTTGTACTTGGGTTTGTAAGCAACCACCCAGAATATGCTAAAGAAAACACATATCAGCAACCACTTACAACTTCCATTAACTAGCATTATGTTGATGAATTTCTCCAACACTGTAGTCATAAAATGTAAAAAACTAGTTACATTTCTCTTTTGGAAAACGTTTTATTTTTATAGCGGTCCAAGCATGAAGAGCAACCATTTGATCGAGGAAGTTGACATCTGCCATGCATCTTCTTTAGACCAAGTGCTAATATACCCTTAAAATATCAACCAGACAAATGAACAAATATGGCCGCCAACAGTTGACCATACTTGGGCAACAAATTAATTTGTGAGTGTCCGATGGTCATGAAACTTGGTATATTTATGGAGGTCATCTACAAGAAGCTGTGTGCCAAATGTAGTGAGAATCGGCCACAAGGTGGCGCTATAACAGGCTTATAAATCTGGAACCGTAAGAGCTAGAATAAACATTATCTTGCTTCTGTATCCAATCCATCAGTCTGTCCAACTCACATGAAACGTAATGTGTATCATATAGAGACTGTCCTGGTATAAAGTTGATTTCGTTAAGTCGTTCGGAAGATATAAGCCAATGTATTTTTAGGCATGGCCCATAATGACTAATTGACCGGTATCTTGTGAGTACAATATCCAAACTTGACAACATTTTGTACACATGGACAATGGGACACTCCCAATAAACTCTGTATGTATTAGTGAAAAATGGATCCAAGTGTCATGAAACCATTAACGTCCACAAAAAGCCACGTGCCTCAATTCAGCGGACATGTAAAGGCATTCTAAGAAGAATCTTCATTTAACGTATCCACTAACCAGGTAAAACAGATGATTTATAATGCACTAAATACGAATACTGTATTGAACGTCATCTGATTTTAACTGCATTATAATCTCTCACATAATGGTTCCTTGTTTTCCACAGAATAATTGTGATGTTTTAAGAGTATTGCAAGACTTATGAGGCTATGAGGAAGAAGCATCCTGGAAAAGGTAGAGCTGAGAGACTCAATCAAGATAGAGCGAGAAAGTTTAAAATCTATCATACGGTTTATCATACATCTTTTTAAATGCAGATGTTGTTAGGAGTTCTTTAAATGGGTGTTTCAATGGTTAAATGACTGTTGTTTTTTCCAGTTGCTGGAGAAAAGGTCAACAGAGACAGACACGGGAGTTTTGTGTATTTCATGGACATGATGTCTGATGATAAAGATGGTGTTTTCTATAGGAGGCCAGTGAGAAGCAACATTTAGGAGCTAAAGAAGAGACTTAATGCAGACCCAAACTATACTGTCAACACTGATTAAAGGCCTGTAATAAGAGGAATAAGCTAAATGCTGTTTGGGATTGGGTGGGCTAAATTATAAGTTTTAACCAATAAAATTAAAGCCAATTCATGCAGTAGCCCACCAACTGTCTAGATTTAGGGATGTGCTAAATACATTTTAACCAATAAAATGAAAGCCAGAGTATGCAGTGACCAAATGGATGTCAAGATTTAAGCATGGGTTAAGTTTAAGGGCTGCCAATCTAGTTTGCGATGTGACCAATTGGGTGACCGTTTTATCCAAAAGATGAGAAATGCAAATGTAACTCAGGTGTGAAAAGTCTCTTGACAGACAACATAATAGGATTACTTACCACGGCAACAAATGGACATAACAGGATTCATCAGTCATTATTCATCCGAAATGGTATGCAATCGGATAGAAACGGGCCTGTGGATTTTAAGGCTCTGGGCCAGTAGATTTCTGAATATGTCCAAAAGGCAGCAGTTTATACTGGAGTCTTCTGGTCCAGATGCAGCTCTTTTCATGCAGTGTCCAAGGTCACATGCCAAATTTCATCAATGTCCAATGCCTAGGGGGTGCCATAAATCAAGACAATCTCAAAACTCTTAAACTCGATGTTGTGACAATTACAACTGATACAACCAGCATCAGCAGGATCTGTTTGTTCAAGTTTGGCCATCTTGGTCATTTCCAAAATATACAGGCTATATTTACATGTTGTTTTGTTTCTATGGAATGGTGGATCATTTTGAAGGTTTAATAAACGTTGCCCAAAAGGGCAGTGGCGGCTCAGTGGTTGAGGCTCTGGGTTACTGACCAAAAGGTTGGTGGTTCATGCCCCAGCACCGTCAAGATGCCACTGTTGGGCCCTTGAGCAAGGCCCTTAACCCTATCTGCTCCAGGGGTGCTGTTTCATGGCTGACCCTGCTCTGACCGATATGCGAAAACTAATAAACATTGTGTATAATGTGTGAAAAATAAAGGATTCTAAGGATTCTATTCAATGCCATTTCACACACTAATACAAATATGTTTCATATTGGTCAAAATCATGGCGTAGAAGACCTCAGCATGGACGACTGTTCACCATTTTGGTGCCCTAATTTGACGATAGTGATGTCCGATTCTTGAACGAATCGTTCTTTTGAGACGATTCTCAGCAAGTAACTGGTCGAGCTGATTCACAACATTGAATCGAACTTTAGTTCCGGGTTGATGACGCAAGACGCACAGCTGAAGTAAATGTACTAGCGATGCAGCATGTTGAAATGTCCAGCACAAAAAGAACTGAATGAGCCTGTCCCACTGACTGTTGACGTTTGCAGAGGATTACAGAGGACTCGCTATGTGTTGAGATTAGGGGTGTAAAGATTCTTGGTTAAAAAATGAACCGTAGGGTTCACCAATCACAGTTCGGTAATGCATTGAGACTTAATAGTATTCGAATAAAACACCATTTTTTAATTAGACTTCATGCATTGTGTAGCTAACCGTGATGGACATTTTCAAGAAGCTGAATTTCATTAACTAAATGTAGATGACTAGTAGCATGGCACCGAGTTCGAAATGAACGAGTTGGACTCTTACGAGTTTCGAGACCGGTTATTGAACCGTGAAGTGAGCTCTTTGGTCATGTCTGACTCTTAAAGAACCGAAAGAGGATTAACGAGGAGTCTGATGAGTGAGCTGCTGATCCTATGAGCAGGCGTGTACAGAGGCCATGATTGAGCCTGTGATGTTTGTGCATCAGTGTCTGTATTGGGTGCTTTAGGTGCAAAAATGTAATGTAGGAATATTATCCAAGATGCAATCAATATGTAGGATCACAGAATGAAACACTGTTGACAATAAACACCGTCATTATTATTATAACTTGTTATAATCAGCAATGTGCATGTACTCCATGACTACTGGATGTTAGGATTACCTGCTAGAGATGTCATTACATGATGACTTCAAAGAACCGCTGAATTGGTTTTTGAACCGGTTCATGGAAACGAACCGTCCGGGGGAAAAAAACGGTTCCCGAACTTCCTGTCACTATTGGAGGGTACTACGACTTCACATTTTACATTATTAATTCAGCCAAATAACTTGACACTGGCTGCTCCAGAAAATAATGAAGATTACAGCCAGTCACTTTTTCCATCCACATGAGATTGATTAATTTTTACAATCATTTGTTATTTTTTCCTCTCTGTTCTGAGGGACAGATGGATTGCATTCGTTTATCACCTTTCATTTGTGCCGGTCTAAAAACCCATTTGCAGCGCACAAAGTGTTCTCATTTAAAATGTGTAAGAATATGGCACTGTGAGAAACACTTCTGATGTTGATTGCTTTAATTTTGATGCTTTGAGGTCTTGGTAATGTTGTCATCAGACACACGGTTATCATTTTCAAGCAGCTGACAGCTTTAGGCGTAAACAAAATCTGAACACATTTACATTTACGCATTTGGCAGACGCTTTTATTCAAAGCGACTTACAGAGCCCTTATTACAGGGACAATCCCCCCGGAGCAACCTGGAGTTAAGTGTCTTACTCAAGGACACAATGGTGGTGGTCGTGGGGTTCGAACCAGCAACCTCCTGATTAGCAGCCCTGTGCTCTAGCCACTACGCCACCACCACCTCCCTGGCGAGCTGACGGAGGCAAAGCACGACTTTCTTTTTTACAACGATTTCTGTTATACTCTGTTGTGAGCGTCCATTGACCAGCGAGAATCTCAGAGTCAGGTCCGGTTGTGCTTTCGGAAATGTAATTCGCTCTGGTTCTACTTGATTTCAAACCGATCGGGCTCTTTCCATGCCCTAAAAATGTATCTTACTTATTGCTCTTTGTCAAAAACTCTGAAAAGGAAAGTCATATCAGAGGTGGCGCAATTTATTACGTTTATGAAAGATTACAAAGATGACGAATTGCTCACAATATGGCCAGGAATATGTAGTAAGAAGTAAATGGGGTCATTTTTCATTTCAAGACGACTTAGGGGGCTAGAACGGCGAATAAAGAGAATGAGAACACATCATTCCCAGATGGCCTCCACAGAAAAGACCAGAGGAAGATTATTAAACTCAAGAGGTGGAAGCCCCAGACAATTAAACCAGATAGTTGCCATATGCACAAGACTAAAACCCACTAACCCGCTCTTTACCAGACTACCCATAATGCCTTGAAAACTGTAATGTATGCGATGCGGATGACTTGATGGCTGAACGATCAACGCCAATCAAAACAACAATGCAACCCATTGACGTGACTGTACGTCTATTCCTCACAGCCTCGTTTTAAATCCCATCGAACATTCATTAAACACCAAATATGTTCCGATTAGCTGTCATTCTGTTGCTTCATTCAAGTAATCTCAAGTCAAGCCATTTTTAAGCCAAATACTGACTGCACATGAGAAATGGCAACAGAACTCTTTTAATAACTTTTATGTCAAGGGTTAGAAAGGATGCACCTGTTGAGAACACACAAGAGCCATGCGTTTTTGGCAGAGGGCTGTGTGATGGAAAAATTCCCCACACAAATACAAGGGAAATGGTCATTTCCTGCAATCAAACGAGATTGGCTAAAGTAAACAATAAATCAAAATTGAAGTCAAGTGTAACTTTAATCAGCTTTTCTGCAGCAAGTTGCGATGACATCGTCAAAAAAACACCTCAGTCCTTGACAACGCAGAACAACTGAAAGATTTTGATTTCGGAGTGATTGGACACAGAAAGCTAGACAAAGAGATGGGCAGAGAGGAAAAAGAAAAAGAGAGCGAAAGGAACCGAGAGACAGATGACTTGAAGGAAGTCAGGCATTTATTATTTCCTGTGGGACACACATTACTTATCCAGATCAGTGAAGCAACAATTAATGGGATTTGTACGATTTTCCACGTGCAGCCTAAATAGGCTAGATGCATTCCAGCAGCGAGTTAGCAGAAGATATTCTTGAACTATATGAACCAAGTGTCTCAAACCTGAGCAGGCTGATCTCACTATGAATTCGGTGACAGTAAGTTGAAAGTTTTGCTGCTCAAATCGGTCTGTGTTTACTGATATTATAATCACTGCCCACAGTGGTTGAAGCGGGAAGTTGTTGAATGCCGGCACTACAGAACCGTCAGGCACAGGAACAGTTTTACATCTCAGGATATCCATCTCATGAACAGTTAAAACTGCCCCACCGAGCAATAATTAATGTGCAATGCATAGCTTAGACTCTCTCTCTTTCTCTCTCTCTCTCTCTCTCTCTCTCTCTCTCTCTCTCTCATATATATATATATATATATATATATACCATAGTCACTGAACAAGGACTCGAGTCATATCTTGAGACCAGAGGCCGGTTGCACCAGCTATTCGTGAGTTCCAACTTAGCCTAGTTGTGGCATAAATGGGCACTAAAGGTGGTCGCACACCGGATAAGAAGCGCCATGCCGCGTTGAGGCTAGGACATGGCACAGGCATCAAACACAGGGCACTTCGATGCAGTTGAGGTGACAGACAGTACACACAAATGTTCCCAAGGTTCTTCCCTTCTTTGAGAATGAACAAGGCTACAGTGTCACGGCCGGCTCATAAGCCGCAACAATAAGGGGGACTACACGTTGGATCCAAGCTCAAAATATATAATTTATTAAAAAGGAAAGAATATATACAGGAAATGAAATGATAACAAGAATAAAGCCAAAACAACACTGGTCTGGATTGGGGAGAGGCACTTGCAGACTGGCAGAGAGCCGGTTTTAAAGCCAATGGAACCCTCAGCACAGGTGAATCCTGTCAGGTCTAATCATTGGGCCCATCAATTTCTGAACTCGGCCACAGCAGTAAATGATATATATCCACTGAAAATTATTTGTGTCAAATTAACTGGAAAATCTGTGAGTTGCGCTCTGTGGCGCGGTAGAAATTTTAGCAGCCTCCAGAGTTGTAGGTGGGTGCTGCCGACAGACCCATAGCAGCAGCGGTAGTGTGCGTTCATTCATATAAACCAATTGTTTACAATTTTTAAATCGTCCGCCATATGCGTCCAGTGTGTGAGACCCTCTTTAGTCACAACTTAAGAACTACTAAATATTTGAGCATTGCAACTTGCACCATTAAACTTAGGTAGAACGTATCTAGGGTCACCACTCGTCCTGTAAAATACGGAATCGTCCCATATTTAAAGATGAAATGATGTGTGCCGTTTCGAATCAATATGGGATGCGATTTGTCACGTATTTAAAGTGGTCAGATGGCGTCACCCTGAAATCACTCAGTATCGTTAATTAAACCTTGAAATTCATTGGAAATTTTGCCTACGGTGCGTAAGGGAGCATCTGAAAAGTCCCCACACTGTGCTAAAACATGCTAAAACTGTGGAGGGTATGGTAAGGGACCATCTGAACATGTCAGCCAGCAACTAAATATTTATGGAAGCCAGGGCTGGACTGGGAAGAGAAATCGGCCCGGGATTTTACATAGCAAGTGGCCCAAAAGTTGAGTGGGAGTTGGGGTTCGCTGTCCATTTCTGCATATCGCCACACCATTTTGTGGTGGCTCATTTTAGCTTATCACGGCCCATTTTGTGGCCGACACACTGGCCCACTCGGTTCTCCCGATGACCAGTCCGCCCTTGATCGACCCCAATGTGCGTCGGCCAACCGTAAAAATGCCCGGTATGCCAGGTTACCAGTCCAGCTGGATGGAAGCCTCAAACCAGGAGTAACGGTTGGAATAAATGGTTAGCTCATGTTTTGCGTGAAAGACTTCAATCCTTTAGACAGATATTATGATCATGTAAAAAATGTACTTCCTAGTGATTCGCCAGCATGAAACCGAGAGTCTAAAAACAAGACTTAATATCTTACATCATTTTGCTTCTCAAGTAAAAGTGCCTCGTTTTAAGATAACTGGTTTAGATCATTTTACTGGAAAACAAGACTGATTTGGAAAAATATAATGTGCATGAAAAAGCATTGGCAACCTAGAAAACGTTTGCATCGTGGAGTTTTTCCAATGATCAAGCACTGCTCATATGTCCTCTTGTGTAGTTCCTCAAATATATCTTGACATTTGGAGGTATTGTCAGACATAATAGAGTTTAATTCTGTTTATGACAGTCAGTTATTATTATTATTATTATTCAAACTATTCTTCAGCTCACTGTACTGTGGATACTTGGAAGGACTGCGGATCTGGGTTTGTTTATTTGAAGTTGGGTCTCCTGAGTATGCATGCTAATACATTCTTCCATTTGCACAGGAGGAGGAGCTGTGGGAAACTCAGCAGTACTTCTTCAGCTGTAAATTACGTAGGGAACATTCCACCTGTTAAAGACAAGGAAAATATATCGGTTTTAAAAAAACTGCTCCAACCAGCCTAGGATGGTTTGCTGTTCTTAGCTTGTCTCCCCTAGTTTTAGGGGGTTTTGGGCACTTTTCAACTGGTCAAGCAAGAAGACCAGTTATACTAGCTGAAGACCACCTTAAGCTGGTTCAAGATGTTGTTTATCACCAGAGAGAGGTAAATGCTATGTGGTCTTGCACAAGGATTGTGATGCATTTCATTGCCAAAAATCAAAAGCACATATAGTATTCTTCATATTCATCCTTCACCAGTCCGCAACAAGACCAAAGAATCCAGCTTGCCAGCTCCACCGGCCCAAAGGGACCACGCAGCAATGAAGGAAGTATACTCACACTCACTTACCATACCAAATAAAGAAAACAAACCACAGGCAGGGAAGTTGGAAGGGCTGTAACTAGGTCAGGATCAGTCCACCTCTCCATATTCATTCCTCTATGCAAGAAAACACTCTTCATGGACATAAACGCAGAAGAAAAGTGCTATATCACTTTGGGATATTCTCGGAGCTGTTCACTACTCTTGTATTGCCTTAATGTTTATATGATCTTGTGTTTGCTGTTGACCCTGCTGAAAGTCCAACTTTAACCAGCCTAAAGTGGTTAGCTGGTCTCCCAGCCAGGGCAAGGTGGTTTTGGTGATTTTAGAGGGGTTTTGGCCACATGTCAGATGGTCACACTGGATTTCCGAATAATAATGAAGTCATCAAAACTCTCAGACAAAAAAAGTATAGGAATGTGACCAAAACGTTAAGCAAATCAAACCTTGAAAGTCTTTTATTTTCAGTTGTTGTTTGTACAGAACCACATCCTTGCAAAGGGAGATTTTTACTTTTTTAAAAGTTAGTTTATGCATAGCCAAATACCTTAAAGTCATAGCTACAAAAAAGATATTGAACATTTCCAACATTATTACCCAGGACAAATACAGGTTGAAATTTTGGCCCAATAGTGAGGTATGTTGTCACAATGGAACCTGCCATTAAACCAGTGTCAAAATATTGTTGACCTGCCTTTCATTAAAATACATCTAGCCCCGGTCTACCATATGTTTATTTTGCATGCCATTGATAAGCATATCAACTGGTAACTATTCTATACTCCATCTAAATATCTGTCATTGCACTGCGAGTTATCATTCAGGTTCTCTCCACACCATCTCTGAAGACTACGAGATAAGTAACCTCGCGAAACGTGCCAAATATACTAAGGACAATCCGTTGACTCCTGGTGGAATGAGGGCCAGAACAGTTGGAAGATTTGCTGATTTCTTCTACGTCTTAGCAGTTAATGTACAAAAACAAAACAAGAGAGAAACAAAGACCTAAAAGCGGGCCAACTCTTTTGTTTAAACTTGTGGGACCTGTGGCGCCTCATTGTTTTCTTGTGGCTTTATGATTGATGTTATAAATACAGCGATGGCTACAAACAGCATCTTTTCAATATTGAATATTGAGAACAGACCATTTTTTCCAAGCTGCCTCAAGGGAGCACATGGCCTTCGAAGGAATATAGCCAAGTATAGATCACACAAGAGACCGAATCCAGACACACTACCCACTGAGCGAGGCCTAGAGATCACGGTTAACACAACATCACAAAGGCCTGCTCTCAGATGACTAAGGGAAACGTGCATGGTGTTCTGTGTGTTTATGTGTGCGTTTGAGAAGAAGAGTTGAGAGATTGAAAGCGGGATGGGGAGTGGGGGTTGTACATTTGTAGGTCAAATACGAGAAGTTGTATGTGGGACAAAGTATTCAAAAGAAAAATGACAAGAAATGTAGAAAGAAGAGGATGTTAATGTATATATCAGCCACCTTTTGTTTACTGATGTGTCTTCCTTGTTAACAAGTGTATGCTCTTGTTTAGAGACAGCGCTGTATCCTATTGGATGACATGTGTGTGTCCTCCTCAAGATTTCCAACTGGTTTTCCCTCAACTTACAATATTTGGTTTTCTGAATGTTCCCAAAACAGATAAGTTTTTAGGGTTAGGGTTAGGTTAGCCAATAAATCGATCATTTGACAACATTCCCGTAACCTCTAAATTCCTTCAGAGGACATTCTTTATACTGAGTTATTATAAGGTTTTCTGGGACATTCTGGGATTGTTCGGATAAGGTTAAAAATAAAGAAGCCAAATAAGATTGGAATTTGTAAAATTACAGAAAGGAATTGGTTCCCAAACCAATTATTAATTAAGCGGGGACCATACTCTAATGTTAGGGGAACGTTCGCCCCACAGGAAATGGTTCTTCCCAAATCCCATGTTGACGTTACAGCCAAGCAATACAACATTTGATAGTGTTCCATTAACTTCTATTAATTAGTTCAGAAAACGTTCTGTCTTACAAGTTTTTTTTAGGTTGTCACACACAAAAAAACACCCTTAGGTGATCTGAAAATGTTAGTTTAGGGTTAACAGTAATAAAACCGTAAAAGAACGTCACTAGAACATTAGGAATTGGTTCCCAAACAAATATTCAAATGGTAAACATATACTAAATTTAGGGAACATTATGTGTTTACAGGGCTCCATAGGTGATGAAATGCCCAAACTACATGTTGAAGTTTGTCAAGAAGTCAAGAAATTGAACATTTTATAATGTTCCCCTAACGTTCCATCAACCACCAAATTACTTTAGATAACATTATGTATTCTGAGGTCTTGTTGAGTTGTCACACACACACACACACACACACACACACACACACACACACACACACACAACCTGCCAGCAATGTTATGGGAATGTTAAAGGTAAAAAAATATAAAACCTAAAAAGAAAGTTCCTAGAATGTTAGGAATTGTTTCCCAAACAAATAACCAAACAGGAACAACGCACAAATGTTAGAGGGTACACTCTGCATTTGCTGGGGCCCCACAGAACATAGAGCTGCCCAAACCGCATGCTGACCCTCAAGGGTTGGCAAACAGTAGAGGGGTAGTTCAGGATATGGACCCAAAACCCTGTGGCCTTGTAACCAGTTCTGGCAAGTGATGAAAGGCACCAGTCTAAAGGGGGGTGCCTGTTAGAGATAAAAACCAGGGGGTGAAAGGGTGGGGGATGGCAGCTGCCATTAGAGGGGGCAACACTGCAGGCACACTGAGGCCCCCGTAACGCGGCTGCTTCACAAAGCGACCCTGTCAGAGCTGCCATTATCTCCCTCTGGCACGACCTCAATGGACGCCTTATCAGCCTAATGGACACAAGAGGAGGTGCTGACAACAGTGCAAACCTCGAGCCCCTGTCCCTCATCCAACCATCGCAACAATCATCAGCTTCCTCTCAAATGCACCATGCGCAAGAGGAAGGACACTGAATGCACCCCTATAGATGTTTATGATAATCTTAAAGTCTTTGATCTCCTTTACCTGTGACCCAAGACCCCAAGAACCAAGTCCATAATCTCCGCTGTGGATCAGCGGTAGTGGTATTCCATAGCTTCCATTTACTTCCAAGAGGACAAGTTCTTTTAAGATTAGTAGCCTATGTAATTTAAGGGGAAATTGGGTTAATGCATCATGTCTGTTATGACCCTGGAGAGCTGTAATTAGACTGCACTGAACACTTCCTTCCTATGGACACTAGACCCTCCATTCAGATCTTCAAGCTGGAGGCACCGATTTCACATCCTGGATCCTTTAACTTGGGTGGTCTACCAATGTGTCATATGAAGGTAGAGAGGTTGCAGGCAGCAAGCACCTTCTTAAGGCTAGTTCACACTCCTCCAATAAACACCAACACTTCAGACATTCACCAACAAACTTTGCCTTCAAAGGATGAGGTTGTGGACGGAGCCCTACGTGATGCAGAGATACAGTTTATTTGACATGAGAATACACCCAAAAAAGATGTGCGTGAAAAGTTTATATTTTTAATTACTGCAGATCTGCATAGAGTTTAGTGCTTGCATTTTGTGATGAATAAAAAATGTGTTTTTGTCCGAGTGAGAAGAGCGCTGCTGCACAAATCTATCTTTGTCCACATCTTTATACAGCCTTTTTGCACATATTCCATTACGAGTGTTATACACACAAATGACTGAACCCACGAACACATATAAAGGAAAGGAATGCTTTAATACGTTTGATGCAACAACAAAAAGTGATCAATTGTGATTGACAGCATTTCTTCTGCTCTAGCAACGCATTGGTGCCCGCAAACGTTTGATTTCTAGTTGACAGGGATGCTCACCTCACAGTCATGGCAATGGTTTGCGATAAAGTCAGATTCCGTCAATACGTTTTCATTTGAACACCCTTTGGTTTTGCTCTGTTTGTGCCTTTGTGAGTAAAGACCCGACAAGCTTGAATTGAACATGTTCAATTGATGAAAACAGACGCCAACAGGGTGATCACACTGATCCGTCAATACCCAACGACTGTTGGGGTTTACTGGGGTAGTGTGAATAGGCCTTTAGTCTTGTTGTATAATACACTATAAGAAACGTCTCTCTAGTCCACAACAAATTTGTTTCACAGAAGAAACTGTGGTGGGCTAGGCAACACTGGAGCAGAAATGCAAAACTTGTTTATGGCTACAACAGACAAAACCACTCAGCTCAGCGGTCAGACAGACCGAAAGTGGGACGAAATTTTGCGGGTTTCATTTGCCACATCATTGCTTAACATGTCTTTGAGGCTTGCTGCTGGTATGCCAGGATACCACTTGTGGGCAAGGCCTCTTGATTGGTCTTGTTTTCAAGATGGAGGGTTTGCGTTTTGTGCCTCTCACAGCAAGGCCACTTTTCATGATCATACGCCTCATGTACAAACCAGTTTTGTAGCTGCCCCTCTAGTTCCTTTAGACTCAACAAGCCTGTAATCCTGCAGTGCATAAAAAACACAAGCATGCCAAGGAGTACAGCAATATTTGTGCAAGACTAATGCCAAAATACACGAGATTCTTCTTAGCAAATAGCAACCTAGGGTTCTGGCCAATGACGTCAGGTGTTCTTGCGACTTGTTAGAGCATTTGTTTTTTCAGTATTACGAGTCGGGATGACGAGAGATGCCCATTTCTGATGCTAGCATCGTACCCGTCTCTCGGGCAGCCTCCAGGGACTGATGTATCTGCCAAGCTTCGACTCCCTGGAGATCTGCGTACATGAACGTCAGAGCAAGTCGCAAGAACAACAATGTGACGAACATTGAGTCGCCACTTTGATAGTCTTGCGTAATAATGACTCATAATAACAACGCACCAATAATTGTTGGCTTGCGAAAGTACAATATTTCCGATCTGATCCCTCAATCGGCACTTTGGCTGATACTCTGGTTCTTTGCCCTGCTTGCTTTGGTGGGAACTTGGAGTGCTCTCAAGTTTCCAGATATGCCATCAAAGAGACTCTGACTTGCAGCATGTGGACTGTAGTTTTCTCTCAAGGCAGAACAGCTCTTTATTATTGTTATTGAGACACCCTCGATGAAAATGAGGGAAGCAGAGAAATCTGTTAGCCAGACAGTTGGTAACATGTGTTGTGTGGCGCACCAGAGGGGCACGGAGACAATCGTGTTAAACATGATGGGTGCTTTTCCATTTTCAAGAGAAATGGATGCTCACACTTTAAACCAAGGGTTTTCAACCGGGATTCCATGGAGATATATTTAATAAAAAATACATATATTTTTAAATGTTCAAGACACCTATTTCAAGTGACTATTTCCAACTTTGTAACTAATGATCCATTAAGCATTATAGCGATACACCCATCCACCCATTTTCTATACCCGCTTAAACTTTGTAAGGTCAAAGGGGTTGTTGAAGCCTATGCCAGCTACATTGGACCGAAGGCAGGGAAATATTACAGTAATTGCGTTGGCTTGACAAACAAGACCAATATTTCTAACACTAACTCCTCCTAGAACTTTTAAGCCATATCCACCAGACTTGGTACAGACCTTCAGACTGTCCTGGACTAGTGTGCCACGTTTTTTCTATCTGATCGGACAAGCAGACGATCGAAAATCTGAAAAAATTCCGTAGACTTACGTTAATGGAATTTTCAATCGTGCCAACGGAATGCTCAATAATTCAAACATCAACTGCCAAAAATTCTAAAAGGTAAACAAACCCATACAAGGCCTTTGATCTGCTGTAAGTTCCTCTCTATTGATCTATATTTTAAAACTAGTTTGAACTTTTAAAAAATGCCGGTTTTGTCAAGCCAGTGTAAATACGTTGCAATTCCATTTCTTGCCACTAGTGGGGCAGAAATTACACATGTTACTAATTACGGAAATGTGTTGTTCCACGAAGTCTGACAACCTGAAAGTGTCTAAATAATTTGTCTTCATTTTAAACAGTATATCGGTAGTGTTTGATTTCAAACATAATAAACATCGCTTTGTGAAATGTTTCTCCTAATAAGCTTGTGTGATCTTTCTTTAACAAAAACAGACTTTGATATTTTGTTTTCTAATGCAATGACATTTTGCTCTTTTAATAGCAACGTAAGAGTCCAAATCCCGCATAGGTGTCTGCACACAAGTGGATATGTAATATGTTGCATGCAGGACTGGGAAGAGAATTGGGCTGGGATTTTACATAGCAACTGGCCTAAAGGAGGGGGGGGGGGGTGTTCGCTGTCCTTTTCTGCATATCGTGGCACCGTTTTGTGGTCCGTTCTGCATAACGCGGTGGCTCATTTTAGCTTATCGCGGCCCATTGTGATTGGCTCCAAAGTGCATCTGCCCACCGGGAAAATGCCCGGTATGCCAGAGTTCCAGTCCAGCTCTGGTTGCATGCCATTAGCAAACCCTCAAACAGGCGTTCAGGTTGACCCTCACTGTGTGTGGTGTGTCATTCTCTGCTCTGGTTTAGCTCATATTTATGTTATCTCCGTCTCGCTCCCACTAATCGCTGTGCTGTTATCTCTTCATTGTGCTGTGAGTCTCTGGAGGTTTTCTCTCTCATTCTTCTTCTCAGTCTCTCTGTAGATGTCCAGGATGAATCAGACTGATTGCATCTCTTTCACTTTCATCATCACAGGGCTTCAAAGATATGAGAAGTGCATCCTTCTGTGCCCCACCACGGTTTCTTCTGTTGTGTTTGTGCTCTGTCTGTGTTCGTTCTGTCCAGAGTGTGGTTTAGTTTGACGAGAACGACGACTCCTGTGTGTTTTCAACATGCACCCTGTACATCAGTAATAGGAGGCACGGGAGAATACAATTCACAGATGATAACTCTCTTTCAGTCGTTTCTGCAAGACAGCAATGAGATTAAATGCAGAGAGTCTTTAGATTTTCAGAGATCTCAACAATATCTGGGTCCAAAATCGACAAACAAAGTCATTTCTCAAAGTCTTCCAGGAGCAAATGATCTGAGCTATGACATCCACAACAGTTTTATAGCTATATACTCATTCTGGACGTTTCATTTGTGCTTATTTTTATTTCTTAATTTTCAGATGAACACACGAGAAAATGTTGATACTTTAACAAAGCATAACTGAGAGCTAAAATAATACATAATATTCACACTGATGCGAAAACAATCATCTTTATAACTCTACATGACCTTCTTTCTTTTTCTGAACACAAAGGGAGTGATGTCATACAATGGCAGTTTATGGTGACCACCTCTTCAAGCTTGAAAACAACACAAAAGTATCATTCAGAAGTCTAATTAATTATTCATGAGCCTCATGATTGTTATGAAAGCATACGATAAGATTTGATGAGAAACTGAAATCTGATGTATTATTGAGTGTAAATGTTCACTGTTGATCTCCTGTGTGTGTTCATGATGGGACACGACAGCAACAGTTCACGCCACCCCCTCACGACATGGGGGCGTTCAAGACAAAACCCGTTTTATTTCTCTAAAAACAGTGATAGAGACAGACAACAACACAATTGCACACAACACAGAGAACAGAACTTACTCAACATGTCTGAAGAGTTTGTAGTCCAAGAATTGATGCATTTCTATGCCCAGCCTTATTTTTTGGACCGGTGCCAGTTCACAATGGATGAAGCTGCCCGCGCGGTGCTGAAAATAGTGTTAGCCACAGGGTCAATGAGCGCTTTATCTATTTGTGTGACATTTGCAAGCTCTGACACTTAGTTATTATATTTATTTATTCATTATTATTTTTGTCAGTTATGTTGCAGTTGTTATGTGTAGTTTGAACCCATTTTTAATGAATATTATTTAACCGCTTTAAGGAAACGTTGCAATTCTGCTGCACTGATTTGTTACAGTCTAAGAGGTCCAAACTGACGCAATGCTAACGAGCTTGATTGCTTGACATTTTCTTTGCAGCCAAATTTGGTCTCTTTCTATGAGGCTATGCTACACTACTGCATGCAAATGGTTCAAATTGTACCTTTTGTTCCAAGAACTATCCAGCTGTCAAACCATTGTGCATCTCTGTGACAATGCACAGCTGCTAGCAGGGCTAAACTAGCCAAAGATCTGTGAGCCCCCTTGTGGAAACATGGTTTAAGATCCTTGTGCTTGCAGTAAACCCAGTAAATCCAATGCATGCTTGGTCAAGTACAACAGAACATTTGATAAAACCTTTGGCGGGACCTTGAGTGGCTTTTGGGGAAAATAAAACTGCACCACAGTTTCACTCCATCTACAAATGCTGAACTCAAAAGGCAATTTTGACAAACTGGAAACAAGTCTCAATACCTCCGGTCCACCTTAAGACATTCCTGGCTTGCAGTTGACCACCAAGGGCGTTAGATGGCAGTGCAAGACCATCCAAAGGGATTTTTTAGGCAACATCTTGACCAAAGGGACGAGTCTCAGTTTAAGGTGGACTGGAGAATTTCCATGACTTGGTAAAGAGATGAACTTTCAGAAACCTCAATAGTAAAACTTGAAGAGCAGTTCAGATAATCATGTAGGTCCAAATCCATCGGTGTGCCTCCAATTATTAAATTAGTAACCAGAACTACAAAGATGAATTGACTTAACTACTTTGGGGACAGATATATATGAATATGATATTGTGCCATTATTTTCATAACAATTAAGCACATTTACGTCCACTTTCAACCAAAAGTATTGGTGAGTATAGTGTGAATTCTGTGCATGCATTCACCCATTCATCGTAAGTATGTTTACTTTTAGTGTTAGCATTTGAGTGTGTAGTCATTATAATGAACTTAATAATATAAAATCAATAGAACTCTATAGGATGACCACTATAGATTGTATTGCATGTGCAAATGTGCAGTTGTTTACATCTATATGTAATGTTATTAATGTGTGTGTGTTTTGGAGTAAGGCTGTGTCGCGGTGCGGGCCGTGTAGGTTGACACAGTTAAGAAGATTAGCGTGTTTCTCTTTGTGCCGCTCTCTCTGTGAGCGCCGACTTCACCGCCAACCGATTAATGGTACATTACCAGCATTACATCACAACAACCACACACACACACACACACATTATGTTGCACAAAGGTTGCTCTCTCATAGCTCAGTGGAATTAATGAAGCTCTTGCTTTTGTTTCATTGAAGTATTCACTTCGTCTCAGGTGTTTCTGTGAAACAGACACAAATCAGTCAATTCTTGACTTACAGTAAATATAACGAAACAAATCATTTCTTTGTTGTTGAAAGCATAAATCCCACTTTTTTTGTTACATTTCTCTGAAAACAAGATATAATATTTTATGCCCATTTTGCATCAAGTAATTGTTTCTTGTTTTAAAGATATTTTGATATTTGTTTCTGAAAAACAAGATAAAACGTACTGAGTAATATTATTATAATCACTGATTATATTCTATAATCTATGCATTGAATTTACACGGTAAGACAGATGCTTTGCAATGCATTAATATACGTATGTGTGTGTGAAAGAGAAGAGCGAGTGTGTGTACTTGTTTGCAGTCTCACTTAAGAGACTGTTGCCCCCTGACCCCTGCTGAGACAGAGGTCATGTCTGTAAAAACCACGCTGTGTGTCTGGAGCCGGTCGCCAGGTACCGTTTTGTGTGATTTTAACGGGTAACATGGAAACAGTAACTAGGGAGAAAAACAGCGACACCCCTCTGCAGGCAAACCGGCCCGCCTTAAACCCTGATTCACAGGGTCAACACACACACACATACACACATACACAGACTTATCTGACTTGGAAACTTGACCAGACCTTCATCATTTATTTTTGGTACTTTGAAATGTATTTATGTATAGATTTGACTGTTTTAGACTTGTCTGTGGTTGTCACTTGTTATTTAAGTTGTTAAATAAGGGGAGGGGGGGGGGGGGGGGGGGGGGGGGGGGGCAATAAATGCATTGAGTTATTAATAATACAAATTGTAAATCCTTTCTTATATGCTAAAATTAGACATTTCCTGACCCATGATTCAGAAAAAAATATTTATCTTCTTTATCTTAGTTTTATGACTCAGTGATTGTATTAATACTTTGTCCGATCTGTGTAATTTTGTACATTTTATTGAACATTTATATAGAAAAAAATTCCACAGTTTTTGTACAATGCGTGGACTTTTCAGGTGACCCCTTACCGCACCCGCCGCGGTTTTGGCACGTTTTACCCCAATGCGTGGACTTTTCAGACGACCACTTTCTGCACCCGCCGCGGTTTTGGCACGTTTTACCCCAATGCGTGGACTTTTCAGGTGACCCCTTACTGCACCCGCCGCGGTTTTGGCACGTTTTACCCCAATGCGGCGACTTTTCAGACGACCCCTTACCGCACCCGCCGCGGTTTTGGCACGTTTTACCCCAATGCGTGGACTTTTCAGACGACCCCTTTCCGCACCCGCCGCGGTTTTGGCACGTTTTACCCCAATGCGTGGACTTTTCAGACGACCCCTTACCGCACCCGCCGCGGTTTTGGCACGTTTTACCCCAATGCGGCGACTTTTCAGACGACCCCTTACCACACCCGCCGCGGTTTTGGCACATTTTACCCCAATGCGGCGACTTTTCAGACGACCCCTTACCGCACCCGCCGCGGTTTTGGCACGTTTTACCCCAATGCGGCGACTTTTCAGACGACCCCTTACCGCACCCGCCGCACCCAGACTTTCAATATTAACCTATGAAAATCCATTATAAAAATACAAATTATTACATGTTTAAAATTATAATCATATAAACAAAGAGTGAAATAAACAAACCACTTTAGTATTTATTGAATGAAAATTATATCCACCACATCAAACAATTTTGTCCCTAATAAAGTCAAATATAATAAAGGTAATATTGTCACGTGTTAGTGTACTTGTTAACCAAGTGGACAAACATGTCAATGAAGAGCTTGAAAGGAAAAGTCAAGGGAAATATCACTTGTGACCCGAATATTTTCATCAACTAGTTTTTGTCACTGTATTCAGATGTCAATCTCATTAATGCAGCTCTCGTGATCTGCTGCTATTTTTGACTCACGTGTCCTGTTATAAAATAATTAAAATAGTACAAGGAAGTTTGACGGTCACAGATCCAGGAAGTGTTGTGGGTCAAGGACTTCATGATTAATGTTCACGCAGTAATTACCATCAGGATGTGAGTTATTTTTGCATCATCTTCCGATTTCTTACAATGGATCTGTATCAATTCAAGCTCAGGAAACAGACAGGGAAGCTCAAATTTCCTCTTGTAGCATTACATATCCCCATTTCCTGTGAACTTCCTAGTGCAAACTACTAGGAACCTGGGAAAAGTTTTATATCAGTGCAATTTCAACATTTCTATGGGGTTGAAGAGATCAGAAAATGTTCTGTTACTCTACAATACAAAAGTCCAACCTCAAGTCTCTATGACATTCTGCCTTCTGCGATTTTTGCACCCATTTTATCGCCAACCGGGCAAAAAAAACATCATAAGTGTGATCTCTTAGTAAAGTAACAGCACACCTCTCCTCTACAAGACATGTGGTCACGAATTACACACTGAACGTTTAATGCTAAAGTGTTCGAGGTTTGTTCAAATGCCAGTAGCCTTGATCTTTATCCGTCACGTCATAACACATCACACAACACAGCATTGTCTTCCACCCCTGTTGTCAGTAATATCTCAGTGTTCAGGAACCGTGACAGATAGAGAACGCAAAGTCAAGCGCTCCATTGTTTTCTCTTCAGCGTTTCCCTCGCTGTGATATGCTGAAGGGCATTGCAGTCAGTGAAGCATTTCCTCTGTGTAAGCCGAGAGAGGACGGACTGTCATAGCGTCAGCGATAATATTGGATGGTTTGCCATTGCGGGTCGATCTGACGCCAACGGGCCCTCGACAGGCACTGCAGACTCTGTGTGGTCCTCCTTGTCTACTTGAGTCTGAATAACGGCATTGTCTTGGCAGAGAGAGAGACAGTACGAGAAACATGTCGATGGCCTGTGGGCACGTTTGACAGTTTATAAGCAAACTAATTGTGATGATTGTTATATTCAAACTCTTATAATGATCCTGCAGTCTGGTATGGCTGGTGAGGAATGATACATGTGTAATCGTGGGATTTTGTTGAGGAGATGTGCCAAGTTTTGGACCTCTACGATTCACTGTTTCTGATGTCCAGACACTTTAAGGGCAAGAATAAGAAAATCAGCGCAAATTTGGTAGAGTTTCATTATCTTTGGTGTTTGGACCCCTAATGATGCATTGAAGAAATCTGTAGATGTACATTTCCCAAATCCCCAAACTAGATATTGCTCTGACTGAAGAGCCACATGTGTGTCGCTTGTTCTTCATAATAGTGTATTTTTGGACTCTTGAAAATCGAGATTTTGACAGTCTTGTTTTATTGTGAATACATAAAGGTGCATTTCTAGTTTCAATATTATTTGTACTTCAGACTTTTGTTTTGTTGGACAAGAAAAACTAGCTTTATACCACTTAACCAACATTTGGTTTTTGACCTTTGAAAACAGGTAAAATTTGACAGAATTGACGGATGGAGCCACATTGAGAGCCCCATATCTCTAGCATTGAACCATATGGGGCCATAAAAATGGAGACACAAAAAGTAAAGTTTGTTCTGTACCAGAATTTAAAAGGATATTAAGGTATCTTCAATACTTCTGGAATTATAGGCACTCAAACTTTGGAAAAAAAAAAAAAAAAAAACTCCCCAATTTTGGACTCACACCATTGGCTTAAAATGCAAAAAGAGGTGCTGAAGGCATCTGAATTTAGTAATGTACCTACCTATCTCTTTGTACAAATAAAATTATTATGCTGCCACCTTTCTAAGGTGATTTTTTTTATCTGTAGTTTTGCTCCAAAATCATGAAAATTGTCATATGTCAAAATTGAGTTTTTGGAATCTCAAAAAAATCTAGATTTTGACATCCTTGTTATATTGGAAATAAATAAAGGTACATTTCTAGCTTCAACATTATTTGTTCTTCAGAGCTTTGCATTGTTGGACAAGAAAAACTTGCTTCACACCATGTGACCCACACTTGGTTTTCGACCATTGAAAATAATTAAAATTGAACAGAATTCACGGATGGAGCCACATTAAGAGCCCCATATCTCTTGCATTGAAGCATATGGGGCCAAAAAAATGAAGATATGAAAGGTAAAGTTTATTATGAATCATGATTTAAAAGGATATTAAGAAATCTTGAATACTTCTGGAGTTATAGGCACACAAACTTGGGAAAAACAACACCATTTTTGGACTCACACCATTGGTGTAAAATGCAACAAGTGGTGAAGTCAACTGATTTTAGTAAAAGATCTACATATCTCTGTGTAAAGGCAAAACAATGACACGGGCTTTGCTCCAAAATCATAGGTGAAAATTACGATTTTGACCCCCTCTACAAAATAATGAACTTCTCATAAATATTAAGCCATGGCATTTAATACATTGGCTTTCATCATCATTTATGTTCATCTTTCACCAGTAAAAAAATGATTTATAGACCTCTGGTTGAGTTCAAAGGGAAAGACAGATATGTCCTCTTTTGTGTTCAGAGGGGGAAAAAAAACAGCAAACATGTTGGAATGACATAAGAGTGAATAAATAATGATAGAATATTCCCTTTAACAATTCCGTCAAGGATGAACATAAATATCCTGGAAATATTCTGTAACAATCGAGGCACTGTGAACGTGTCTTCAGGCACATATGCTCTGTGAGCGCAGGCAGGACGATACTTGCTCCCAAGTGCTCGTCAGCTTCCCCGTATCCTACCTTAGAAAAGTCTCTGACAAAAGCAAATAGCTCATTAGCTGCGATCACTAGAGGAGGGGAAAGAGTGAAGATAAGGAATTCTTATGAATGTAAAGGCATTTATTGAGGGACTTTTTAAAGCACAAGGGAGGGCAGCTATCATCCGTCCATCATCTTAGAGCTTTAGTGCAAGATAAATACTGTTCCTCTGACTTCCCAAACCAAACAGCTGTCATCATTAGCTTTGAGTATATTAATGATTGGCGTCAATGCAGTTTAATGTGTAAATATAAACATAACTGTGGTATAGTGCCATTCAAGCATCTCTGTAATTAAGCACTACCTACTGTAAGGACCTAAACCATAATCCGGTTTTAAGAGTATGCAATGCCACACATACTTCCCTGAATTTAAAACGTTCCCCTGTGCTGGCAATGCATCAGATTTAGTATTTTGAAATGGATTTCATAGAGCAGTTAATTCGCCAACTCTAGTTTATCTTTACGATTAATCCGACTGATAAACTCACAATGTAAGATTGGTAAACTTGAGAAAACGGCGCCTTTTCTGCATATTGCGGCGCCGTTTTGTGGTCCATTTTGCATAACGGCTCATTTTAGCTCATCACGGCCCAATCAGCACGGCCCCAAAGTGCGTTGGCCCACTGGGAAAATGCCTGGTATGCCAGATTACCAGTCCAGCCCTGCTTACGCCACCACCACTGAGTGGTGGTGGCGTGGTGGCTAGAGCACAGGGCTGCTAATCAGAAGGTTGCTGGTTCGAACCCCACGGCCACCACCATTGTGCCCTTGAGTAAGACACTTAACTCCAGGTTGCTCCGGGGGGATTGTCCCTGTAATAAGGGCTCTGTAAGTCACTTTGGATAAAAGCGTCTGCCAAATGCATAAATGTAAATGTAAATGTAAATGCTTACAATGGATGTGAATGGCGCCAATCAGTAAACGCTAAAATACTGGTAATCAACATTATAGCACAAAAGCTGTCAACTGAGCTTAACTTAACCGTTAAGTAACCCTAACTTGCCTTAACATGTATTGAACCCAGAATATTCTTTATAAAGACATTACATTATTGTTTCAGATGAATAAAGCATTGATTAGCCATCACATAAAGTGACTTTAGACGTCAATATTTGTTGGTTTGGACTTTGTTGGTTTGGTCTGCACTAGCATTAGATGGACACTTTTGGAGCATCTCACCGTGGTTGCATTGCGTTTTGAGCATCTGTAGCCACAGACGCCACATGTTAGAACACTGTGTCAAGATAAATGAGGTTTAAAACGTTAAAAAACATGCCTGAAAGCTGATAAGCCATACAACTATGAAATCCAAAAGGTTTGCTAACACCCTGTTCAAAAAGACGGTTTACTCTTGGAGCTTTTCGATATGGGATACTCAAAGTTTCCTAGCAAAGGTCAGACACTAGGGCGGTCGACTGAGCCCAACTTGCTCTGAAATATGATGTCTTGTTATACAACCATGGGGTGTACAGAGGCCGTAAACACACTTTCTCCATAACTTCACGGGCCTATCTCAAGATCAGGAACAACCTCTAACCAGCCCTCATAAAAACACAGCAGTCCCCTTTCACCCGGGACAGACTCTTGAGAGGGCTTTTACAGCATGATGAATATTTCTAACCCTAATCCCTGCTCTTTAGCCTCTTGGGCTTTTATGGGGACTGTTATTACATCACGGGACTAATCTCTAACATCATATGCGGGGGGTGGGGTGGGGGAACCTGGGAACCCCTTCTCTTATCTGGCTGTTGACATGCTCTTCCGCAGAGCAACAACGTCGACGTTGATTGAAAGCCTGAGAGCGTTGGAGCACAAAGGAGCCATTTACCAAATCCCTCAAAGCCACTTCTGGAAGATTGACAGGGGAGACGTGCTCGGAGGTGGACCATTCTCCATCAAGGTTTAGCATACCTGTCTAGACGCAGTACCGTAATAGCTGCAGACTTGCACACGTGTACACTTGAGTACATGGGATATGTATGTAACCGTTTGCAATATTCAGATAACCGTGAGAGTTCACAAACAAAATGAGTCACATGAAGTCTTCTCCAAAAAATATAATCTGCCCTAAAAAAGACACAGCTAGACACAGCGAGTGAATGAAATGGTTCGCATGTTTCGAGATGCATTTAAAAAAATACAATTCTCCCCTTTTCTCCCCAAATCCCAAAGCGCTCAGCGGGGTGAGTGGAGAATAGTATGAAGCCTCCACACATGCTGTTTCCGCGGTAACACGCTCAGCAAGTCACGTGATAAGATGCGCGGATTGACGGGTCTCAGACACGGAGGCAACTGATATTCGTCCTCCACCATCTGGATTGTGTCCAACCAGGCGTGTCACTATGACACCACGAGGACCTCCGTCAGTCCGCACATCTTATCACGTGACTTGTTGAGCACGTTACCATGGAGACGTAGCGCGTGTGGAGGCTTCACACTATTCTCCGCGGCATCCACGCACAACTCACCACACGCCCCACCGAGAACCACATTATAGTGACCACGAGGAGGTTACCCCATGTGACTCTACCCTCCCTAGCAACCGGGCCAAATTGGTTGCTAAGGAGACCTGGCTGGAGTCACTCAGCACGCCCTGGATTCAAACTCACGACTCCAGGTGTGATAGTCAGCGTCAATACTCGCTGAGATACACAGACTCCCCAGAAGTTCTTTGATGCTGGAAAAAAAAATCAAGATATGGCACAACAGTCAAAGACGTTTGTCCAGCGCGAACGCATTACATTTACATTTACATTGAAAAACAATTGAAAACAGCGCAGATGCAAAAACATGTGTGAACGGCTCCTAACTTGCACTATACTTTAAAAACTGACCAAACCTGATGGTTTGTCGGGTCCCGTTAGGCTGCAGGCCTCTTTTGAATGTGTAGGATAACAGAATAGTGATTTCAGTATTCAGATAGAGCTTAAAATACAAAATTAAAAACCAGTTAGCACAGGTCGATTTTTGGCCATTATGCTGATTTCCAGTGGCATTCTTACCAGTTTATCCAATATGTTGTACGCATGACTGTTCACAGAACATTTTGACATCAAAAGTACAGAATAACCCGAAGATTCTCATGAAAATGCTTTTTTGATTTTTGCTATTTTCAGATTTTTGGTAGTTATCAGTGTATTGGTGATCATTTAAACACAATTACTGTGGCATTCACCTCTTTGAGGGTGTATAGCTGCTTAATAAAAGTTTTAGGGTTTTTAAATTACAAATAAGCCTTAAGATAAAGCCTTTAAAGCTTTAAATTCAGCCTTAAAATCTACAAGATTTCTTACAACTTCAGTTTCATACTAAAAAAAATCAATGTACATACTGATGGGCTCAATTACTTTGACTTTTCTCCTCAGATTTTGGAGTTTGGCCTGAACATGAGCATTAATAGGAATGTGCAGGTGTGCATGTTCCCACGTTCAGCAACATACGATATGAACACTTACTTGAGATGAAATGAAATGGAGATTATTGTGACATTCACATAGAAAACTTTCAACAATATTTTGGAGACAGGAACACTATTATAAGATGTCACACTCAGTTCAAGTTTAAAAGAGTCGGATGTGTTTTGCAGTTACTTGCAGTGACCCAAAATCAACACACTCCACCTGATATGAGGAGTATTAATAACAAGTGGCATGCATTGTCTCCTACAATCAATAAAAACATGTTATTTACAGCCCGGATCAGACAAATATGACAAATGTGGTAAAACCCTCCAATGAACAACTACTGAGTCTGTTTTACGGCTCCAAATGTATATCCTTCAGTGACCTTGGATGATTTAGTCACATGATGTAATTCCATAAAGAAAAAAAATCACAAATGAGTTATATTTAATATCTCAATTGTTTGTCCTAGACAGCAATGAGATTAAATGGAGAGCAAATCTCTTGCTGAATAATGTCTCAAAACTGTGCTCAGATTCACCAAGATACCAAAATCTGCTTTTAAAAGTCAAAGAGTTCATTAGTCGCTTTTCCACTAGCGGGCCATCCACTCGCCAACCGGGCCAATTGTCTCAGACCTTGAGCCGCAAGACCAAAATCAATCTGGTTTCCCACCATTGGGCCAATAGCCCAGCAGAGTTGCCCAAAAACCTGCCCTTAACATGCTGCCCTGGTGCCAACATCACACACCCTGCCATCAAAAGTCAAAGAGCTCATTAGCCGCTTTTCCACTAACAGTGCGAGCCAGGGCCATCCACTCGCCAACCGGGCCAATTGTCTCAGACCTTGAGCCGCAAGACCAGAATTGATCTTCTTTCCCACCATTGGGCCAATAGCCCAGAACAGATGCCCAAAAACCTGCCCTTAACATGCCGCCCTGGTGCCAACATCACACACCCTGCAATCAAAAGTGAAAGAGCTCATTAGCCGCTTTTCCTCTATCGGGCCAGTGCGAGCCAGGGCCATCCACTATCCAACCGGGCCAATTGCCTCAGACCTTAAGCCGCAAGACCAGAATTGATCTTCTTTCCCACCATCGGACCAATAGCCCAGAAGAGATGCCCAAAAACCTGCCCTTAACATGCCGCCCTGGTGCCAACATCACACACCCTGCCATCAAAAGTCAAAGAGCTCATTAGTCGCTTTTCCACTATCGGGCCAGTGCGAGCCAGGGCCATCCACTCGCCAACCGGGCCAATTGCGCCTCATTTCCCAGTTGGTCTTGTTTGGCCCAAGGGTAACCAGCGGGCCAAAGCCCAAGAGGAGGCACGATGAAGCCCCGGTACAGAAGGAACGCAACTGTCCCTGGCACGCACTAGCATGCTCTCGTTTGGCCTGATAGTGGAACTAATATGAACTCAAACATATCTCAGATTCATCCAAGAGCAAATGATCTGAGCTTTGCTGTCCACGTTCTTTTCATAGATCTATACTCCTATTGTATGTCAACAATTGACACGTTTGTGTCTATTTCTGCTTCTCCAAAGGAATTCTATGAGAAACATTGGACACAAAGATGATACATCAATGAATCTTATGTAGTTGTGTTCTTGGATGCCTCCAGCCTTTTCCATACAGACAGTGGCGCGTTTTTGGCCCTTTCGGGTAAAATTCCATTTTAATTAGACCTTTCAAATATAACAGAAACAGATCCAACAACAACAACACACCATTGTCTCCTGTCTCGGGACAGACTGAGGTGTTCTGTGTCATGCGTATCAGTCTTCACCTGGAGAGCACAATGGAGGAATTATCTGAGCTTGAGCAAGTGTTCTGTTCAAACTTCACTTCAGGCTATATGAAAGATGTATTACAGTTTCTAAGAACATTTACCCGTCCAATATGACATCCGTCTGTCACTGCACATCGCTGAAAGTTGTTGCCAAGAGAGCAGTTGTGAATAACGTCATTATCTCCAGATACATCAAGCGTACAGTGCAAATCTTCAGTCAGTTGAGGGGCCGTTCGAGGGTTTCAAAAGCAAGTTGGTATCAGCAGTGGGATCATCAACTGTTTACATTTGACATTTAAAGTGTTTAGTGATGTTTCAATTTGAAATTACTTCTTGAAAAGGGAATTTCCTGATTAAATGAGGCAATATGTATTCAAATACGCCATGATTTCCTTACATACGGTATCAAATTCAATATACTGATTGTAAATAAGCGTACTATAAAATGCAGTTTGCCAAGCTACAAACTAATTATAATTTAAATGCAGTTAAACTGTACAGCCAATTATTTATATTTTAACAACGTAGCTACTATCAAACGTACAGTGTAATGAAGATATTGAAGCTGATTTCGATGAATATCAAATATAATTTCAAATGTGAATTTTAAACATTTTCTAAAGGGTAAACACCCACATGTGAACGGCCCCTAACTTGCACTATACTTGAAAAACTGACCCGATTTGTTTGCTTAGGAGACCTGGCTGGAGTCACTCAGCACGACGCAGAGACTTTTGTGAACGCTACTCGGTGATGAATGAATGAATTGTTGAGCTCCAAACCCATTTTTTTTATAAATAAATAAATATTTGAACTAAGTGAGCTCGATACAGCCACGTGGTTGAAAAATGTAGCTAATCTAGAAGCATCAATATTTTTAGGTAGTTACTCCTCAATGCTGAAGCACAGAAAGATTACAGCCAGTTCCACTGCAGCCCTTTTTCCTGGCCAAAATAGCATCTGGCTTTGATTAATTGTCAGTATGTAAACAAACGCTCATAAAGAGGGTGTTTAGTTGTTAACATGTAAGACTCTGTCTGACTCATTCTGTCCAGCAGCAGCACGTTCTCTCGTAATCTTAGTAGTTTGCACATCTGGAGGTTATTGGGTCCACACAAAACAACAACAAATACAGCAGTTACAAAAGGTATTCCACCGAGGATAGCGGGGTTCTCAGTTTAAAGAAACAGTTCACCCAAAAATGTGTCATTCACTCACGATAACAGTGACAGAATTTCCATTTATGGGTGAACTTTACCTCTCCGTACTCTAGTAGAAGACTTTCTCTCACATAACCGGTCAGTAAACACTACTATCGCCTGCTTATCTACACACACGTTAGCATGCTAATGCTAAACACTCCACTGAGTTTGAGCCGGTTTCAGTCACACACGCAGCACACAAATACAGATGCAGCCACTGTTAAAAACACGGGCATCATTACGTTCATTAAAGCGGCTGTTTTTAAAAATGACATCTTTTGTAACGAACCCCGAAGCTGCTTTATCGATATCTCGCCACACACATGTCCAAAGAGGAGAACCAGATGCATCTGACGACTTTTTCATTACAACATTTGGTCTTCATTGTGATAGCAGTAATCGTGTTGATAGCCTCAGTGCATGCGTGTGTGTGTGTGTGTGTGTGTGTGTGTGTGTGTGTGTGTGTGTGTGTGTGAGAGTAACTTTGCATTTAAGAGTTACATGGAAACCAAAACATTTTGCTAAACTCAGTCATTGCTTACCGAAAACTGAAGCACTGCCTCCTGTGGCCATAAAAGGTAAGTGTTGTTGAACGTTGAAGTGTGAGTTCCAGTTTTCAGGTGAAATGCCCACAAACTGGCACCAAAAGAGAGTTGTTTTTGGTTGTAAATGGTGTAATAATGTTAACAGGAATGCATATTTCATTAACTCTAGAATTTCATTCTACCGCAAGAGGTGATCGCTGGCTGATGTTTTCAGATGGTCCCTTACCACACCCTCCTCCGGTTTAAAATGTAAATGGTAAATTGTCTGCACTTATATAGCGCCGCTTTAACCTTAGTGGTATTCAAAGCACTTTACACTGCATCTCACTTACCCATTCACACACCAGTGATGGCAGAGCTGCCTGCCATTGGGAGCAACTTCGGGTTCAGTGTCTTGTCCAAAGACTCTTCGGCATGTGGTGTCGTGTGGGCCGGGAATCGAACCGCCAACCCTGCGATTAGCAGCCGACCCGCTCTACCACCTGAGCCTCAGCCGCCCCATGTATTTATAGTATTTCTCTCCACACAGTTCAACCAAAGTACATAACGTTTAATGTTGTTTTATGTGTAAAACATAATGAAGAGATGATGCGTCGGTCTCAACGCCATATTTGTAGTTTTTAAAGTATCACAATTGTAGTTCTGAAGTGAACGGTCAAACTCCTCTATCGTCAAGCAAGGGATTGTGGGCAATATTAGCCGAAAGAGTGTTCACGGATCCACACTTTTACCAGAAATAGAGGACCATCCGGGCAACTTTGGGGACACCCTAATTCTAATCTCGGATACTGTTTAGGGCGGATAGTGTCTGATTTGGGACACAGGGTATATCGTTTCACCCAACTGAAATCAACATTGTTTCAACGTCAGGTAAGCAAACCCATTAGATCGATTTTACGTTTGTTTTCAGTGGCGTGATCGGCGTTGATTCAACGTGACTTCGATGTGGATCAACGTCGGAGATCAACGTTGTTTTGATGCCGCAAGAGACATCGGTTATACACTGATTCTATATCAGTTTGCTTTCTGGGGACCTTCACGAAAACTTTCCACCGGTTTCACAAACGCTTCATACTCGCCAGATTGGTTCGTTAAACGTGTTTACGGTTAGTGAATTCCAAACATTCATAAATAGGGGGCGTGTGCATGTTCATTCACAATTATCATAATCTACGCCCATGAAAACACCATATATGGAAGTCACCAGACTCACTAGACAATGCTGTTTATATCTATGTGGAACAGTAATGAATTTACAAACCATTTACACAAAAATATCAACATATGTCAAGGTTAATTGAACATTCTTGGACGACGTTGTCGTGACGCCATCAGACCAGCAATGTGGGTCCTCACATTAACGTATGAAAGACTTTTTATATTTTTAAGGCGCTTTTTGTCCTTTTGGGGGCATGACAGATGTGTATAAAAAGAGTAACTTGACGATTGTTTTTCAACAATACAAAAATAACAGCATACAGGTTTGGGACAACATGAGGGTGAGTAAACAATGATAATTTTATTGTAAATTATTCTTTAAATTACAGCAAAATCATATCTTTTTTAAATGACAAGCAGGACTGGGAGGAGAAATCGGCACGGGAATTTACATGGCAACTGACTCAAAAGTTGTTCGCTGTCCTTTTCTGCATATCACGGCGGCGTTTTGTGGTCCGTTCCGCATAAAGCGGCGGCTCATTTTTGCTTATCGTGGCCCGTTCGACATGTTTCGCGTCCGACCCACTGGTCCGCT
Source organism: Moxostoma hubbsi (assembly GCA_032164185.1). Classification (NCBI taxonomy): domain Eukaryota; kingdom Metazoa; phylum Chordata; class Actinopteri; order Cypriniformes; family Catostomidae; genus Moxostoma; species Moxostoma hubbsi. Next base: position 54,535,404 of record JAVLUX010000006.1, read on the forward strand.
CGGTCCAGCCCTGATGACAAGAGTTCAAAAATGTACAGCATAATATTTGAATGACCCATATTTTTCATTCACAGAATATAGGTCAACGTGCTGTTTTTAAATATTTAATTTAAGGATGTAAGAGAGAGAGCGAGAGAGAGAGCGAGAGAGAGAGAGAGAGAGAGAGAGAGAGAGAGATAGCAGGTGTTTGAGTGTGTTTACTCATGTAGATCAGGGACATTTGAGGACATTATTTGTGAGGATGTAGAAAGACCAGTGACCCCACTGAACTTTGGTTGCGGGTGAAACGGTCTCTACAAACACTCCTGAGCTGAACTCACTGAACCTAAAGAGTTGAAACATTTAAACAGACCAAAACAGAGAAAATACACGCTGGTTATGCTCAGAAGTTTCTGCTGATTATTTTCTCAATTCATGGAATAGAGAGCAACAATCTGGTTCTGGGAATTTTTTTGCCCCATAGGGGAATTGATTAACAACAATTAATGTATAACCCTTTAAAGGGGCATGACACGAGGAATACATTGGTCATTGTACTATAAAAACATACTGTAAGTTTCAGAGCTCAAAACTTTCTCCTTACTGGTAAGCAGAAGGTTGCTGGGTCGATCCTCACAGCCACCACCATTGTGTCCTTGAGCAAGGCACTTAACTCCAGGTTGCTCCAGGGGGATTGTCCCTGTAATAAGTGCACTGTAAGTCGCGTCAGCCAAATGCATAAATGTAAATGTAACAGTTAAAATATAGCTGTCAAAATGTCTCGTTCTTTACTTCCTCCACTTTGTGATGTCACACTGCGGTAGCCATTTGCATCTGACCGCCTCCACAACAACACATCAACGCCTACTTTAACTTTAATCACTTCTGTAGCCACGCCCAGCAGCAGTGAGCAGTGAGACGGCATGTCAGTCAAGAGAAGAGGGCCAATCAGAACAGTGGGCGTGTACGGTTAAATCTTAAAGGAGAAGCAGCATCAAAACCAGGTGTTTTTTGACAGAGGGTCAGAATGAGGGTGGAAAATGATCATGTTTCAGTAATATATGTCTGTTTTTTTCGTGCAAAGACTTTACTAATGTTTAGGGCTGTCAATCAAATGAATTACATGGTGTGCTGAAAAATTAATTGAATTAAAGACACTAGCAATAAGCAAGAACACTCAAGCAATGCCTAGCAAGTAAATAAAAGACCCTAGCAACAAGCTAGAACAGCCTTGCAGCCAGCCAGAAAACCTTAGCAACCAGCTAGAACACCCTAGCAACGCCTAGCAAGTAAATAAAAGACCCTAGCAACAAGCTAGAACAGCCTTGCAGCCAGCCAGAAAACCTTAGCAACCAGCTAGAACACCCTAGCAACGCCTAGCAAGTAAATAAAAGACCCTAGCAACAAGCTAGAACAGCCTTGCAGCCAGCCAGAAAACCTTAAGAACACCCTAGCAACGCCTAGCAAGTAAATAAAAGACCCTAGCAACAAGCTAGAACAGCCTTGCAGCCAGCCAGAAAACCTTAGCAACCAGCTAGAACACCCTAGCAACGCCTAGCAAGTAACCAATCAAATGAATTACATGGTGTGCTGATTAATTAATTGAATTAAATCGCATATATAAATATTAGCTGAGAACGCCCTTAAAATAACAATAATTCAATATATAATGATGAAATAAATATAAATAATGTCATGTTATAAACACCATTTTAGGTTGCTGTGTCAAGTTAAACATAGTTAAATACTGAGACAAACATGTTTTGAGATCCCTGAGCTCGAATTTGCCTTCCATTAAGCTTCGTAGTCCATTTTGTATTGTTACTCAGTTTGTCATAATGCGCACGGTCTCACAATGCAATGACCCTTTTTTAAGCATTATTAAATGTGTTATTTATTGAGTAATAAATGAATCAATATTGCATTATTTTCTCTCAAGTCATGAACTGATTTTAATGTATGTGGAATGCACAACTGAACAAACATACTTTGTCTGACTTGGGGATCATTCATGTTATGCATCATATAACTCCTATAGCATCCTGCTTGAACCCGTTCCCACATAAACACAAAAGCACACTTCAGAACAACACAAATGTGATAGAGCTGGAGCCTTGTGGGCAGAGCTCTGACATACATTATGGTGCAGCAGCTTTCCAAATCACATTCCCGCTTCTGTCCACTAATTCCAATCTAATAAAGAATATGTCAAAAATATAACTTAAAAACAAAACTAAAAACACTGTTGTGACCTCAGAGTTTTTCTATGTCATACCTCTTGTTTCTGTAAACGACAAAAAAGAAACTCATTGTGGTGTTAGCCAATCAGAAAACTGAGAGGAGGCTTTCTGGTAACCAATGGCTAGAGTTTGGGGGCAGGACTATCTGTATTCTCCAACCAGTTACAAACAAGAGCAGTTTTGGGAAATCTGTTTGCAAACAGTCATCACACTGTTATTCTACAGACTTGGTTTAGGGTTATTCTAACCAAAAGACCCTTGCAACAAGCTAGAACAATAGCAACCACCTTGTACACCCTAACAACCAGTTATAACACCCTAACAACCAGCTAGAACACTCTACAATGTCTAGCAAGAAACCAAAATACCCTAGTAACCAGCTAGAACAGCCTAGCAACCAGATGGAACAAACAAGCAATGCCTAGCAAGTAGCTATAACACCATAGCAACCAGCCAGAACACCATAGCAACCAGCTAGAACACTCTAGCAACCAGCTAGAACACCCTTGTGACCATATAGTAATTCACCATGTGTCTATCTGATGATATGGCCTGTATAACCTTGACACTTTTAAATCTATTTTAAACAAGGCTTTATCAACAACAAATTATGTCGTAAAATGTTTACCTATCTATTATTTTGCGAATGGTGCCATCAGTGGTGCAGACATTGCCAACAACCAGCTACAACACCCAATCAACACCTACCAAGTAACCAAAAGACCCTAGCAACAAGCTAGAACAGCCTAGTAACCAGCCAGAACACCCTAGCAACCAGCTAGAACACCCTAGCAATGCCTAGCAAGTAAATAAAAGACCCTAGCAATAAGCTAGAACAGCATAGCGACCAGATGGAACACCCTAGCAACCAGCTAGAAAACCCTACAATCTCTAGCAAGTAACCAAAAGACCCTTGCAACAAGCTAGAACGGCCTAGCAACCAGTCGGAACAAACTAGCAACACCTTCATGACTTTGTGTCTGTCTGATGATATAGCCTGTAGAACCTTGAGACTTTTAAAACTATTTTTAACAAGGCTTAATCGATATCAAATTATGTCTTTAAAATTGTACCTATCTATTATTTTTGCAATTGCAAATGGTGCCATCAGTGGTGCAGACATTGCTTACTTACAGCAGCCTTAACATAAAAATGCTCATGAAACAGCACGGTGTTCATTTTTATTTCATGTTGGCTTTAAAGGTGTAAAGAAGCCTTTGCTTTCACATCTACTAAATTACTCGAACATTTTCAAATACCTCATATGAAAAACAAAGTTTAATACTTTAAAACTGTCAATATCGGGCAGATCTCTGAGATTTTATGAGCTTCTGAACGGTTCTCCAGTCTCCACCATGTGCTCAATCTATCTCTGATGGTTTATGAGATTCCTCAAAGCTGTCAGGTTGTCTTGTCATGCCAAGTGTCCTGACACAAGTTTATCACTGAAACTTACAGCACGTGTTCCATCACGGAATCAAAATAATGAGCTAAATTGAACAAAAGGCGATTTTACCCAAAAAGTATCTGAGTATTAAGGCCCAAAACATTGAAACTCCCTGCTTTTACTGAAGTTGACTTGGCATTCACGGTCTTGGACACAACTGTGGTCAGCGCAATCAGGCTCAGTCAGCTTCTTCTAGTCCAAAGCTGCGTTCAACTGCACATCAACACAACTGGAACCCATCAGAGCGGCTGGATGACAGCCAGCGGGACGAATCTTCTCTCTCTTCCAGCACAGCAAACAGAAAGCACTCGCTTTATAGTTCATTCTACTAACATTTACAAACTCATGCAAGCAACTGCCAAATAACCAGATGCTTCAAAACATCATATAAAATATGGTAACTGTGTGTATAGCGCTCAAATTGAACAGCGCAGGCTTTTTGTTTGGTGCCTGCCTCTGAGCCAAACACACGTGCACCTCTGCCAAACCCACAACTGACCTGAATTTGCTGACAGATTCCTTGAAGAAATCTCAGCCGATGAGAGACGCGTATTGGAGCTTTGCGCAGTAGGGAATCAACATGGATATGATATGTAAATATCACATGGCAGTAGCTTGCTTATCTAAGGCTTTACTCAACTCCTGGAACACATACAATACAAAGCTAAATGAGTGTTATATTTCAATATAGTTATAATTAAGCTCTGAACATACTGTGGGATCTACAATTCTGAGACCACATTGAAAATCTGAGATTTAAAATCTACAGTAATTTAAACCTGGACATAGACAAGAAGTTTTAGGATTTTAAAACCATTTCAAACAATGAAACATTGTGGCAGAATATTATATGGAAGTGTTTAAATTTCCATTGATATTCGCTGTGAAACCATAGTGATAATACAGTAAAATGAAAACTATGTTTAAACAATTTATAATTTTGTTGTTATGGTTTTACTATACATAGTAATAAACACAGAAATCGGCTTTTCTATAGTAATATTGTTGTAACCATGACTGTTGTAGGCCAAGCATTTTACCTTAGATTTCGTTTTCCTGTATTATTACTATAGTTTCACTATGAATATATTGGGTAAAATATGGTTACTGTGGTAAATACATAGTAAACTTATTGCAAGGAACACAATACTATTGCGATCGAACGCAAAACTTACTGCGAGGGAAAGCCAAACTTACTGCGAGGGAAAGCCAAACTTATTGCGAGGGAACGCGAAACTTATTGCGAGGGAACGCGAAACTTATTGCGAGGGAAAGTAAAACTTATTGCGAGGGAAAGTAAAACTTATTGCGAGGGAACGCCAAACTTATTGCGAGGGAACGCCAAACTTATTGCGAGGGAACGCGAAACTTATTGCGAGGGAACGCGAAACTTATTGCGAGGGAACGCCAAACTTATTGCGAGGGAAAGCCAAACTTATTGCGAGGGAACGCGAAACTTATTGCGAGGGAACGCGAAACTTATTGCGAGGGAAAGTAAAACTTATTGCGAGGGAACGCGAAACTTATTGCGAGGGAACGCGAAACTTATTGCGAGGGAACGCGAAACTTATTGCGAGGGAAAGTAAAACTTATTGCGAGGGAACGCCAAACTTATTGCGAGGGAAAGCCAAACTTATTGCGAGGGAACGCGAAACTTATTGCGAGGGAAAGTAAAACTTATTGCGAGGGAACGCCAAACTTATTGCGAGGGAACGCCAAACTTATTGCGAGGGAACGCCAAACTTATTGCGAGGGAACGTAAAACTTATTGCGAAGGAATGCAAAACTTATTGCGAAGGAACGCCAAACTTATTGCGAGGGAACTTAAAACATATTGCGAGGGAACGCCAAACTTATTGCGAGGGAACGCCAAACTTATTGCGAGGGAACGTAAAACATATTGCGAGGGAACGTAAAACTATTTCAGAAACAAATCCCGTCCTGTCCTCTAAGGGTAAGATGTTCTTTGAAGCAGCTCATTCTCAAAAAAAGACCAACTTATTGGCCAGTTCCCAAGTTAGTCCAGGTTGTTTTTTTCTGGTTTGTGCTTGTGCACTAATTTAAACATCATTTTCACAAGCAAAACTGAACTAGTTGACCAAGGGAGTCTTGCTGGTTTACCCAACTATAAACATAATCATAATTAGAATCACTACAAATATCATAACAAGCAGTCTGATAACCATTATCAAATGTTTGTTTGTTTTAGTGTGTTTTGGGCCATGTTCAATCAGGATTTAATGGTTTGTGTTGGTTTAAATGGAAACTATAATGGTCCCTGTGGGTTTCTACTGGTAATGTGTTGTTGTCATGTTAAGTGTAGTTGATACCATTAGGGACCAGTACATATCTGTAATAAAAACCAATACAAAACCATTAAATCCTGATTGAACATGGCCCAAAACACAAAAAGCAGCAATGAAACTGGTAGAGTTGAAGACCAAACAAGAGTCACTGCTTCAAAACATGACCATTGAAATCACAGAGATAAGCTAGATGGCTGTTTGGTGGTCCATGTACATCTAACGAGGCTTCAGGCCATTACCAAAGACATGACAAAAGATTATCACTGATATGTGGGAATCAAAGAGACCATAGATGACCGTCTCACTACAGACACTATACAGTCTATAGATAATCACTAACACTGGCATGAATTCAGACTAACCGCTTTCAGCTCTGCTTCAGCGTTTGATCCTTCAGTCTCAGATAAGACCTTGAACTCTCGTCTCTGTCACGGGAACATGATGTTCCTCTTAAAGAAACAGTTCAATCAGATTTATAACATCAATACCCACCATCATGTTGTTCCAAACCAGTCTGTGGAACACTATAAGGAGAGTTTTTATAAGGACAGTTCATCGTCAGCAGGTCAATCAAGCTCTAGAAGCAACAAATATACCATATGACTTCAGAAGACTTGGAATATACCATATGAGTCATGGACTGCTTTAATGGGGCTTATTAGTCCTGTTTTGAGTAACAAACTTGGTCACTAAGGCCATGCATTAAATGCATTAAAAAAGTACTTTTAGCTATGTTTACACCTCATCCACAGAAAAGGGAGACTTTTGAAAACACTCACCTTAACTGCATATTTTGAAAAACGATGATGTTAGGAAACTGAAAATGGATGTTTTATGTCAAAATAAATGGAGTATAAAAATATCAAGTGGTGTAACCATCAAGCAAATGGTATTAAACACTTTCCTCGCACCTTGAATACATAATCACTAATTTCAAAAAGTTTAAGCACATTTTTTAAGGAAAAATTCTTATTAAAATTTTTTTCCCAACTTATTGCGAGGGAACGCCAAACTTATTGCGATGGAACGCGAAACTTATTGCGAGGGAACGCAAAACGTATTGCGAGGGAACGCCAAACTTATTGTGAGGGAACGCCAAACTTATTGTGAGGGAACGCCAAACTTATCGCGAGGGAACGTAAAAATTATTGTTTTAAACTTAATAAACTTATTTGAGCTTTCAATTACACTTTTTATGTATGTATTTATTTATTAGTCTCTGGAAACCACTTTTTTACTTTAAAGAAAATATCGAAATGCGTTTGAAGTCAAAATTGATGCATGTTCATGCATTCAAGTAATTGTTTTGTGTGGATTTTTGTAAATGTTTTTGAATAATTCAATAAATCAGCACAAATCAATCAATAGTGTAACACCATTGACCCATGAGGGTGATTAAACCATCAGTTTCTTACAATAAATCTGTCAACATGTCAAAAGACAACCGAAGAGCAGCTGAATAATGAAGGTCTTGCTCTCATTGTCATTGTTTACTTCTCCTGTTCAATCTTGCATGGCACTATCAGCACGTTCATCAGTCTCCTCTGAAGCTCTTTGTGCTCTCTCACTGGCCTTTACTACAGCCGTGTAAATCTCAGGGTATTTCATGCATCGTTTGCATTTCATTGGTGTAAAATGGGTCATCATCTGCCATTGAACCTTGACTTAAGTGAATCAGGAATCTCTACAGAATGCAGACGTAGAGAGGGACTCGTTTATTTTATCGTGGTTAATGAGCATGAAGACAGTCGAAAAGAGTTTGCCGTTTGGATCGGAAGACTTCAGCGAGGTGGATGTTATTTGTTACAGCAGCTGTGATTAATAAAAAGACAGTTATGTTGGCAAAGCTTAAGCAGGTTGGAAGAAAATCAAATGCGAAATTCATGCATAGAAATAGTCATCGTGCAAGTCTTGTGATCGCATAAGGAGATATTGGACTCCCGTTAATTTGCTCATCTGTGAATTCCTGTTTATTTGCGCTCAAACAAAACACTGACACTATTCTTAAAGAGACAGTACCATTTTTTCCACTTTTCCTACATATCGGCGTGAATACTTGTTAATTGTTTACATGCATAGTTTGAACTATTTACATGTAATTATACAGTGTATATGCAATATCATATATGGAATTTCAAAACATCACACTTATTGCTGGAAAACATGGTATATGTTCATTTTTAAAAAGCTAAAATGTGACCAAAATGATAAAAAAAAAAAATAATTGTAAAATAACATTTATAAAATGTATATTTTTAATATGCCTACTGTCGTCAGTTTATCCGCTGATTGATCATCCATTTTGCTTACATATGAAAGAAATTCTATCATAACTGAAATATACCCAAATTAATCTAAAATCGAATCCTGAGCTTGTAAATCGGCCACAACGCGGGATGTCTCGGCTAATATGGGACAGTTGGCAACCCTGAGTGATACTACTTTGCTTGATTGTTCATGTGCTCGGAACTCGTATTTACGAGTTTTGGACTCATCTTGAAGGATGCATCAGTTCCCAATATGTTTTTTTGTTGACAATTACCAGAGCCAAAGCAAAATGATGACGTCACAGATGTGGACTGTAGGGGGCGCTCTAACATATTTCACCCCTCACAGATGTGCTCGTCCATAGACATTTAGTCTAATGTTCAGTTCAAGCATCACCCTCATTATTTCATTGAATATCTCGGCCTCTGAGTGGACTACAAGCTCCATCTAGGGGTCATTAGAAAGCTGAGATCCTCTCTTTTGCAATTAATCATCAATAGCCATTAACATATTTCTAATGATTTGTTAAGCATGCATTTCCTTATGGATGGCATATTTTGTTCTGGACATCTGAGATATAACATTGGATTATTCACACAAGCAAGCTCACAGACAAGTAAACAATGGCTCATTTTTTAAAGAATCTCTAGCATTTATCGGTGCTTAAATCGCCGGCGGGTCCACAGAGTTTAAGAGGTTAAGTGAGGGGGTCTGGGTATCTCAGCGAGTATTGACGGCGACCATCACACCTGGAGTCGTGAGTTTGAATCCAGGGCGTGCTGAGTGACTCCAGTCAAGTCTCCTTAGCAACCAAATTGGGCCGGTTGCTAGGGAGAGTAGAGTCACATGGGGTAACCTCCTCGTGGTCACTATAATGTGGTTCTCGCTCTCGGTGGGTGTGTGGTGAGTAGTGCGTGGATGCCGCTGAGAATAGAGTGAAGCCTCCACATGCGCTACGTCTCCATGGTTACGCACTCAACAAGTCATGTGATAAGCTGCGCAGATTGGCGGTCTCAGACGCGGAGACAACTGAGATTCGTCCTCCGCCGCCCGGATCGAGGCGAGTCACTACGCCACCACGAGGTCTTGGAGCGCATTGGGAATTGGACGTTTCACATTGGGGAGAAAAAGAGGTTAAGTGTGAATTTGAAATAAATGTTATTCATGATTGTTTATCTTTACGTGCATCAATCCTAAAGTAGAACACCTTGTCATTTTTACTTTCTGATTTGAGTACATTTTACTTAACTTTTCGAAGCTGGTTTTCCAAGCACACACAGGGCTTGAATTATTCATTTGCTTGTATTAATGAGGTTTCACAGTTTTAGAAGTTTATTTACACGCTCGGTTTCGCTTGGTAACTTCTTGTTTTGTTCAGCGTGAAGTTTATTTTCCACCCAAAATTAAACCGCTCATAGTTAAAAAGTTGTTTCTATCGCCAGTAATGCATTAGATGTTGACTAATAGACTACATAGCATGCAATGAGCTTCACTGTGGAAGGTTTCCGTATGTCACTGTGGCAGAGCGGAGGGCGGGGTCGGGTCGTGATGCTACACACCCGGTCCCTTATTAGGCTAATTAAGCCTCCGAGAGGGATAAAGGCCGACTGCGGAAGATGGTGCAGGAGAGAGAGATGGTTTACGGACATGTCCGTCATGTGTGTGTGTTTGTGTCTTTTAAGTTTCCCATTAAACTATTATTTATATCGTCAAGCCGGTTCTCGCCTCCTCCTTGACCTTAAATCCCTTTACACAAACACACACATGACGGACATGTCCGTAAACCATCTCTCTCTCCCGCACCATCTGACGCTTAGAATGGCACCTGTGAGAAACATTCTGGCCACCTTGCCAAAGATCACAATAAAATGAGAAACAGTAGTGCAGATTTTGCCACATCGTGCATCCATAAGCGCAGAGAGAGAATGTGGATCAGCGTGCTGCAGTTGAGGTGAAAGGTAAGCGAGACCGTAAATCACAGGCTGTTCTCGTATCTTTCTCTCGGTGAGCACAGAAGGAGCACATTTAAAAGCCATTAGTGCTGCCGCGGCCAGCTGCACCTCGGCACAAGTCATAAATAGTTTTATTGGATGAAGTTTTCTGTATAGTGATGAGCTCAGCAATAGCCATTTCCTGGCAAACATGTGGAGCTATTCTACATCCGCATGTTTGTTATTTGTTGCTGTGTGAATAAATGGTGTATTCATAAATATAAATGAATTCATTTTCATTCATATACACAAATATGAATTCAGCACAATCCATGGTGCTACAAATAGAATTCATGACCCAAAAAATGGGTCATAGAAAGTAGACCATTATTGTTTACAATGCTAAATCTGGGTTCTGGAGCAAAACCAGTTAAGATCCGAATAGAATAGAATAGAATAGAATAGAATAGAATAGAATAGAAACCTTTATTTTGGTCACACATTATACATACATTTTTGCATATATACAGTGAAAAGCTGGGGTCAGAGTTGAGGGTCAGCCATGATATGGTGCCCCTGGAGCAGACAGGGTCAAGGGCCTTGCTCAAGGCCCCAACAGAGGCGGTGTTGGGGCAGTGCTGGGGCTTGACCCTCCAACCTTCTGGTCAGTAACCCAGAGCCTTAACTGCTGAGCCACCACTGCCCCAAACTGATCCACCACAGCGGGTCATTTATGGGTCACTATGTAGAATTATGATCATTTATGGGTCATTACATGTCAACTCAAGTTTCCTAGCACCAAATACATTTTTGATAATTATTTTACTGGTGAAAGATAAACATAAATTATGACGAAAGACAAACTATTAAATGCCATGGATCAATATTCATGGAGTAATCCATTATTTTTCAGATTCGGGTCAAAATTAGTATTTTCACTTATGATTTTGGAGCAAAACAACAGGTAAAATGATAACCTTAGAAATGTGGCAGCATCGGTTTAATTTTATAAAACATTTTTCATTTGGATTACATTTACATTTTACATTTATGCATTTGGCGGACGCTTTTATCCAAGCAACTTACAGAGCCCTTATTACAGGGACAATCCCCCCCGGAGCAACCTGGAGTTAAGTGTCTTACTCAAGGACACAATGGTGGTGGCCGTGGGGTTCGAACAAGCAACCTTCTGATTAGCAGCCCTGTGCTCTAGCCACTACGCCACCACCACCTCCTGGTTGACAAATGGAACCACTTTGAGAGTCCCATAATCATTGGGATGCTTTTATCCAAATGATTTGGGTCTTACGGCAGCAGTTATCGGTGCTTAAAACGCCAGCGGGTCCACAGAGTTTAAGAGGTTAAGTGAGGGGGTCTGTGTATCTCAGCGAGTATTGACGCTGACCATCACATCTGGAGTCGTGAGTTTGAATCCAGGGTGTGCTGAGTGACTCCAGTCAGGTCTCCTTAGCAACCAAATTGGCCCGGTTGCTAGGGAGGGTAGAGTCACATGGGGTAACCAAATTCTCCCAGTTGCTAGGGAGGGTAGAGTCACATGGGGTAACCAAATTGGCCCGGTTGCTAGGGAGGGTAGAGTCACATGGGGTAACCAAATTGGCCCGGTTGCTAGGGAGGGTAGAGTCACATGGGGTAACCAAATTGGCCCGGTTGCTAGGGAGGGTAGAGTCACATGGGGTAACCAAATTGGCCCGGTTGCTAGGGAGGGTAGAGTCACATGGGGTAACCTCCTCGTGGTCACTATAATGTGGTTCGTTCTCGGTGGGGCGTGTGGTGAGTTGTGCGTGGATGCCGCTGAGAATAGCCTCCACATGTGCTACGTCTCCGTGGCAACACACTCAACAAGTCACATGATAAGCTGCGCGGATTGACATCTCAAATGTGGAAGCATCTGAGATTCGTCGTCCTCCACCCAGATTGAGGCGAGTCACTACGCCATCACGGGACTTAAGAACGCGTTGGGAATTGGGTGAAAAAGGGGGAACCCCCCCCCATCCCTTTGTAAATAAATCATGACACTGCAACCTTTCAAAAGTCATTTTCTTTACTTGTAGTTTTGCTCCAAAATCATTGGTGAAAATTGTCATATATGCCCACCACTTACAAAATAACGGATTACTCTGTAAATATTGATCCATGGCATGTAAAATTCTGGCTGTCATCATAATCTGTTTATCTTTCATCAGAAAAAATTTGAACAAAATCAAACATTTCATCCGGGGAAGTTTCTTAAATTGGTTGTTTTGATATGGAATAACCCTAATAATGTCAACTTTGCAATTCCACATGTAGTAACAGTACGCACACAAAATACAGGACATTTTTAGATACAAATACAAAACATTGAAGCCTAGTCGTTCAGAATATGTATGTGTATAATGGGCGGTTTGTTCGGACATATATTGACATTAGCCTCCTATTTATCTTCTCTTAAAGTCACACAGCTGTGTTCAATACAAACATACTGTGGGCCCACCAACCTCGTATCCGTCCATAGCAACAGAACTGACTGCAGACAGATTGCTGCTTCAACCCTAATCAAACCAGGAGTTTTATTAGCTCTGATTCATGAGCTCGGTTGCAAACGCTCTCCACTGGCTACATAGGCAGCTGCCTTCCAGGGATGCATCGAATGGAAACTCATAAGTGACTGATTTGGAATGTTCTACATAGGCAGCACCATATAAATGAAGCGCACTCTAGACTTGATCCCAACTGATTTCCAACAGAGACTAACGTTAGCATGTTGCTAAGCTAACTATGTGATACTTTAATAGGCACAAAAAATACACAGCATGCACAAATATTATACAGTATTAGATGTCGACCCATAGTGGATTTTAGAGTACATTGGGAATTGGGCATTCCAAATTGGGGAGAAAAAGGGAAGAAAACAAAAACTAAATTTAATTTCAGTCTGTTCCTTACACAAAAGCTATCGCAAGACTTGTAATATAGTGTACAAGTAATATGGGCAACTTCCATGATATGTTTATGGTGCTTTTCTGTCACTTTTAGAGCTTGACAGGCAGGCATCGCCAGTCGCTTTCCTTATAAGGGTGAGTAGATGACGGCATCTTTCATTTTTGGGTGAATTATCACTTTCAATTAAACTATTCCAGGTTTAAGGATCTTCAGGCATCTCTGGTATTAATTGTTAATCTTAATGATTCCATTTTAAGGAAAACTGACAATAGAAATATCCACAGGAGGAAAACTCTGTTCTCCAAATAAAACATTGATCTCATGAGTGCCAGAGATTACCTGCCCGATCTGCTATTGGAAGAATGTATTGTGCACTGATAAGATTTTTTCATCAAATTTAAGGAACACTGTGTATTATGCAAAAAAAAAAAACCAAAGCACTGTGCTGGGACACCGAATGACAGACGGAAAGAGAATATTTGTATTATCCTGAGAAGAATGGAGGTTATTAAGGCTATCAAGTTATTAAGGTTAAATGTAGCTTCTAAATTAATTTACAAAAAATGCCCGACAAACATTTCAGAGGCGTCGGTCACATTCAACTTTATTCTTTTGCACCATGCAAATGTACGTGCAAATGCATCATCAGGATGGCAGAAAAAGTGCCTGTCTTGGGTAAAGGCCACTCCTTCTCATGAATAATTATGAGGTATAAATCATACATCATATCTAGAGACATTCTCTCATTCTTTCTTTCAAAGCTGAAAAGTCTGTTTATATTTATTTAACATATTAACATCATCTTCTGCACATGACATTCCCTTGCACTGTCTGTATAAAACAAGATTGAATAAATATTGTATATGAATAAATATTGTACATATGTATATTTTTTGTCTTGTTGTGTACTTTTATATACACTTTATATTTCTATTCTCTTTTTTTATTATCTCTGTCTTGTTGTATTGTTTGTGCACTGGAAGCTTCTGTGACCAAGACAAATTCCTTGTATGTGTAAACATACTTGGCAATAAAGCTCATTCTGATTCTGATTATACATAGTCCAATCTATTTTCTTAATTTACAAAATATTAACAATTCTTTTCAAATAAAAAAAATAAAATTAGTGTTCATTTTTACTTTTAAAATTAACGATTAGATTTGCAAAATATGCAATCGGTAATCCAAATCCAAAAGTAATCAGATTAGATTACTTTTTATTACACTTTTAGGTAATCAAATTTGATTACCTATAAAGGTGTAATCCAAAAGTAATCAGATTAGATCACCCAAAGGTGCAATCAAAAAGTAATGAGATTATATTACCTAAAAAGTGTAATCCAAAAGTAATCAGATTAGATTACCTAAAGGTGTAATAAAAAAGCAGCTGGGGGGGTGCATATTGCATATTGCATATTGCTCACAATCGTGTTTCCATGGAGGAACACCAACGACGATGCAACGAAAACCTTTGCTTTTACTGTGGTTCACCAAGTCATCTCAATGCTGTATGCCCACACAAGAAATCAAGGTTCCCTGAGTCAAGGCAGTACGTGAGTACTATGAACATTAAATCACCCACCTCACATCATTTTCTTTTGCCTTTAGAAATCTCCATTGGTGATCACGTAAGATGTGTTACAGCATTAGTGGATTCTGGGGCTGCTGTTAATCTCATTAATCAAGGGATTTTACAAGAATTCAACATACCCATCATTGAATGCTTTCCTAATCTTAACATCACCACTGTGGACAACGCACCTATTGGTACTGGCATAACCCAACAGACTGTTCTGATAACCATCATAATGGGAATTTTTCATGCTGAAAATATCACTATATATCATCCCTGGCTGGGCATCCATGACCCATCTTTATCCTGGAACCAATACAGCTCCACTGAGAAGCAAGGCCTATGCATCGTCACGCCATGGAGAATTACATTGAGGAAGCCCTTGCCTCCAGTTATATCCGTCACTCCACCTCCCCAGCTGGTGCAGGATTATTTTTTGCAGAGAAGGATGGAGGTCTACATCCCTGTATTGAATGTCAAGGCCTGAACTGTCACCATAAATATCATTACCCATTGCCACTTATCCCCTCAGCCCTTGAACAACTCCATGAAGCTAAGATCTATACCAAACTGGATCTTAGGAGTGCTTATAACCTCGTCAGGATCCGAGCAGGGGATGAGCGGAAGACTGCATTCATCACCACCAGGGGGAACTATGAATATTTGGTCACGCCGTATGGACTTCCTAATGCCCCCTCGGTTTTTCCAGTCTTTCATCAATGACATATTTAGAGACTTACAGAATCATTGTGTGGTGGCTTACACTGATGACATCCTCATCTATCCAGCAGGTCAAGACAGTCTTGCCACATCTCCAGTAACATCAACTATTCGTCAATGCAGAGAAATGTGAGTTCTATAGCACCTTCCTGGGTTACAACATCAACCATTAAGGAGTAGAGATGGATGTCTCAAAGGTAACAGCTGTCACCAAATGGCCTCGACCTACTAAACTCAAGGAACTACAGCGGTTCCTGGGCTTTGCCAACTTCAATTGCCGTTTCATTAGAAACTACAGTACCATTGCAGCACCACTCATGCCATTGCTCAAGGGAAAGCCAAGCAAATTGCCATGGAGCAATACTGCATACTAGGCCTGCATCTCCCTCAAGTCAAGCTTCTCGACCGCTCTGATACGAAACATCCTGACCCCAATTTTCCCTTCGTCATTGAGGTAGACGCTTCAGATTGTGGTATTGGAGCAGTCCTGTCACAACGTCATAGAACACTAGGCAAGCTTTACCCTTGTGCTCTCTTCTCCAGTGACGCTATTCCACGAGTGAAAGGGTTAGAGGGGGCAGTACCCCAAGCTCTACATCAGAGGTCAATCCAATGGGTCCACACTTCCTTGAACACAGGACACCATGCCATTCAAAGAACCGTTATCCTGGTACGTAATTCTTTCTGGTGGCCATCTTTGATTCATGATGTGTCTAACTATGTGAAGTCTTGCCAGGTGTGTCCAATCCAAGACCCCCAGAGAACTGCCCACAACGGGGTTGCTTCAACCACTACCCATACCTCAAAGACATTTACATTTACATTTATGCATTTGGCAGACGCTTTTATCCAAAGCGACTTACAGAGCCCTTATTACAGGGACAATCCCCCTGGAATTCCTGGTAACCTGGAATTAAGTGCCTTGCTCAAGGACACAATGGTGGTGGCCATGGGGTTCGAACTAGCGACCTTCTGATTAGCAGCCCTGTGCTCTAGCCACTACGCCACCACCACTCCCAAAGACCATGGTCTCTCCTGTCCATCGACTTCGTCATGGACCTACCAAACTCCACTGGATATACTACCATTCTGGTAATCATTGACCGATTTTCTAAATCATGTAGACTTGTCCCTCTCAAGTTGGACTTTAATGTGAGTCTCACCTCTGGTTATCACCCTCAGGCCAATGGACAGGTGGCATGTCTAAATCAAGAGATTGGCAGATACCTTCGAAGCTATTGTAGCCGTGAACAGGAGAAATGGAGCGACTTCCTGCCCTAGGCCGAATATGAACAGAACTCCTTCACTCATACCTCTACGGGTCTAACCCCCTTCCAATGCGTGCTGGGCTACCAACCCCCAATGTTCCCTTGGTCAGGCGAACCTTCTACGGTGCCAGCGGTGGACGACTGGATTAGGCAAAGCGAGAGGGTGTGGGACAGCACGCATGCCATCAGAGCTCAATGCTTCCAGGCTGACTAGCAGAGATATCGCCATCCCAACTATCAGACGGAATGGAGAGTCTGGTTGTCCACAAGGGATCTCAAGTTGCGGCTACCCAGCAGGAAGCTCGGTCCAAGGTATGTGGGTCCTTTCAGAATTATCCATCAAATAAACCCAGTTACTTTCCGTTTTTCCTGCTATTTACCATATCTCTCCGTCCTTCCATGTGTCCTTGTTGAAACCCGTCCACCTGGCGTCTGGCTCCGTAACCACAGATTCTGAGCTTCCACCTCCATTGGAGGTAGATGGAGCCCCAGCATATATGGTCAGAGAGATCATGGACTCAAGACGACAAGGGAGCCAGATGCAATACTTGGTGGACTGGGAGGGTAACAGACTAGAGGAGAGATAATAGGTAGCTGCCAAGGACATATTGGACCCCTCCATGATCCAAGAATTTAATCATGCCCATCCTAATCATCTAGCACCACAACCAAGGAGTTTGTAGCATCCGAGGTTGTTACCCCTCCTACCAACCACCAGAGGGAGCCCTCTCCCGAATACTAACTCTGCACCATTTCTTAATTGGTTACTTCCTGTTTGAACTATATAAATATGATGCTGTTTCCACTGTCATATTGCGAATTATTACCAGTTCACCCTGCCTTACCAAGAGTTATTCCATTGCATTTGCTCATTGTTTGCATGTTATGACCATTGCCTGGCTTCCTGAATTTACTGCTTTTTGGATGACCCTTTGTTGTGTTTGCCTTGTTGGACTGTCTTTTTGATTTATTGGATCATACTGCCTGCATAACGACTACCTCTATTTGCCTGCCAATTTGGACTGTTTGATTGTGTTCTAATAAACTTCCAGCATATGGATCCCAACACCGTCTCCATGGCCAGTTCATTACACTGCGTTTCTACAATTATCAATAAAGCAAGCAATAGGCCCAATGTTTTTTTGACACAATAAATAAGCTCACCCAACCTCCAGCTCATGATGTCCTTGCATCTGATGAGCTTTGTTCTCTCCTGAATAATTTCCTGGAAAAGTTGAATGTTGTCCGCCAGTGCTTTATAGATGAGGCTTCAGAATTTCCTTTTTTGCCAGACCACTCTTGTCAATATTTGTCTAGTTTTACTCCTACAAACTCCTCCTCTATCAGTGACTTAATACTGAAGTCCAATTCTTCATCTTGCCGACTTGATCCTGCTCCCATTTCCCTCCTCAAACTCTCATTCTGTAATCTCTGCACCTATCTCACATTTCATAAACAGATCTCTAGCTTCTGCTTCTCTCCCTTTACCACTTAAAACTGCTCTAACTTATCTCAACCTTACCATTCATTTCCAGAATATCGGAAAGAGTTGTTGCCTCCCAGTTACAATTGAAATCTTAAATATGAAGTTCATATTAAATCTGTATCTAAAATTGCCTTCTTTCACCTTCGCCGCATTGCTCACCTTCGTCTCAAAGATGCCAAAACACCGGTTCATTCATTTATATCCTCACGTCTTGACTATTGTAATGCCCTCTTCATTGGTTTACCTGGGAACTCTATTGCTAGGTTGGAATATATTCAAAATTCTTCTGCTAGAATTCTTACACATAACCAAGCGCTCAGCTCATATTACTCCATTCCTGTTTGAACTTCACTGGTTACCAATTTTGTTTCACATCAAATATAAACTAATCCTGCTTGCGTTTAAATCACTTCATGGTCTGGCACCTCACTATCTTAGTGAACTGCTTCTCCCCTACAACCCGATCCGCTCACTTAGGTCTTCTGGGTCCAGACTCCTTTCTGTCCCTAGATCTCACCTCTCTTCTATGGGTGGCAGGTTATTCAGCATAGTAGCACATAATATATGTAATTCACTCCCCCCGACTCTTTGCAGCATCTTTTCTATCTCTGAGTTTAAATCTCAATTTAAAACGTTTTGGTTTTCTCAGTGTTATTGTATCGTAATGTGTTATGTATTCACTTTCCATGGCTGTGCAATCTGAACTGTGTTTTTGTCACTGTTCTTTGTGTATTATTGTGTTACTATTTTAAAGCTTCCTTGAGTTCTGGAAAGGTGCTATATATATTTAAAAATTATTATTATTCCAAAAGTAATCAGATTAGAGCACCTAAAAGTGCAAATCAAAAAGTAATCAGATTAGATTACCTAAAAAGGTGCAATCCAGTAGTAATCCAAAAGTAATCAGATTGGATTACCTAAAAGGAGTAATCAAAAAGTTAGCAGTATTAGATCACCTAAAATGTATAATCCAAAAATAATCATATTAGATCACCTAAAAATTTTAATATATAAGTAATCAGATTAGATTACTTAAAAGGTGTGTGATGAGGAGGAGGACGGGGCCAGGCCGTGACTATGCACGCCCGGCCCCCTAATCGGGCTAATCAGCTGAGGAGAGGGATAAATGCAGCCGGATGCAGCAGTTCGGGAGAGAGAGAGCCACATGCAGCTGCCATGTGTGCATCTGTGTTTGTGTTTTTTGTTTAATTTAACATTACTTTGAATGTTCAGCTGGTTCCCGCCTCCTGCATGCCAATTTTAAACCCTGTTACATGGGTTCCGAAATGCGCCTTTGTGGAGTCCTCGCCACTGCTGTCTGCCCAACGGAGCAGCCGCAGCTGTCCACCAGGAGACGGAGGAGTCGCTGCCGGCTGCCTGGATGCAGTGGTATAGCCGCCGTCCGCGAGGGGAGAAGGGGCTCGCTCCCGGCCACCAGAATGTGGAGGGGCATTCCACCCGCCAGGGGTCGGAGGACTCGCTGCTGTCCACTGAGGGAGGAGTGGCTGTAGTCCGCCAGAGGTTGGAGGAGTGGTCAAGGACCGTAACGGTGTGTCTGGGAACCGGCGAGCAATTTTTTCTCTTTCTCTCTCACTATCGCTCCACCTTGCACTTTCCCTCTCCTCTTTTTTTCCCCTCCCCTTGTCCCCCTCCCCAGCTCTAGAGAGGCAGGGAAAAGCCTGCCGGCAAGGGCAGAAGGGCAAGCAGCCAGAAAGGAGGGGGGGGGGTGGGGGGGGGTGGGGGGTGTACGTCATGCCGGGGGTTCCCAGCCCTGAGGCAAAGGAGGGAGGAGTGTGACAAGGAGGAGAGCGAGGCCGGGCTGTGACTATGCACGCCCGGCACCCAAACGGGTTCATCAGCCGAGGACAGGGATAAATGCAGCCGAATGCAGCAGTTCAGGAAAGAGAGAGCCACACGCAGCTGCTATGTGTGTGTGTTTGTGTACTTTTTGTTTAAGCTTACATTAAAATATTACTTAAATGCTTCGTCCGGTTCCCGCCTCCTCCTTGCCCATACTTTAACCCCGTTACAAAGTGTAATCCATAAGTAATCAGATATGATTACCTAAAAAGAGTAATCCAAAAGTAATCAGATTAGATTCCCTAAAGGGTGTCACCTAAAATATTACGGACTGCCATCAACAGAGAACCCTATAATGGAGCAATAAACTCCTCATTTGTAATAATTGAATCCTGTAAATGACACATAATGTCTTATGGGATGTACGTTTGAAAACAAGATGTGACTGTGACTGCACAACATTCGTCAGCCATCCACCATCATGCTGTACCTGAACCAAAATGACGTGCGCTTGATGCAGAACGTGTCCACAACACTCAGGAACAACTGGGAAATATCTTTATGGGCTGAATTAATGTTGATGGGCCTTTCAGTAATTATGTTTTACAGTGAGAGGTTACAGGGCAAACCAAAACCATACTCGACTGTCATGACAGCTCCCATTATGGCTAAAATCCCCAACATCTGCAGTTCATTGAGTTGCATAATCTCACATAACTGAAACCGTAAGCCGTATACGTCAATGGCAGAGACGGAAAGTGTGTTTGAGTGCCGCAAGGAGCAGAAAGGAGGAATCCACAGTGCAAACATTTGTGAATAACAGCATATTAGACCAAACAGCAGCCCAGCTTTGTGAACAAATTGTTCTTGTATTCCAATAAATGTGAAATGACACATCTGGCAGTGAGTTCTGTTGCTCTGACTGGAACACATGTATGTACGACTCAATCAAGGTTAAAGGCCATAACATGACAGGAAGTGTTTTACAGAAATGTCTGTCAATTCCAGTGTATACATCATACAACTAACACAAGTTAACTGTCTGGTGTAAGACAGACTTCTATCAGCATATATACATGAATTAGAAATAATATATGAATTTACCAATTACAAATGACCTTCAACTGTATTTATGCTTGAATCATTTTCAATAGGGCTCTCGTCATTTTAGACCAACACATTTCCATGAATTCTCCAGTCATTTAAAGATAACTGTAAAATCAACCAAATTTCTGAAATTGTTGATTTTTTAATACCTTTTCAGAAGATTAATATATGTACTGTGTAATCAGTAAATCAACAAAAATGACCATTTTCGGCTATGATTTTGGAGCAAAACTGCATGTAAAACAATAACAATAGGAAGGTGGCAACATCATAGTTTTATTTTTGCACAGAGATAGGTAGGTCTGTTACTAAAATCAGATGACTTCAGCACCTCTTGCTGCATTATATGCCAATGGTGTGAGTACAAAGATGAGAAAAAGCACTATTTTGTGTTGCTTCTCCAAAGCTGGAAAGCTTTCCTAGATTAGATGATGTCATCGGAAATTATGTAGCGTCATGGAATGCTAAACCACTCAGATTAGGTTCTGATCGATGCAAAAATCATCCATATTTGGGCAGAGAGACATGTGATTGGTGACTGTTACATATGGCCACCAGGAGATGACGCCAAATACATGACACAGACTCAATGATCACTCAAATGGCACAGAATGAAACTCATTCTGTGAAATCTCATGACTAAAATCATGTCTGCATGCTATGTAAACCTTTAGTCATTGTTGTGTTTGCATGTGTAATTAGTTCTTATGTACAATTATTATCTTTTATTTGTTTGGAGATGTTTTTGGACACTTTGATCAATTATATTTGTAATGTTGTAACTTTTGATTGCTTTGTCGTATCAACACAAACATGTTCTCAGATACAGTTGACATGATTGGGAACAAAACAAAAGCAGTTTTTCAGAGCCTCCTTATTTACACTCAGAGATATACACTCACCTAAAGGATTATTTGGAACACCTGTTCAATTTCTCATTAATGCAATTATCTAATCAACCAATCACATGGCAGTTGCTTCAATGCATTTAGGGGTGTGGTCCTGGTCAAGACAATCTCCTGAACTCCAAACTGAATGTCAGAATGGGAAAGAAAGGTGATTTAAGCAATTTTGAGCGTGGCATGGTTGTTGGTGCCAGACGGGCCGGTCTGAGTATTTCACAATCTGCTCAGTTACTGGGATTTTCACGCACAACCATTTCTAGGGTTTACAAAGAATGGTGTGAAAAGGGAAAAACATCCAGTATGCGGCAGTCCTGTGGTCGAAAATACCTTGTTGATGCTAGAGGTCAGAGGAGAATGGGCCGACTGATTCAAGCTGATAGAAGAGCAACTTTGACTGAAATAACCACTCGTTACAACCGAGGTATGCAGCAAAGCATTTGTGAAGCCACAACATGCACAACCTTGAGGAGGATGGGCTACAACAGCAGAAGACCCCACCGGGTACCACTCATCTCCACTACAAATAGGAAAAAGAGGCTCACCAAAATTGGACAGTTGAAGACTGGAAAAATGTTGCCTGGTCTGATGAGTCTCGATTTCTGTTGAGACATTCAGATGGTAGAGTCAGAATTTGGCGTAAACGGAATGAGAACATGGATCCATCATGCCTTGTTACCACTGTGCAGGCTGGTGGTGGTGGTGTAATGGTGTGGGGGATGTTTTCTTGGCACACTTTAGGCCCCTTAGTGCCAATTGGGCATCGTTTAAATGCCACGGCCTACCTGAGCATTGTTTCTGACCATGTCCATCCCTTTATGGCCACCATGTACCCATCCTCTGATGGCTACTTCCAGCAGGATAATGCACCATGTCACAAAGCTCGAATCATTTCAAATTGGTTTCTTGAACATGACAATGAGTTCACTGTACTAAAATGGCCCCCACAGTCACCAGATCTCAACCCAATAGAGCATCTTTGGGATGTGGTGGAACGGGAGCTTCGTGCCCTGGATGTGCATCCCACAAATCTCCATCAACTGCAAGATGCTATCCTATCAATATGGGCCAACATTTCTAAAGAATGCTTTCAGCACCTTGTTGAATCAATGTCACGTAGAATTAAGGCAGTTCTGAAGGCGAAAGGGGGTCAAAGACAGTATTAGTATGGTGTTCCTAATAATCCTTTAAGTGAGTGTATAATATGAAATCAGAAAAATATGGCCTAATAAGCCTTTAAACAATGTTTTGAGGTACAAATAATATTGAGACTATAAATGCCCCAACATTTACGATTATAAAAATGTAAAAAGTAAAAAATGCACTATTATTAAAAATACTTGGCAAATGTGGCATTTCAGTTAGTGCAAAAGCCGTATTTAATTTGGGAATTTCAGAAGTGTTCAGTAATTGTAGAGAAAGCATATCTAAATACAGAGCGAATCTTGTGCGAATGTATCATTTAGACAGATTTGTGAAGTATTTCGACCAAATCTATACGCCGATTACTTAAAAAAATCAGCTAATACAAAAAAACGACAGTGTGAGAAACTGAGATTTAAAGCATTGGGGTATTGTCTGCTTTTGACTTCAAAACTTAAACAGACATGCGCACATTGAATAAGCCCGTATAAACGGCGGTAAAAGTGTTTACATGCGATGCATAATCGGGTTAATGTGGAAAAAAATCGTTGCGATCGTGTCAATCGGTTTTGGCTTAAAATGTGCATGAAAGGAAAAAACGCTGAACTTGTTTGCATGACCACACGTGTTGTTCTTTTATCAAGCATAATTGGTGTGAGATCATGCATGTAAACATGCTAATTGAAAACAACGTTTTGCTAACAAATAGGACATAATAAATGGGGATAATATACAGATTTCCCATCATAATCGCAAAGCAATCCTCTTCAGCATGACACAAGACAACTTACCGAAACTGCACCCTTACAGTAATTGTCACACACTCCAGGACACGCGTGTTTCCGGTTTGTCAGTCTTGTCAGGATGGTGTCGACGTGCCGAGTCTTTTCATAAGTGTTTAACAGGATTTATTGTGCTCAAATCACTGGAGCATTAAACCACTGCAACAAATCCAAACGCTGAAACGCTCGATGTGTGCCTGTGTGTAATTAAACACCCTCATTCCACAACAACAACAGATGTGACTGTTTACTAAAACATTATTTATGCTTATGACAAATGCTGCTTACGAAAGCTTATTCTTGCAGAACAAATTATTGAGGCAGCATCACATGAAACCTTCATAAAAAAATAAAAAAGTGCATTTTTAACTTAGTAACATGTGAGAGTTTAACTTTATTGGATTCAAGAGTTGTGAGATGTGATCTGGTGTTAATGCCTACGTGGAGTATTTCAAATGACTCGTGAAGTGTTAGGACAAGGCACCTCACTAGGGTTTGGAACAGAGCCAATCAGAGGAGAGATTTTATACACGATCTTGGTTATGGAGGATGGCGTTCACTGTAGAGCGCTTCAAAGGTCTTTGTTGTTTGTGTGGAATGCCGTGCGGCCAAACGCCAGCCGTTTGAAGTGCTCGAGAGAGTGGGATACTCAAAAATAACTAGAGTTTGACACTTCAAGATCCTTCTGTGCCGTTTCACACTTACACGACAGCGGCACAGACAGTACAACTCCACATTCAGCACCTGTTTTCATACACTCCACTTTGAGTCAGTTGTCACAGATACACAACACATTAAGTGCATGCTACTCCGGCCACGCCAAGCTCAATTCGTTGTCCAAAAAAATGTAATAAATAAATAAAAATCACATCATCATGTCCTACTACAGTTCACAGATTTGATACAAAATGACAAGTATTTTTAGAATCGTCCAGCAAAGGTTGCTCAGGTTTGTGACTTAATAAAGACAACTACTTGAAAATGCATCAAACTATTTATGTTAATTTTCTTCACAATTCTTAAGACTAACGGCATGACTTGTAAAGGTCCCAAAAGTTGTTGAGCGGCTGGAGGAGTTCGTTGTTCATGTTTGATGTCCAAAAGCGTTTTCAAGTGGGGGCAGGGCACCCCCCGGGCAGTCAAGGGCCCCTGGGCACTGGCCCCATTGGCCCCGTCGGTAATCCATCCCTGGTCAGAATTATCATAGCCATTTAACAATTTAGCGCACATGCGCACCACCACAAAGGCATAGTTACCAGTGTTAAACTTACACTGTAATTGCAAGCTTTCACTGTACAATTAAACCCTAAAATGTACTCTATGCAAGTACGTGAGTACACAACACAAGTGTTGGCATTCTGAGTTGGCGAAAGCAGCGCTATAGCAGGCATTAGCTTAAACATTATTAAATACAAGTTTACAGATATCTACCTGAATATTAATATCCAGTTTAACAGCACACAGGTTTGAAGGAAACTCTATCGCCCCCTTGAGTACTGGGGTTTGTTACCGCCAATCAACACAAGTACTGTCTATTCCATTGGACTGCGCGTTTCAAATGCATCGACCTTCGCCGTAGTTGCATTTATGTTTCTCGCCTTGATTTGCATGCATTTTATAGCAATAAAGAATGGCAATAAAACTTGTCAGAAAATATTGCTTACTTAGCCGTTTTACGAGGCGACAGTCTTGCACTATAAAACATTTCCAAAGTAATCACATGACAGCTAATAATACGTTTGAAATCGTAAGATATCGCATGACTTAACTTATGTAGAAAACACTACCAATAGTGTTCTAAAAGCAAACGAGAGGTGAATAAAACAGACATCCTTAGCTTTTACCAACACCTAAACCTAACCGATAGTGTGGAAAAAACAAATGTGACGTGAAAAGCACATTTTCTGGAGCAATGACGTCATTTTGTGTCACTTCAGTGACACTTTCGTCTCACGTGTCAGCTTGCGTGCTTGGCTGAGCTCGAACCATGGTCTGCTGAGTTCAAGGTCCAACACTATCAGGTGAGTTATCGCGCAAGCTAATCATGTTGGAATAAGTGTGTAGAAGTAGGTGAGTCTGTAATACAAGCATTAAATGTGTCATTTTTCAAATCATGCATTAAAATAAAAGTGTTTCGATATCATAAAGCAGTGTGTGACTAAAATAGCGTACAACAAGTGTTTATAAAGTCATAATCAGCCATTGCAGTTGTGATTTGTGTGAAAGTGAATAAAACTCTAGTGTTTATACCAGGGTATATACCGGTTATACCGTGAAACGTGGCATGTGTAATAACGTTCTTTCTTTTCAGACTAGGTTGGTTTTTGTATGAACCAACTGGAACAAATTCTTGTCAACTCATTCTGTACGTTATTGCATGAGCCAATTTGTACGATTTTGTACGATTTTGCCATCTCATACTGTACGTTTTTGTACAAGACAATTTGTACGATTTCTAACTATTTTGCCATCTCATATTGTATGTTTTTGTACGAGACAATTTGTACGATTTTGTCAACTCATACTGTACGTTTTTGTACGAGCCAATTTGTACAATTTCTAACTATTTTGCCAACTCATACTGTA
The DNA here is from genome assembly GCA_032164185.1 of Moxostoma hubbsi. Lineage (NCBI taxonomy): Eukaryota > Metazoa > Chordata > Actinopteri > Cypriniformes > Catostomidae > Moxostoma > Moxostoma hubbsi. Next base: position 54,561,885 of record JAVLUX010000006.1, read on the forward strand.
CGTTTTTGTACGAGCCAACTTGTAACATTTTTTACAATTTTGCCATCTCATACTGTATGTTTTTGTACAAGCCAATTTGTACGATTTCGTACGATTTTGCCATCTCATACTGTACGTTTTTGAACAAGCCAATTTGTACGATTTTGTGCGATTTTGCCATCTCATACTGCACGTTTTTGAACAAGCCAATTTGTACGATTTTGCCATCTCATACTGTACGTTTTTGTACAAGACAATTTGTACGATTTCTAACTATTTTGCCATCTCATATTGTATGTTTTTGTACGAGACAATTTGTACGATTTTGTCAACTCATACTGTACGTTTTTGTACGAGCCAATTTGTACGATTTCAAAATATTTTGCCATCTCATACTGTACGTTTTTGTACGAGCCAATTTGTACGATTTCGTACGATTTTGCCATCTCATACTGTACGTTTTTGAACAAGCCAATTTGTACGATTTCGTACGATTTTGCCATCTCATACTGTACGTTTTTGAACAAGCCAATTTGTACGATTTCGTACGATTTTGCCATCTCATAATGCACGTTTTTGAACAAGCCAATTTGTACGATTTCGTACGATTTTGTCAACTCATACTGTACGTTTTTGAACAAGCCAATTTGTACGATTTCGTACGATTTTGCCATCTCATACTGCACGTTTTTGAACAAGCCAATTTGTACGATTTTGTGCGATTTTGCCATCTCATACTGTACGTTTTTGAACAAGCCAATTGGTACGATTTTGTGCGATTTTGCCATCTCATACTGTACGTTTTTGAACAAGCCAATTTGTACGATTTTGTCAACTCATACTGTACGTTTTTGAATAAGCCAATTTGTACGATTTCGTACGATTTTGCCATCTCATACTGCACGTTTTTGAACAAGCCAATTTGTACGATTTCGTGCGATTTTGCCATCTCATACTGCACGTTTTTGAACAAGCCAATTTGTACGATTTTGTGCGATTTTGCCAACTCATACTGTACGTTTTTGAACAAGCCAATTGGTACGATTTCGTACGATTTTGCCAACTCACACTGTACGTTTTTGAACAAGCCAATTTGTACGATTTTGTGCGATTTTGTCAACTCACACTGTACGTTTTTGAACAAGCCAATTTGTACGATTTTGTGCGATTTTGTCAACTCATACTGCACGTTTTTGCATGAGCCAATTTGTACTCATACGTTTCAGTACGAGCCAACTAAACATTTTGCCATCTCACACTATTATTACAACTTGTCATGAGACTGGATTGACATTCAAATAATGTTCTGTGGTAGCACAATATAATTGTCCATTGGTTTGTTTATTTTCTCTATGGGAGTAAAAGTCATCCGTTTGTTTTTTTTTCCGATTTCGCCTCTTCATACTATAATTAAGCCATTGTCATGAGACTGGCTTGATATTTCTATCATTCTCTGTGGCAGCATGACAATAAAATAGGGAGATAATGCATCAGGGAGAAAGAAATTGCTCAACGTGTCCATTTTTATACCAGCCAAAATCATTTTAAATGGAGGTCACGTTATAAATACTATTTCCAAACACGTAAATAGGAACTTTCGATGAGCATTTGCAGGCAGCATACGGCCTGTTTTCCTGCACAAACGGTGAGTTGGACTCACAGTAACGTGGGAGGACACAGAATAAGCACATTCAGCAATAGAAGTGCGAAGGCCGCAGTTGGGCAAACAGTACGGTGGTATCCAAGCAATGACAACAGTAGCCTCTCTCTCCTCCGAGGGGCTCTGTTGCGGGAAGAGGCGTCCATGTTAAAGCTAACAGTTGCTATGAGGACACGCATATGGAATAACATACAACACCGCGTATATTCAACCTTCAGAACGGTGTCTACACACCAAAAACCCGACAAGCGGCGAGTTCTGAGAGCGCAGAAACTTTCAACACTTTGTCGTGAAAATCTGCAACATGGCTCAAAATCAACACGGTAGGCAGGAGTTCCCCACTCGTATCACCCATGCACATAAACATGCAGAAGATTTATGGACTTCAATGTGGAGCTGGATGCCTTTGACCCAGTAGAGTGCTGCTCTCATACTTGTCAAACTGTCCGTCAATGGGTTTCTGGGAAGAGGTCGGCCATGTGTGTGTGGTTTGTGTTTTGCGCGTTCATGATGAAAGCAATGAGTTTGTGTGCATGTCTATTTGGCTATAATATTTGCATGTAGTTATTGTATATTATGCATTTGAATGGCTTGGACGTGCATGCGAATATCGTCATTTACGGTAAATGTGCACGTAAATGCACAGCCAGTTTTATGTCTTGCCTCGTCAGTGTGTGTGCTGATATTGCATGCATTTGCAAGACCATGCTGAATTTGCACCCTGGTCTTAATCAGCCATTCGCATTCTCCTAATTAACATAACTACACTGAAATCTCCATGGAAATGTTCCCATGCCTGCACCCAAACAGTCGAGCCCTGACAACCTGAAATTACCCTCATCATGGAGTTTTCCAGAAAAAGATTTCGCAGACCGCAAACACTGCCTGTAAATGTCATGTTAATTGTTCTTCCAGTCTAATTAAGACATTCACGCTGGTGTTATAAATGCTTGATTGTGCTCCACATACCCGAAGCTCATGTCTCATTATTCAGCATCATAAACTTTAAACGATGTGCTTAAGATTGAATATTCCTCCATGAAATGCCATCTCATTAACAGACCTATAGTTTCAGGTCCTGTGCAAGATCAAGTCACACAGATTCTCAGCTTTGTAAACTATCTTGCAGCGATAACACAAGGCCAGGGTAAGTTACCAGGGCAACGAGTCCCACTCTCAAGTTATGATAGGTCAGCGCTAAGAGTCTGACATCATCTAAAACCTGTCAGTTAACATAAGCCATCAACATTTGGCGGCATCCATTGAGATGACAACTACACCTCTTTTCCCACTAGATGCTGATCCTTAAGGTCACAAACTGTGGAGAAAGGTCACCTACAAGGTCAGAAGAGGCGAGTTAGAGTGTGTGATCGGAATTTTCTCCCCTGATTGCCAAGACAAAAGTGGCGACCATTTCTGGTCAACAATTCGTTGTGCACAGCAAATTTTTTTGTACTTTTTTCCCCAATGTCAAAACATCCTTAAAACAAGATAAATTTACTTGAAATATTAAGAGAGGAATCTAACAAAATGAACTGAATATTTCAATTGTAGTTAAGCTCAATCGACCGCATTTGTGGCATCATTTTAATTACCACAAAAATTAATTTCGACTCAAACGGTCCACCGTTTCCACGCAGTTTAGAGTTGACCTGTGACCTCTCTTGACCTTTACTTTGCCTTGATCTTCATAGACTGTTTAAACTTGGTTCGTCATATACTCTAAAGCAGTGTGTATTTAAAGGTTTAAGCAGGTGGAGAGAAGTATTTATGTAAATAAAGTAAAAGTTTAATGGTCCGAGGACTGAACCCTGGTGCACACCCAAAAAATCTTATTATAAAAAAAGACTTATTATTTTTGCTTGAATTTCAGTAAAAATATGTAAACATCTTCAAAACAAGATGCAGACTCTGAGAAACCAAATATCATAATATATCTAAGGAATATTCTGGGTTCAATGCAAATTTCTCTCAATCTACAGCATATGTGGAATAATGCTGATTACTGTTCCACAAAAACATTAATGTCCCTCCTTTTCTTTAAAAAAAAAAGCAAAAATCTGTGTTCCAGCGAGACACTTACAATGGAAGTTGAAATCGGTAAATGTTAAAATAAACTCACCGTTTCAAAAGTCACAAGATGTAAACAATAGGTGTGTTAACATGATTTAGTGCATAAATAAAAACACTTACCAACCACATCTGTGGAAGGATATAGACAATTTTATGATGATTTAAAGAACTTTACAGCTCAAATAATTCACCAGTTTTAACAAAAGAATGTATGTGCTTTTAAAACATTATAAGCGTCACATTTCTGCCTTTAAATCCTCCAAAATGTACCCCATTGACTTCCATTGTAAGTGTCTCACTTGAACACACATTTGTGCTTTTTGACCTACTGAGCCCGAGCGTGACCGCTGTGTACATTTACCATTTCACTTTTTGATTTGTAACTAGTAGCACCAAATAAACATACAAAAAATATATTTTTTTTAGACCAAATAGTTTTCCTAAAAAAGAGACTTGTAGACAGCGAGACTATGTTGTGACATTTTCTGTAGCTTTGTGTTATTTAAAGTCAGATTTTTTTAATCATAAATTATCATAATTTATTCAGATTCCCAGTAATGTCCAGCATCGTCCAATCACAGTCAATCATGTTCAAATAAAATGACACATTATAAATGGTGAATCTATGTACTGATGATCATCGTCCCATGTGTGTCAAACATGTTGATCCAAACATCATCTGCAGCCTGAAACTGAACTTTTGATCCGATTTTATGAGTGAACGCACTTAACTGCATAGAGAGATATAGGATGCTCCCTTGCTCCCTATTTAGTGCATGACTTAACCTCCAGTGTGCTGTCTGTCTGCACTGGTCTCAGAACAGTTATAGGAGAGCTATAGGATGCTCCCTTGCTCCCTATTTAGTGCATGACTTAACCTCCAGTGTGCTGTCTGTCTGCACTGGTCTCAGAACAGTTATAGGAGAGATATAGGATGCTCCCTTGCTCCCTATTTAGTGCATGACTTAACCTCCAGTGTGCTGTCTGTCTGCACTGGTCTCAGAACAGTTATAGGAGAGCTATAGGATGCTCCCTTGCTCCCTATTTAGTGCATGACTTAACCTCCAGTGTGCTGTCTGTCTGCACTGGTCTCAGAACAGTTATAGGAGAGCTATAGGATGCTCCCTTGCTCCCTATTTAGTGAATGACTTAACCTCCAGTGTGTGGTCTGTCTGCACTGGTCTCAGAACAGTTTGAAATGCACCTTATTTTCATCATAACTCCATATAAAGCCTCTGAATGACACATTTATACATTTATTCTCAATGTGATAATGACAGTAAATATGGAGGAATGCATTTATTAATGTTAATGAACAGAACCGTATTGTACAGTGATCAAATTAAATATAACAAAATGTTTATTAATATGAAGCAAAATGACCCACAGATGTGTTAGAGATGAAAATGATTCAAAACTACTAACATGTTTTTTCTACTTTTGAGGAAATGCGGTGCCAATTTCCACATATGTGGACATCATGTTTATCAGCGTGCTGAGGCGTGAAAAATTAACAGATATTTTAAAGCGGCACATCAAATAAAACTAGAGACTCTCCTCTTTACATCCAAACAGGTTTCAATGAAAAAAACGTGAGAGATTTTTTACCAGAGGCACTTTTGTTGAAGCTGTGCCTGTAGGAGCACTTCACTGAAATCAACTTCAGGTTGTTGTGTCATGTGACTCGGTGCGGCAGAACTTTAACCCTTAAATGACAGTCTAGAGTCTCGTAAACAGTATTCAGTCAGTTTAAATTAATTTACATCATGCGTTGCATATAGCAAAGCCAAAGAATAACATCCACGCATGTGGACACAGGGTCGAACGAGGATAAAGTAAAGGAGCCACGAGTGTAAATACTTTTTTGTGGTAATCTACATTATGCCACAAATGTTGTAGATTGAGGGTAACTTGCATTGAACCCGGAATATTCCTTAGATATCTTATGGCATTTTGTTTCTCAGATTCTGTTACTGCATTTTGCTTTAAAGATGTCTCGATATTTCTACTGGAATACTAGAAAAAAATGTCAATGAGTTTTTGGGTGTGCACCAGGGTTCAGTCCTCGGACCATTCAACTTTTACTTAATTTACATGAATACTTCTCTCCACCTGCCTACACCTTCAAATACACGATGCTTTAGAGTATATGACAAACCAAGTTTAAACAGTCTATGAAGATCAAGGCAAAGGTCAAGAGAGGTCACAGGTCAACTCTAAACTGCGTGAAAACGGTGGACTGTTTGATGCGCGGTGAGGTGGCACGTTCTTTCTAGCATTCCATTCATTCTGCTTTCTCACTTTTCAGTGGAAACGAGCGTTGAGAGGAAAACAGAGATCTTGCCATGGCGACTGAAACACAAACACTGACAACACTGAGATGTATCATTATCAGTTGTGCATTTGCTTTTAACACAAACCTATTTTTGCTGATTCAGGATCAGTCAGGCTTGCTTTGTGTGGCTGTGAATATGGCAATAAAGTGGCAGCTTAAACTCAGAAAGCACCTTCAGTTTGTGTTCAGGATCAATGACTGCTTCTAGAACAATCAGTTAGTTACCCTGCATGCACTCCCGTCTTCATAGTGTGCAAGATCAGTTATTATACGCGGTGTGTTATGACAAGATCAAGTGTACTGATGTCACATTTATTCCAAACTTACGTAATTTTTAATAACTCCTCATAACAGCTGTGAAAAAAATTATTTAATGGAGTAATGTCATTCTTAGACGGTGTTCCAAACACAACACACATCTGACTGCTCTCTCGCTGGCTGCGTTCCTCCACAGGTAAGTGAGGACACCACAGTAGAAGTGCGGAAATGAATGAAGCGAGGACAGGACAAAAGCCGTCGGCAGATGAAAAAGCAGGAAGAGCGGGCGGCTGATAATAATCGGAGCGTGCAGGGTTTTAAGAGATCCCTCTGTGGAGCGCCGGGAGCCGACGGGGCCCTGGGATCAGGGGTGACACGGGTAGAAAGCGGAGAAGGGGCTGTTCGTTCATCCATCGAAGGCCTGCGTGATCACAAGCGGTGCGCCGCCAACAATGAGCCCTGTATGTGCATGTGTGTGTGTGTGTTTGTTTTAGAAAAGGGCTTCTCTTCCGTGACTTTCCGTGGCATACCGAAGTCTAAAACAGATCAAATCCAGGAGTTCTCCGTCTCCTCTCGCTGCTTTTATCATCCTGCTTCTCTTATCTCAGTCCGTTTCATTCTCCTTTCTTTAAGATCCCGGAATAGAATAAATGTAAATAACGATGAAATATTCTTGGTTTTATTGCACACTAGTAATAACTCTCAGCTCTCCACAACAAACCTAATTATGTGAAGTATCAAACCATGAGCAATAGTGATGCTCGCCATAGTGAACACTAATATTGTAGAATATATTTTTGAATATAAGTGTGTTTGTTTGTGTTTGCATGCGTGTGTGTGTGTGTCTGTGTGTCTGTGCGTGTATGTTTGTGTGTGCATGCGTGTGTGGCTGTGTGTGTGTGTGTGTGTGTGTTTGTTTGTGTGTGCATGCGCATGTGTGTGTGTTTGTGTGTGTGTGTGTGTGGCTGTGTATGTGTGTCTGTGTGTGCATGTGTTTGTTTGTTTGTTTGTGTGTGTGTGTTTTTGTGTGCATGCGTGTATGTGTGCGTGTGTGTGTTTGTGTTTGTTTGTGTGTGTGTGTGTGTGTGTCTGTGTGTGCATGCGTGTGTGTATCTGTGTGTGCATGCATGTGTGTGTCTGTGTGTGCATGTGTGTGTGTGTGTGTGTGTGTCTGTGTCTGTGTCTGTGTGTGTGCACGCATGCGTGTGTGTGTCTGTGTGTGCGTGTTTTTGTGTGCATGCGTGTGTGTGTTTGTGTGCATGCGTGTATGTGTGTGTGCGTTTGTGTATATGTGTGTGTGTGTGTTAGTGTGTGCATGCGTATATGTGTGTGTGTGTGTCTGTGTGTGTGTGCGCATGCGTGTGTGTTTGTATGTGCATGCGTGTGTGTGTGTGTGTGTGTGTGTGTGTGTGCATGTGTGTGTTTGTGTGTGCATGTGTGTGTTTGTGCGTGTGTGTGTGTGTGTGTGTCTGCGCGTGTGCATGTGTTTGTGTGCGCGTGTGTGTTGGAAAGACTTCACTGAATAGAGATCTTCAGAGTAATCAGTTTTTTAACAGCTGAAATTAATCTGGAAAAAATGACAGAGTTACAGCTTTCTGTTTTGCCACCTGTTGCTCTCATCTTTGTATGTGTGTGCATTTAATATCAGAGATACGTATTGCACAACTCCCATAATGTAACAACAGAGCGCAACAGTGCCCTCCTGCTTTTTCAGCTTTCTTGATTTCTGGAAGTGTTCATTTTTTCCATTGTGATTTCATAAAGTCCTTGATAAAGAGTTGTGCGCAGTGAACCAAACCAACCAGCTCTGAGGTGAATCACAACATTACAAACTTTGATTTTAAGCTCAAAAGTATTTAAAAATCAGACACAATGACAAAGAAACAAGACTGTACACTGAACGTCTTTAATGAGGGAATTAACTACAATCCCATGATGCATTAGTGAATGACGTATTACAATAAAATTTAAAGTTATAGAAATACACAAGTAGTTTGAGAGTGTATGGAGAGCGATTTGATTGCTCCATTCACAATGCATCATGGAAGTGGGCGGAGCTGCAGAGCTCTTTTGGCACGATTCTCTGATTGGTGGATCTCTCTGCAGGATTATGGGTAGTGTAGTTCTTCACCAGGAATTCTGCCATTAATCACGATTTGTATTAAACAAAGTTGAAATAACGTGGACCGATGTCTTCAAGCGAAACATAAACCATTGATTAACATCCTCAGAGCTCACCGTAGATCTCTCTTTAAAGGTTTAAAAGTTATCGTTAATAATCAATTTGTCTATGAAGAAAAAAAAAATTATTTTTTTCTTTTAGCAGCTGAATTGCGATCTTTAGAGCGAATCTCATGAAACATTGCAAGAACGTGTCATAGTCACATTTCACCCCAAAATAATTAATAATAAACAATATTTTGCTTAAAGTAAATTAAGCCTATTTTTAAGATTTATTTTTCATTGTGACGTTATTTTCATGATATTTAATAAACTCTATGGACCGAGAGGGGTCTGTCTGCATCCTGCAAGACTACTACAAGACACGCCCACTACAAGGCACGCCCACAACACGTTACGCCCCCTCCAAATAACCAACGAAATCCTGAAGTCTTGGAAAAGTTGGATGCCACATTCATACACTGTTTGTTGTATTTATTTAGCGTCCCGCAACAACCATAAACACCTACACCCATCAATAAATCTAAATCTAACCATAACCACAAAGATTTTAAAAACAGAAAGATTTCAAAAATGAAAACTTTGGAAAACAATTAAATATACAGCAAATTAAAATTTATTTTGAATTCAATCATACCGCCGTATTACTTGGTGGCGACAGTGAGGAGGAGAAGCTAGCGATATGCTAAGCTAATAGGCTAATGATTAGCTTGTAAGCTAACTGGACAGAACAGACCAGATAAATGTTTATCTTACCATTTAGATATTTTTTAATTATTGAACAAGCAGAAATTGTACAAACACCTTCAGGAATGCAGTAAAGATACTTCCACAAAATTTCACATTAAACAAGTTCAAGTTTGCCATTTATATCTTCCGTTTAATAATATGATATATGACATTGACATATTGTTTAAAAGTTATTCTGTCAAATTTAAAGAGTTAAAAGAAAATGAATCACAGAAAAAGTTCTTGTAGCCAATAGAATTGCTTGATGATCCAAGGGGGGGCGTTACGTGTTGTAGGCGTGTCGTGAAGAAGCTGTTCCTTATAGTCTTGTGGGACGCAGACAGATACACTTGTACGGACCCGCCGGTGGGTCAAAAGGGGGGGCACAATTTCGCAAAAATGTTTACGCTTAAAATGTTAGTCTCCGCAAACTTAGTCAGGCATATTTTTATAAAGATTGTAAAAAAAAAAATGAGCGCCCCCTAGAGGTAATGGGGTAAAATATTTATATTAAAATAACCGTCCTTCACATAGCACTTAAATGGGCACGTCAGATATCAAATGAAAGCTCTCATTCTCAGGAATGTGACTGTACAGGGTATTTTGTTGCACTAATTTGAAAGTTTTCTAAAACATGAGCCATTGTTTCCTCGTCTGTGAGCTTGTGTGAATAATTCAATATTATATCTTAGATGTCCAGAACAAAATATGCCATCCAGAAGGAAAAGCATGCAAAACAAATCAACAGAAAGCTTTGGAAATATTGATGATATTATCGCAAAGGAGAGGATCTCAGCTCTCTGGAAGATTAAAAAAGACCTGGATTGAGCTTGTAGTCCACTCAGAGGCCGAGATATTCAGTGAAATAATGAGGGTGTTGCTTGAACTGAACATTAGACTGAATGTCTATGGACGAGCACATCTGTGAGGGATAAAATGTGTTAGAGCGCCACCTACAGTTCACATCTGTATATTGTGATGGAATGTGTCAGAGCGCCACCTACAGTTCACATCTGTGTAATGTGATGGAATGTGTTAGAGCGCCACCTACAGTTCACATCTGTGTATTGTGATGGAATGTGTTAGAGCGCCACCTACAGTTCACATCTGTGTAATGTGATGGAATGTGTTAGAGCGCCACCTACAGTTCACATCTGTGTATTGTGATGGAATGTGTTAGAGCGCCACCTACAGTTCACATCTGTATATTGTGATGAATGTGTTAGAGCGCCACCTACAGTTCACATCTGTGTATTGTGATGGAATGTGTTAGAGCGCCACCTACAGTTCACATCTGTATATTGTGATGGAATGTGTTAGAGCGCCACCTACAGTTCACATCTGTATAATGTGATGGAATGTGTTAGAGCGCCACCTACATTTCACATCTGTGTATTGTGATGGAATGTGTTAGAGCTCCACCTACAGTTCACATCTGTATATTGTGATGCAATGTGTTAGAGCTCCACCTACAGTTCACATCTGTATATTGTGATGGAATGTGTTAGAGCGCCACCTACAGTTCACATCTGTATAATGTGATGGAATGTGTTAGAGCTCCACCTACAGTTCACATCTGTGTATTGTGATGGAATGTGTTAGAGCGCCACCTACATTTCACATCTGTATATTGTGATGGAATGTGTTAGAGCACCACCTACAGTTCACATCTGTATAATGTGATGGAATGAAACTTATCTCTAGTGTTTTCTGCCACCTAGTGGAATAAAATGAGACTTTTCAAAGTGAGGTAGAGTGAACAGAACCAGAATTACATGTTTACAAAGTTAGGACAACAACAAAAAAACCTTTCTGTTTATCATAAGATTATTTCTCTGAAACATTCAACCAATTTTTTGCAATTATTCCACAGTATGTGCGAATGGTGAGCTGTTATATTTAAGGGTGAAAAGCACAAAAATGCACAAGAGTTTATTTAATAGTCTGTAATGGCCAATAACAGGCCTCGTTTTCTTTAAAAATATAAATTCTTCCTTTTTGACCCCTTTTATATTGTGATGAAATGTAAAGTGAGCCTGGATTTCCTTTCATGTAAGTGATATTAGATGTATTCTGTATAAAGTCGTCACGCCTGATGAAACTTGCAGAAATATTCCTCATGTGATTATTTATTTCCACTGTCTTGAAGCGGCAAGACGATGTGACAACCGCAGAACAGAGAGAGAGAAGCCACTGCGGTGACATCACTTCCCTTCAGGACTTCTCTCTTTTCTCTTAACCCAGATTGCAGGCACCCGGGTTGAGTCATCGCCAGGTTCTGCAGGCTGTCCTCAACGTCTCCAGGACTCTGTCATCGCTCAGACACACGGCACGTGTGCTGCCGCTCTGCTAACAGCAGCTCTAGATACACATATTCATTTAGAGCAAACACTACTAAACACATTAATGACATCTCAGAGGTGTTCTGTACTCCATATAGAGATATTTTATGGTCATACATAACCTCAAATGAACTTTTAAATACACAGTGGTTGAACTGGCAACTTAATGTTGTTTTTTTAAGGTCATTAAAATGGGTGGTCTACCAAATATGGTTTCTTTAATCGTTTATCTTGTTTATGATATGAGGCATTGAGTAGTTTATATAACAGGTTTATTTTTAGAGGCAAAACAACCGATTCCTTGTCAAATAAGAATATCATCTCAGTTTTACCAGCAATAAATCTCAGTTGTCTTCAGATTTTCCAACCTAGTCTCATAGAATGAATGCTACTATAACTACATATTTGCAAACTGAGTTTTAAGTGTGTAACAGGGTTTAAAATGGGCGAGGAGGAGGTGGGAACCGGCTGAATAGTCAAAGTAATATTTAATTTAAACAAAAAGACACAAACACACACACACACGGCAGCTGCGTGTGGCTCTCTCTCCCAAACTGCCACATCCGGCTCGGCCTTATCCCTCTGCTTAGCTGATTAGTCCATTGGGGTCCGGCCGTGCAGACCCACCCTCCTCCTCGCCACACTCCTCCCTCCTTTGTCTCAGGCCGTGGAACCCCCAGCATGACATACACCCCCCCCCCCCCCCCCCTCCTTTCCGACGAGGGGGGCGTTGCCATACCGGCCGCACCTGTCGGTAGGCTTTCCCCGCCTTTCAAGACCTGGGAGGGAGACAAGCGAGGGAAAAGAGGAGAGAGAAAGGGCAAGGCAGAGCGACAGTGAGAGAGAGAGAGAAAACAAATTCTCGCCGGTTCCCCGACACGCAGTCGCCTGGTCCTCAAACACTCCTCTACTCTCTAGTGGATGACTGCCGCTCCTCCCTGGGTGGACCGGAGGGAGTCCTCCGACCCCTGGCGCATGTAACGCCCTTCTGCATTCTTACGGCCGGTAGTGAGTCCCTCCGCCCCTGACAGCGGCTCCAAGAGGCTGGCAGCGAACCCCATCTTCCCTCATGGATGGCGGCAATTCCTCCGCATCCAGGCAGCCGGCAGATTCCCCTGCCAGACGGCCGCGGGTGCTCCTTTGGGTGGACGGCAGTGGCGAGGACTCCACGACAGCGCATCCCTCCTCCTTTCCAGGCTTCGCCACCAATGTAACAGGGTTTAAAATGGGCAAGGAGGAGGCGGGAACCGGTGTACAACATGAAATGATGTAGTTGCTTCAGAAAATGTACTTTTAATGCCGCATTTGTGATAAGAACACTAGTGGTTAGGTTTAGGTGTTGGTTAAGGATGCCTGTTTTGTTCACCTCTCATTTATATTTTAGACACTATTGGTTAGGTGCATTTTACTCATTAAAACCCCCATCTAAAATTCACCTTAAAAATCTTGCCTGATTCACTCGCTTTTGGCGCCCCCAGCTGGACATATCACTTGGAAACTGCAGCCAAATGTGTAATGAAGCTCATCATTTTAATTTGATAAAATTTTGAGACTTTCAAAAGCTACGGCCAGTCATGAAGCCGACCAAAACCGCTAGAGAGATCAGCAGTAGTAACGCTTACTTGTGCCACTGAGACTAGCGACAAAGTGAACGGGGCTTCAGTTTGAAAACTCATCATCATCGTTTTCCAAAGTATGCATTTGTGGAGAGCATTTTCTAAAGTCTTTGTTTTCAGCGTGGATGAGAGGCATAAACTTAGCAATACAGCACACAAGAGACTCGACACATTAATTCCAAAAGAGATTAATGTTAGCATGTTGCTAAGCTAACAACATGATATTCTAATTGTCATATGCATATAAAGCCTATTATGCCTTAAACTGCTGTCTAGGTAGGCAGCTTACTTGGTTTTGGACAGAGCTTACTAGATCTCTCTCTACTTCTTTAAACACACACACACACACACACACACACACACAAACACACACACACACACACACACACACACACACACACACACACACACACACACACACACACACACACACCTGTTTTGTGCATCAGTAGTGGCCAACGGGTTTAGCATCTTGCTCTGTGTGGGTGTGGTTTCATGGACCTGAGCTGCTTTAGACATTAGGACGTCGGCTCAAAACTTCATTAAACGAGTCTCGAAGCTCACAGAGTCACTTCTTAATAAATGATCTTATTGATTGTGCCCATCTTCATAATAGCCTGGTTGTCTCTTTTTCTACCTCAGTGCTTTAGGATAAAGAGGGGGTACAAGCACAGCTGAGGGAATCACTGGGACAATCACAATTCTGTTGTTCAAGCACATGGGACATCCAAATATTGCGCTGCATCATTATGCTATCTTCCATGACACCTTCTTTTGGCCATAGTGTATTCTAAGGCCGCATTGCATGTATCCTTCATAAGACAATCTCATGAAAACATTCATCCCAGATGGCGGACGAGTCGAGATTGTATTCAATGCCAACAACGTTGATGACCAATTAGAAATATAACTAGACGCCAATAAGTCAATCAACCTTATTCACGGTAGTGCCATCTTTTATTTTACATGGGAAAGTGAGGCTTTTCAATGACACACACTGTATAAAGCCATCAAAAAGCTCCCAGATCACATATTATTTTCCACAACTCATGTTTCTCTGGAGTTTTTAGTATACTGAAATGTCTTAGAAAGATATTTTGCCAATGCTTTGTCAGACAAAGGATCCAAAACACTTTAACAACTGTGTACAACCCATTGTCTATCCCTCACAGCCTCATTGTTATTCCCGCCAAAAATGGGAATAAGGTCATACTAACATACTACACTGTGGCTATGACAACTTTTTTTGGGAGTTATAGTGCTATTGGGGGCGGTTGTGGCTCAGGTGGTAGAGCGGGTCGGCCACTAATCGCAGGGTTGGCGGTTTGATTCCCGGCCCACATGACTCCACATGTCGAAGTGTCCTTGGGCAAGACACTGAACCCCAAGTTGCTCCCAATGGCAGCCAACGCCTTGCATGCCAGCTCTGCCATCATTGGTGTGTTAATGGGTGAATGAGTCACAGTGTAAAGCGCTTTGAATACCGCTAAAGGTTAAAAAGACGCTATATAAGTGCAGACCATTTACCATATCATGTAGATATATGGTCAGTTGTTATAGGGCAAAATTTGACAACTTATGCAAATACTTTTGAGACCGCAAATGCTTTTTGTGTTACAAATTAAGATAATACTTATACAATACAGAATAACCACATCAGAAAACCATTTCCTGTTCATTCCAATCACATTTTACATTTCAGAACATCTCACGTCCTCTATGAATCCTGTGTCCTATACTGTGATTGGACCAGTCAATGTGAGCCCACTTTGAACATCCTTCATGACAAATCTATTCCCCAACCATAAGAAAACGTTCTTTTACCCTAAATACTATCCTTATACTTATTGGACAGTTATTAAAAAACATTTAATTGAATCACCTGAAAGTATTCCTTCATTTACATTAGCTACATAAATTAGCAAAAGTTTACAAATTATTAGATAATATTACCTCAGAATCAAACTTTAGACACCACATTTAATGATCTCATGGATCAGGAATATTTAGAAAAGTGTTGTGGTGGTTTTTGCTGCTATTTGGAGTTTTGGGGGGAAATATAATCAGCGCCTTTTACCCCATAGAGTGTCTTTAGCCCTGATGTACCCTACCATTAGAGGGCAGGGAGGGAACATATTTACTGAAATAGTTTTGCGTTACATCGCAATTACTTTGGGTTAACTTGCAACAGCTTTATCAATCTCTTACAAAGATTAACCATAGTTTTACTACAGTTACCATAATACAGGACACCCAAAATGATGGTAAAAAATAAATCAATAGTTCTGCCAAAAAACATGGTTACTGCAGGTTTACTATAGTGAAATAATACTTACCTTTTGTAAGAGCGTGTTTTTTAATTTTTATGCTAAATTATTATCATTTTTATTACCATAGTTTGGGATTTCCTGTATTATTGATGTTGTTTTACCTCAAATATCCTGATAAAATCACGGTACATTTTGTGGTTACTATGGTTTTATTGCAAATACCATAATTTAGCTATTGCAGGGGAGCACAAAATAATTAAGGAAAAAAACAACAACAAAAAAAAAAACACTCGCTGTCCTATAAGGGGCTCCGTAATATTCAATAGGAGTATAGAGCTGTAAAATAAATGTGGATGGCATACTGTAGCTTGAGTTCATATTGAGATTTCATTTTTTCGGGACTTTTGATGGCAGAGTTTGGTATCTTGGCACATCTGAGCACAGTTTGAAACATTGTTGAGATCTCTTCTGAAACGCTAGAGGAGACACATGTGAGATTGCTGGAAAAACACTAGGAGACTCATGCAAAAGTCTTCATTTGCTCCCTTTTATCTCATTTTATCCAGGAGACACAATCAAGATATTAAAAGGAATATAATTTGCTATATTTCTTGCCTACAGAGACATCTGACACACTAGACGGTTAAACTATCCACTGCATCGGTTTAGGCAAAAAGCACATTGTTTTCTGCAGTTATTGATGAGATACGTGCTGAAGAGCATACGTGAAGCCCAACGAATGTCAGAAAATATTCAGATCTGTTCCAAACAAACAGAACGTTCTCGTTACCTGTTCATGATAGTGATTATTGCATAACAGAAGGGCTGCCAAAGCAAATAGAGAGGCCTAAAATACACAGACAGGGAGAGAGTAAAGCAAAGCAGGTCTCTAATGACACATCCGAAACCTGTTCATTGAGTCGACTCAACTCTGACATCTGCTGGCGAATCAAAGCTCACCAAAGAGCAAGTACTGAAAGGTACAGAGTTGGTGAATGAACTGCTTGTTCACCTACAGAGGGCACCGAAGGACTGGAGAACAGATTTAAACTGGAAACACAACCTTACAATGAACAAACACATGGCGGCACTGTAGTCTGAGAGACTTATCAAGTGAACTTGAGACTTAGAAGAGAAAAGAGAGAGCCCTTACAAGAGACTATTGCGCTTACTTTCATATATACTACCACAGTGTTTACATAGTGTTATAAGAACATCCTATACATGTTAGAATGATGCCCAAAAATAAGAAACACACACATTAATACAACATGGAAACAGCTCAGAAGTCAACAGCTGCAGAGAATCTGTGATTATGTTTGTTTATACGTTTATATATGTAAAAGGTATTAAATAAATCCTTTATCTGTTCAATATTGGCTCAAAAGAACAAATTTCAGGACTTTCTGTATCAGATTTTCCAGTTGATTAACTTTTCCATCTTTCCTGCTCAGAGAACTGTGTGAGTCTTCTTGTTTTATCGGTTATTTTCCTACTCTATTATTCTCTCTTCCTCCTTGCATTCTCGGCTCGTGACCCCGGCTGTGACCTCTGTCTGTCTGCCGCTCTGGAATAACAGCTCATTACAGAAGCACTTGCTTTATTGACTGCACTTCATTGTCTGATTAGTCTATATTCTATAAAAGATAAATGCTTTGTAGTAATTGAAATATTCCGGTTTACATCATAATTAGCATTTTCCCAGACATGCATAGATAGTAACTTAATGAGCACTGAAATTAATCAGTTACTTCAATCAATTCATACATATATAGTACAACACAATAGCCAAATCATGAGATTTTTACAATGCGTTCACGTCTGTATATTGATTTGTGTTCGTTTCACCTAAATCAGTCTGAATTTGAGTCAAACAGACGCAGTATATACACATCTAAATGTTTTCTTCCAACATACTACAAAGTAAGCTGAATATTTTCCAGATTGCACCGATAGTAACATTTGTAGTCGATATGATACTGATTTTTACCAAAAATCTATTGGCCGATACCGATATTTTTACACTTACTCACCTTACAGTATTTTGTCTTCACTTTAAAAATGTCAAAAAAGATATACAAAAGCTATTTTATTGTTCTATCAATAAGTGATTTCCATTGCATCTGTTGAGCACATGACAGGCCAAAATTATAAGAATGCACAATAAAGATAAATTTCATATAATAATATTAAAAAGAGGTTCTAATATTAGCGAAAACACCTCTTTTAAAAGTTTAGACGGTATTGGGTCTAACATACATGTTGTTGCTTTTTATGTTTTGCTAAGTTTTGTTAGCTATTCCTGACCTATGACTGTAAAGAATTGAAGTTGCTTATGGGGAATAATATGACACCATCTTCTAAAGTCAAATGTGGCAGGGCGGAGGGCCGGGATGGGTTGTGATTCTGCACACCCAGCCCATAATCAAGCCTGAGAGGGATAAAGGCAACCGGGAACGACAGTGCGACAGAGAGAGAGTTATGGGCAGCTGCCTGACACCTGTGTCTGTCTTTGTCTTTTTGATTAAGTTTATCATTCAAATATAATTTATATTGTCAAGCTGGTTCTCACCTCCTCCTTTCCATTGACCTGTGTTACACTGGTGCCAAAACCCGGGAAGGAGGAGGGATGCACCGTAGTAGATTCCTCGCCACTACCATCCACCCCAATGGAGCAGCCGCAGTCATCTGCCGGGGGACGGAGGAGCCTGGCCACCTGAGAGCAGAGGAACAGCCGGTGAACGCGAGGTGAGGAGGGGCTCCTAACCGAACACCTGGAATGGTCAGGAAAGCTGCCAGGGGCGGAGGAGACCCCTACCAGCCGCTGAAACGTGCGGGGTCTGAGACCACCGATCGTGAGTGGGGAGGGACTCCTGACCGACCACCTGGAGCGGAAGGACTGCTGCCAGGGGTGGGGGAGACCCCTTCCATCCACTGGAATACGGCAGGGCATTCTGTGCGCCAGGGGCCGGAGGACTTCCTCCAATCCACCCGGGGGGGGGGGGGGGGGGGGGGGGGGGCAGCTGTCATCAGCTAGAGGGTGGATCATGCCAGGGTACGTCATACCATATTCGTCATGATTCTGCACACCCGGCCCATAATCAAGCTGATTAAGCCCGATAGGGATAAACCAGAGATGGCAGTGTGACAGAGAGTGTTACGGGGAGCTGCCCAACACCTGTGTGTGTATTTGTCTTTTTGATTAAGTTTATCATTCAAATATAATTTATATTGTCAAGCCGGTTCTTGCCTCCTCCTTTCTATTGAACTGTGTTACATCATACTAATGTGCTGTGATTGAATATCTGGTTCAGTTGAGTCTTTATTCCTAACCAATTATAATTTAAAATTATAAATATACCATTGCCTATATGAAAAACCAAAGGTTTATTTTGCTGGTTTATATCGATGGTTTTAATATTGTCAATAATTGGCCGATAAATATAGTGCATCCCTACAGATAATAAATACAGTGGCCGAAACATCGATGCATCCCTAAAGATATTTTAACAACTATTTTGGCTCTACTACAATAACAATGTAAAAGATAATTATTTAAATTGTCTCTAAAATTGCTGTAAGGGATTTTAGCCATTTCTAAAATTCCCCCAAGCTGAGCCGATGGATTAGCCACATCCCCTTTCCAAAACCCTGTACTCCAAAAATACCAAATGAGCTTTATTGAGCCAGATATTGAGCAGAAACGGTTGTCAGAAACAACCGCAGCAGCAAAACAGCACCCTCCGCTGTTAACTGTTATGAACGAAATGGCATAAAATGGCATGAAGCCTCAAAAATTCGCTGCAACTACAACACTGTGAGAACGCAAAAAACTATTGACAGGCAGAAAACGTCAAGACAGAAATCTGCTTGGTGCATCAGACATAATAATGCTTGTGTGTGTTTGTGTATTTTGCCATGTATGTAAGTGTGTAGCTTGTGTATCGCAAGTCACATGAGGACATGTTGGCTTTAGTTCCCCCAATGTAACAAAATCCCATCTGTACAGATTGGCAGCATATAGCACGTGTTAGCTCTACAGTAAAAGCATTGATAGCATATTGCTAATGCTCTGATAAACTTCACACTGGAGTTTCTCTAATTAAACTGAAAGCAGGTCTGGACAGCAGCCTAATTGGATTCAATTTATGCTGCATTGCATCATTTATACAACACACTGTAGTTCATTCAAACCAACATCCAAGTTTACAAATCAAATCATTTGTGCTAATCTTACAAGAACAAACTGTACTCACTAGTCCTGTATTATTGTTGTTGAAGTACACTGACTATTTAAAGCAGTGTTACAATTTAACTGCTATTACCTCAGTAAACAATTCACTAAAATGGAAGTTTGAGGCAAAAATGGACAATGCCATGAATAAACATGAGTATAACCAGAACAGCTCAACATTACATATTCAAGCGTGAGTCTGGTGTGATAGCGTCACTTACCAGTCTTGTCTGTGCAAAGTTATATCCAATATTTCATCTCCTTTCATGACCATTGTATAAAGATAAAAGTCAATGAAAAGACAGGTCACAATTGGCGGCCATCTTGGAAAACCACTGAGCTGCTCCATTTATGGCTGTATAAAATTGAACACAAGCGTACTATTGACTGAATACTGAAGAGTACACACTGTTTTACTTACTTAAATTGAAATAGTTAAGTGAAATATTCAGCATAATTCACTTTAAATGTTTCAAACATTAAGCTACATTGTTGTAGTACGACCTCATTACATTTGTCACTTACTATTAGCATTGGGAAGTCATTAAAATAGCAGTTTATCACAGTACTCTCATACATATACTCTTATACAGACTGACTCAAATGCTGCTGATTGTTTTAACACTGTTTTAACATTGTAAAGATCATCACTAAAAAATAGAGTTAACAAAATTGTGAAGCCAAAATTAACAATCATCTTAATTATTATTGTTCCCATTTTATAATTGCACTCCTAAACAAAGTCATCCCTTACAGTTGGGGGATCTACCTAAACTTTGCAAATAGGTTCGATTGAGTTATTAAAAAGAAACGGTTCAAATGAACGATTTGTTCGCGAATAGGTTCAAACAAACGAATCGTTCACGAATCAGTTCAAATGAATGATTCTTCCGTGAAAAAGGTTCAAATAAATTATTTGTTTGCGAACAGCTTTGCTTAAACGATTCGTTCGCAAATACTTTCGAACGAACGATGCGCTCGTGAGTTGTTTTTAACTGAATGATTCATTCGTGAACAGGTTCATATGAGTGATTCCTTTGCGAATCAGTTGAAATAAACGATTTGTTTGCACATCGCATATCAAGCTCTACTTTTTTGCATGTTCAATTCTTTAATTCAGCGGTTTTGTGTAACGTCTTAACTTTTGGCAGTCTTGCTCAAATCGTGAGTTGAGAAAGAGATGGTAAAATCACGACTGATGTTACTTCCTGTTCATTCATCAGAATGTAAATGGAAGGTCAAGTTGTAGCACACGGACATCTGAGAATAGCATAAACACCTCCAAGACATCTGATGAGTGTCTTATTGACGTATTGCAGATGAGCAAACAATCTAAAAATATATGTCCTCTAGATGTAAACATAGACGTCTGGGTGATGAACGTGTGATACTGTATCAGGGGCTGTATTCCACATATGCAAAATTTGAAATACCGTGCATGGTACACATACTACATACAGTAATGCAGCATCTAGATTGATGTTGTATTTGCTGACACAAAGAGAAAAAGGCCAAAAAAGCAGAACTGGACAGAAATTCTTACTGACACACTTAAAGGGTCAGTTACTGCTCTCTGACCTCTGACCCCTGATTGGCAAGGCAGGAGACCTAGAGTGTGTGTGTGTGTGTGTGTGTGTGTGTGTGTGTGTGTGTGTGTGTGTGTGTGCGATAGTGCTCTCAGTTTCAGGATGTTGAGGGGGAAGGCATGTCTCCGGTCTTCACTTTGACCGCGTCTCAGTTCCATTCAGCAGCGCTGATAGACGCTCTCGCTCACATCCGTACGAGAAACAACAGCAAAGACATGGACACACCACACACACACACACACACACACACACACTCATTTACACCACTGTCTCTCAGCTGGTTTTGCTTCAGGAGGCAACACAGAACCAAATGTGTTTATTGTACAAAAGTAAACACAAATGCCAAACTATTGAAATTTATTGAAGGAAAAGTTCAACCACAAATGAGAATTCTCTCATTATTTACTGGCGTCTCAGACTTGGATGACTTTCTTTCTTCTGCAGAACACAAACAATGATATTTTGATGGAGACATGATGAGAATACATCCATTGGGGTCTTGACTTCTGACAGTAGACTGACTTTTCTTGAGTCTGTGCTAACCGAAATTCAATGCATTTTTTGCATTTTGCAGATCAGTACAGACCTGAGACCCATTGGATGGATTCAAACATGGTAAGAGGTGTTAAATGGAGCTGAAAACTTCTATCAGTGCCTGAAATCATAATACAATTACCCCAAATTTTCCATACACAGATACCCTAAAACTTATGAAACTCCTCTTTGAAAATATTTAGAAATTATCCTTCATGCGTCCTTCACAAAGATGAATCTGCCCGATTCCAGCCTTGCTGAAGCATCCCCGGATCATCACCGATCCTCCACCTGGTCGTCTAGTGGTGAGACGGAGACCCGGAGAGGCCTCACAGTGTCTCGCACCCGCTGTGAAATTTGGTGGAGTATCGGTGATGATCCGCGAACAAGGTTATCCTGGAAGAAAACATACTTCCTTCTGCTCTGACAATGTTCCCCATCTCTGAGGATTGGTTTTTTCCAGCAGGTCAATGCTCCATGCCACACTGACAAGTCAAACAAGGTGTGGATGGAGGAGCACCGGATCAAGACCCCGTCATGGCCAGCCCGATCTCCAGACCTGATCCCCATTGGACACCTCTGGAACGTGATCAGGAGGAAGAGGAAGATGGATGGCCACAAGCCGTCAAACAAAACCGAGATGCTTGAATTTTTGCGCCAGGAGTGGCATAAAGTCCCCCAACAGCAATGTGAAAGACTGGCAGAGGGCATGCCAACACACATGAAAGCTGTGATTGAAAATCAGGATTATTCCAGCAAATATTGATTTCTGAACTCTCAGTTAAAACATCTGTATTGTGTTGATTAATAATGAATATGAACTTGTTTTCGTCGCATTATTTGAGGTCTGAAAACACGCCATCTTTTTTTATTTTGACCAGTTGACATTTTCTGCAAATAAATGCTCTAAATGCCAATATTTATATTTGTAATTTGGGAGAAATGTCGTCAGTACTTTATAGAATAAAACAAAAATGTAATTTTACTCAAACACACACCAATAAATAGTAAATCCAGAGAAACTGATAATTTTGCAGTGGTCTCTTAATTTTTCCCAGAGCTGTATATATAGAAAAACAATTAAGGTACCATGGTACGGTGATGGTATTAGATGATTATACCATGCACTTTGATTATATATATATATATATATATACACATACATATACATAACATTATATACATAACATTATATACATAACATTATACAAATACAGTACTATGGTGTTTACAGTACATGATCCTCTAAGGTGCCTTAAAGGCTTAGTTCACCCAAAAATGAAATTTTTAGTTCACCCATAATTGACTCACCCTTGAGCCATCCTAGGTGTTTATGACTTTCTTCTTTCAGCCTAACACAATCGGAGTTATATTAAAAATATCCCGCTCTTCCCAGCTGTATAATGGGAGTGAATGGTACCTTAGATTTTGAAGCCCAAAAAAGTGCATCCGTCCATTATAGAAGTAATCCATACGGCTCCAGGGGGTTAATAAAGGCCTTCTGAAGCGATGCGTTTGTGTAAGAAAAACATCCATATTAATGACTTTCTAAACTATAATCACTGGCTTCCAGTAACGGCCGTCCGCACGTTCACAAGAGAGTTTTCATCACTCCTCACCGGAGCTTACACTACGCCTACGTCATGCACCGGAGCTCGACTCTCTTGTGAACGTGCGGACGGCCGTTACCGGAAGCCAGTGAATATAGTTTATAAAGTCATAAATATGGATGTTTCTTACACAAACGCATCACTTTAGATTATTCACATTGCTTTAGTGAGTAAACTATGGGATAATTTTCATTTTTGGGTGAACTAACCATTTAAAGAACACTATAGTATTACTGTTTTCTCTCTTTATATCCTGTCAACCTGCTCAATGTATTATCTGTAAAATAACATCCTTTTAAATGGCATAACTTCCTCTTCTTGCATTAATGCACGCTTTGAATCAACAGTTTGTGTTTGGACTTTGATTCTTTGGTTTCTTGGCAGAGAGAGCACACAAAATATCCATGAAACCTCACAGGAGATTTATTCGTTTTTTTCAACGGCTACTCTTCTATCTTCTGCTGTGAGTATCTCTCATTTTTTTTGTCTGTATTTGATTCAGATGGCAGACACATGTTTGGATGGGTGAGGTACAATGGGAAACTCCAGTCAGGACATGATCAGCTTGATTCTGATTGTTCACTGGCACAGTTTTGAAGACAGGAAGTTTGCAATAAATTATAATGCACATTTGTTTGATATAGAGAACAAAAGCGTATATTCAATAAGATGTGCTTCTCAAACATTTGAAAGCATAATAAAGATCATTGCATACACAAAGTCTGATTAAACACTCTTTTTACACATGCATGTCAATGCATTATCCACTATAATGACTCGCCCAACTTGTCCATTTAGTTTATATGATATTGAAAATGTTCTGGATAGGCCATGCTTCATTTAACATGACATGAGATTTTGGTATTTATTTTGTGTGTTTGTGTGTCTAAATATCTAAATATATCTATCCTGATTGTTTTATCGTCTAACTGGTTAAAAAATTAAGTCTGATCTCTTAATTAAGTACTATCTATGGTGCCTTGATTCCACTTCGGAAGAAACAAATTAAAAGGTGAATGTAATTCTTTATAGACTTCATATCTCGCAATTGCGACTTCTCTTACTTGTAATTGCAACTTATTTCTCGTAATTGTGACTTTATTTCTTGTACTATTTATAAACTTGTAATTGAGAGGAAAAAAGTCGCAATTTCGAGATATATGCTAAAGTCACAAATATAAGAAATAAAGTCGCAATTGCAAGAAATAAACTTTCAATTACAAGAAATACTGTCGCAATTGCGAGATGCAACTTAATTTCTCGCAATTGCAAGTTTATATCTCAAAAATTTTAACTTTATTTCTTGCAATTCTGAGTTTGTGTATCACAAACGTGAGATTTAAACTTTTTAAACTATTTAAATTTTCGTTTTAATGTTTTCGTAATTGCGACTTTCTCGTAATTATGATAAATAAACTTGCAATTGCGAGAAATAGAAATGTAATTTCGAAATACATTATAAACTTGCTTTTACGAGAAATAAAGTCACAACTGGTAAATATAAAATTGCAATTACAAGAAATAAAGTCGCATTCGTGAGATATAGGCTAAAGTCGCAAGATTTAAACTTACAAATGTATTTTTTTGTAATTGCAACTTTCTCGTAATTATGATAAATAAAGTCGCAATTGCAAGATATAAATATGCAACTTAATTTCTCGTAATTGCAGTTTATACCTCAAAATTGCACCTTTATTTCTTGCAATTGTGAGCTTATGTAACGTAATTGCCTGAAATAAAGCCGCAATGTCGAGATATAAACTTCAATTACGAGAAATAAAGTCGCAATCATGAGATATAGGCTAAAGTCACAAGATTTAAACTTGCAAATAATTTTTCCCGTAATTGCGACTCATAATTATGATAAATAAACTCGCAATTGTGAGAAATAGAAATGCAATTTCGAGACAGTATAAACTTGCTTTTATGAGAAATAAAGTCACAGTTACAGATATTGGCTAAAGTTGCTAATTATGATAATGTTGCGATTACGAGATCTGAACTTGCAACTTTATTTCTCTTAATACTTGAAAAGTATTGAAAGTCACAATTTTTAGATAATAACTTGCAATTACGATAAAGTAGCAATTACTAGAAATAATGTCTCACCGCTAAAATATGGGACAATAGAACGCAATTGTGCCCGCCCACTTATTCAGCCATATGTGTTTCAGAAGCTTTTTTCACATTCATTTCTTCCATAGACTTTTCCTAAAATCCTTCATAAAAGAGTTGTGGGCCATGATCCAAACCAACCAGCTCCGAGGAGAATCACAACATCACAAACTTTGTTTTGAGGACAAAAAAGTGTTTGAAAATCGGACATAAAGACAAAGAAACAAGATTGTGCACTTACCGTCTTTTGTGAGGTCATGGACTACAATCCCATGAAGCATTGCGAATGATGTGATTGAATAAAAAAACTGGGAATGGGAATGTATTACACAATTGATTGTAGGTTGTTGATTATTTGTATAGAAAAAAATATTTTACGTTTATTGCAAAAATATTCTGATATGTACAAATATATAAGTAGTTTAAGGGTGAAGACATGATGACTTGATTACATCATTTACAGTGCATCATGGGAGTGGGCGGTCACTCTGAGGCACCTTTCGTGGGTTTCGTTGGCAGAGGTTCTCTGATTGGTGGATCTTTCTCTGCTGCACCATGGGTAATGTAGTTGTTTACTCGGTTTTAACTCGATAACTCGATTTTTAAACAATTACGTTGAAATAACGCAGACAGATGGCTTCAACTATACACCATCGTTGAACATCCTCGTAGCTCAGGATAGGTCTTTACAGGTTTATAAGTTATCATTGAATTAAACCATCCATCCATCTTCAACTGCTTCCCCGAAGTCGGGTCGCGGGGGCAGCAGCTCCAGCAGGGAGCCCCAAACCTCACTATCCCGAGCCACATTAACCAGCTCTGACTGGGGGACCCCGAAGGCGTTCCCAGGCCAGTGTGGAGATGTAATCTCTCCACCTAGTCTTGGGTTTTCCCCGAGGCCTCCTCCCAGCTGGACGTGCCTGATGCCCAAACCACCTCAACTGGCTCCTTTCGTCTCAAAGTAGCAGCGGCTCTACTCCGAGCTCCTCACGGATGACTGAGCTCCTCACCCTATCTCTAAGGGAGAAGCCCGCCACCCTTCTGAGGAAACACATTTCGGCCACTTGTACTCGTGACCTAGTTCTTTCAGTCATGACCCAGCCTCCATGACCACAGGTGAGGGTAGGAACAAAAATTGACCGGTAGATCGAGAGCTTTGCCTTCCGGCTCAACTCTCTTTCCGTGACAACGCGAGTGCAATACCGCCCCCGCTGCCCCGATTCTCCGGCCAACCTCCCGCTCCATTGTCCCATCACTCGTGAACAAGACCCCGAGGTACTTCAACTCCTTCACTTTGGGCAATACCTCCTTCCCTACCCGGAGTACTCACTCCATCGGTTTCCTGCTGTTCCTGCTTTTTGGAAATAAACGTCTATGGAAAATAATTATGGTATTTTTGCTTCCAGAACCAGACTTTATGTTGCACTCTATAGGCTTCATTTTGGGCAAAACTAGTAAATACTAGTTGGCTAACACTGCATCACTAACACTGTGTATGTGCAATAATTATTTAGGAGATTTTGGACCCAAAAACACTTCCATCTTCACATCTCAACACTCAGACATGCACTTAGCAATAAGCACATACACACTCATGTACACACCCAAGGCCTCTTTACACACACACACACACACACACACACACACACTGAGTGAAAGTGATTCTGGCCCTGGAGCAAAGCAGCTGTGCAAACAGCCAGCAGTGATGTCAGGACCGCAGGGGATTGTGGGTAAGGCCGGGGTAGACGCACTTTGATGCCAGCTTTTATGGCGGTCCTGAGAGCAGGTGTGGGCTTTGAGATTTAACATGAGGATATGCTAACATAAATGCAGACATGCATGAGGAAATAATTGAAAACAGACTCAGGATTATTCGACAAGAGACACATTCAACAATCAGTGACTTCAAATGTGTAATACTTCACATATATCTGCACTTCCCTAACTTCTCCTTGCATTTGTTTCAATAAACTCCAATTTCAAATAAACGTTGTTTGAGGATAACAGTACTATGGGTCAGGTGTGTAAAGGTTGACCTTTGATTTTAAGTAGGAACTGGGACATATCCCTCCAGTCAGAGTACTCAGCAACCATACCGACCCCTTCATAACCAGGTAATTGCTTCACTTACACGCTGTCAACTCAAGCCAAACATGCGTTCCTGCTCAAGAAAGTGGACGTTGTCCAAAACGTCTTGCGCTGTTGTCTGTCCTGACAGATTTTGGAGCTTGTTCCAACTCGACAAACTTCTCCAGAACATGGTGATGTTATTGTGGCATGTTCCAAGAACACATTCCATGACCCAAAGACATCTTCATCATTAGAAAAACATCCAGGATTAGCTTAAGTGATTTACTGTCAACATGAACATACAAATGCAACCACAAGGCCAAATGTTTCTTTCCTGAACACATCACGTAACGTGACAGAATGCTTTTCGTATGTTCCTGCGTGTTTGAATGTGGATTCCTGCACGTGTTCGTTTCTCTCCTGATGTTTCATTTGCATAGTTGCATTCCATGAAATGTTTGTCTGTGACTGTTTTTTCTGGGTCAAAAGGTCAACAGGTTGACTAGCAGCACAGAGGGAGAAAAACATGTTAAGTATAATAATGACAATCGAATACGCGCTTGTTTATTATTCCAGATGAAATCAGTGAATAGTTACCGAAATGATGTAAAAAGGGAAAGTGGAGGTCACAGAGGAATATTTTGAAAAAGGTATAGTATTTTAGGTAATACACTCATTTTTATTGCGTTTATACGTCCAGTTAACGATATGGGTAGACTTTGCCCTCTGTCAATGAATTTGGAGATGTTTTTTAAAAGGGGTTGATAGTTTACCGAGGATATATCATCTATATTAGCTGTGATTTTAATTCCTAAATACGTGAAGGAGTCTACTACCTTAAAGTGAGTAGCAACTGGTTTTTGACTATCATCCTTATTCAATAAATGAATACATGAATGTGACATGGTGGAGGGCGGGGCCGGGTCGTGACTCGACATGCCTGATCCCGTATTAGGCTAATCAAGCCACCGAGAGGGATAAAGGCCGATTGCAGAGGGCGGTGCGGGAGAGAGAGATCCTTACGGACATGTCCGTCGTTAAGCCAGTTTCTCGCCTCTTTCTTGCCCGTGAGGGTGAACTTCTTTACATTGGTGCCGAAACCCGGGCAAGGAAGAGGCGAGAAACCGGATTAACATACAAATAAAGGTTTAATGTAAAACTCAAAAGACAAACATATAGGACAACGGACATGTCCGTAAGGATCTCTCTGTCCCGCACCGCCCTCTGCGATCGGCCTTTATCCCTCTCGGTGGCTTGATTAGCTTAATACGGGACCAGGCGTGTCGAGTCACGACCCGGCCCCGCCCTCCACCGTGCCACAATGATTTAGACTGGTTGATTTTATAACCAGAGAAGTTACCAAAAATTGAAAGAAGTTATATTAGGGAAGGAATAGAGTGAGCCATAGATATAAAATGACATTGTCTGCATACAAAGAGATATTTATGTCTGTAGTGATTAATCTGATGCCTAGTATGTTACAATGAGACCGTACTGCTATGGCAAGTGGCTCGATTGCTAAAACAAAAAGGAGAGGTGAAAGGGGGCATCCTTGGCGAGTACCCCTTTGAATATTAAAAGCCCTGGAAACAATACTATTTATGAGTACTTCAGCCCTAGGAAGTGTGTAAAGTATATTAATCCATTTACGAAAAAGTTCTCCAAACCCAAATCTTTTCAGTACCTCAAATAGACAGGGCCATTCCACCCTGTCAAAGGCCTTTTCAGCATCCAGGGACAGAATGGCCATATCAGGAGCTCCCTTTTTAAGATGTAAAATGTTAAGCAAAGTTCTAACATTATGGAAACCTTGCCTGCCCTTAATAAATCCGTTTTGGTCTCGATATATTATATCGGGTAAAAATGCCTCCAAACTCCTAGCCAGCATTTTACTCAATATCTTAACATCTGTATTAAGTAATGAAATTGGCCGAAAAGATTTGCACTTAGTATTTATTTTATTAGGCTTAGGAAGTAACGTAATGAGAGCGTTTCTTAACGAGTCTGGGAGCACACCATTTTCAAGGGATTCTTTAAACATATATAAAATTGGTGGGACAAGTTTTCTTTTACATTTCTTGTAAAAGTCTACATTAAGACCATCTATCCCTGGCGTTCGACCCGCTGTTAAGCTATCTCAATAATGTCTTCTTCTGTTACATCTATTTCCAGGGGCAATTTTGCCTCTTCAGAAAGTGTGGGTATGGGTTGATTAGCCAGATATGTTGTTTGTGCACCATTGTTTAAATATTCAGAGGTGTATAAAGTCTCGAAAAAGTATTTAAAATTTCGTTTACTTTAACCGGGTCAGTTGTGATATTGTCATTACTATCTTCAATAGAATTTATTATTCTTTCAGACTGATTTTGTTTAATTCTCCAAGCTAATAATTTCCCAGCTTTTTCACCCTGATCATAATAATTTGCCTTAACATCATAAGACTGGTGGTTTTTGGAAGATATTTCATTATATTTAGTTCTAAGAGTTAACAATTCTTGATGAATGATTAAATCATCTTTATATGATAAGTTTTTTTTCAAGAAGTTACATTTTTGTATCAAGTGCAGTTATTTCTTTTTTGTAGCCTTTAGATTTACTGCTTGTGACACATATAATAACACCTCTAATGAACACTTTAAAAGCTTCCCATCTGATACAAGCGGAGGTTTGTGTTGTATTAATATCAAAATACATTTCTATCTGTTGTGTTATGTATTCAAAAAATTCTGAGTCTAGGAGCCTTTTAGGGTGAAATCTCCATTTTGGAGGATTGCCTAATAACCTAGGATCAGTGTAAGTGAATAATATAAAGGCATGATCTGAAATTACTATTGTATCATAAAAGCAATCAGTAATACACTACCGTTCAAAAGTTTGGGGTCACTTACTCATTCTTTATTTATTTATTTATTTCACATTTTAGAATAATAGTAGTCAGCAAAACTATGGAATAATAGAAATGGAAATATGGGAATTATTTTGTGACCAAAAAATCCAAAATAAATCCAAAACTATGTAATATTTTAGCATCTTCAAAGTAGTCACCCTTTGCCTAGATTTTGCAGACATGTACTCGTGACATTTTCTCAACCAACTTCTTGAGGAATCACCCCGGGATGCTTTTTAAACAGTATTGAAGGAGTTCCCATCTATGTTGGGCGCTTATTGGCTTCTTTTCTTCATATTTTGATCCAAGTCGTCCATTTCAAAAACTTTTTTTTTTTTAGGAAATTTTAGATTTGTAATTAAATAAATGTATATGTTTTGGCAGAATAATATTTTGTCTACAAAGTTAATTTCAAACTTTTAAGCATACACCTTCAGATCAAAAGATTTTTAAGATCATGAGAAACATTTCAGACAAGTGACCCCAAACTTTTGAACGGTAGTGTATATGACATAAGTGTAGCTGAAATAAGAAAATAATCCATTCAGGAATAAGACTGGTGTGTTCCAGAAAAGCAAGAGTACTGACTATCCTTAGGATGTAATTGACTCCATAATTCTAATAGGTTTAAGTCCTTTATAAAATAATGAAGGGTCTTTCTGTTGTGTCTATGTGACTGATCAAGTTCAGAAGAACGATTTCTAGTTGGGTCAAATGTACAATTGAAATCCCCACCGATTATATAAAACCCAGAAAGGGTGGATAAAGTCAGAAAGAGGTTATTATAGAATTTTGGGGCCATAGATATTAACTAGAATCAGCAATTTAGACAGTAAAGTCCCAAGAACAATTAAAAATCGACCTAATGGGTCCTGTATTGTCTTAGTTGTTTGAAATGGAATTGATTTATGGATTATTGTAATAACCCCTCTTGCTTGAGAACTTATTGAAGCTGAAAACACTTGACCAGGCCATCTATTACGTATTCTACAGATATCTTTAGACATTAAATGTGTTTCTTGTAAACAAATAAATACATTTTTAGATTGTAGCTGTTTTATCCTAATCATCACTTGATTGATTTTAGTAAGAGTATGCAGCCCCCTACAATTCCAAGAATACAATTTAACCCCATTTCTAATAATATGAGATAATCCAGTACTCTACCTGGTTTTGAAACCGAAAATCACCTGTGCTTTGTGACAATAAAATGTAAATCTAAAAAACAACACAATTAGAAACATCAAACAATAGAACCATTTTAACAACATAATTGTGAATTGCCGAGAACCACCAGCAAATCCACACGCTACTTTACTTCTAACTTCCCCCATCTAAATGGCACGATGAATCGCATCCCACCTGAGCTCCGCTGAATTTACATTGTCCCCTTATAAGGAATACGTCCTATTGATAATCCTCCATTATACTCATATTCCTGAGTGTGAACAAATCGTTTAAACAGTTACCAAATTATATATTCATCAGAAAATAGTCAACTTCAGATGGAGTTTGAAAAACGTGAGATTGGCCGTTGACATTCACCCAAAGGCGTGCTGGAAAGATGAAGAGTCTCTGGTTGGAGCGTTGACTGCGATTCTCCAGATCATCAAGTGCAGCCACTTTCTTTTCGAGTGCGCTGGTTGTCGTTTGAAGTGTGATAATCGAATCTTCGGTCTGTGAGATGCGTTCCTCCATTTGCGTCAATCTTCTGAAACACTCTGCAACTTGATTTTTAACTTCCTGTACAGCTGAAAGGACAGTTTCAAATTGAGAACCCATGTCGACTCTCACTGAATGTATTGCTTGAAGGATATCACTTGTGCCAGCATGGAAGCCACTAGCTTGTTCTCCATAACTCGGGGACGAGTTCTCTTCGCCATAATCAACACGCAATAATTCTTCCAGGCCCTCAGAGTCCGACGCAATATCTGTTACTTTTTTCGGCTTCTGCTTTGCTAATTTAGGCGACATTTCAGGCAACATTCACTTAGGAAACACATTCTGGTCGAAGTTTGAATGAAACGGGGATACAATTTTAGAACTTGTACTATTTTTAAAAGTATTACCCAAAACCAATATTGTTTTATTTTGCCATTTTTATTACAAGCTGTCCTGAGACTACGTTGAGTACATTTCATGTAAAGCCGACAGACGCAACACTGATCCGTGCATGTTAAGTTTTAGTCATCCAACCAAAGTGACCAAAACAAGCATAAAATACTGAAGCTATCGTTGCCTAGCGAGCTCACTGTGGTATTCATGTTTATGACGTACATGTGCCGTGGTTTGGAACCAACTATCAGAAACAAACGAACAAACCACATTTGAATATAGCCTTATTCTTGGTTCTTTGCTTTGTTAGAGAAGGACAACATGGTCGTTTTTTCAACAAATGAAAGTAAATAGACATGCATTTTCCTGACTCATCCACAATAGGTTTAAGGTCAACCTTTACTAGCTAACGTCATTGAAGTATTAGGTTAAATGAGTGAATCCTAATGAAAATGTAGCATCATACTGTGCTGATGGGTTGGGGAACAGTTGATGTGGTCAGTCACCACTGAAGCAGAATAAGGACCTTTATGAGTCAGTATTTACCCGACCAAGAATGAACTAGCAGGACTCATAAAACGAGTTCCTGTCAGCTGGATGCAGACGTCAAGAAAGGACCGGTAACTGATGTGATTGTTCCAGAAGACAGCGGGGCATTCCGGCAGAGGTAAATATGAATGGGATGAACAGTGAGTGAAACCCGGTAAAGAAGAAGTGTTGATTTATAAGGGCTCTGACTAACAAGATGAAAAGTGAATTTGCTTTCATATTTTTTCTTTCATAAATTATAACTGTTTTACAATTGTATTAATGCCAATGCCTTTTAAAATAAACAAAAACATATAATACATTTTAAATACAGATTTGTTTATGTGGACAAACTTTAGGTTGGTTAAGTAGTTATAAGTTTTATTAGTTTTAAAAGTTCAAAGATTATAAGACCATTCAGTCTATCAGATAGATAGATAGATAGATAGATAGATAGATAGATAGATAGATAGATAGACTGAATGAGAGATGGATGGATGGATGGATGGATGGATGGATGGATGGATGGATGGATGGATGGATGGATGGATGGATGGATGGATAGATAGATTGATTGATAGCTAGACTGAATGAGAGATGGATAGATAGATAGATAGACAGACTGAATGATAGATAGATAGATAGATAGATAGATAGACTGAATGAGAGATAGATAGATAGATAGATAGATAGATAGATAGATAGATAGATAGATAGATAGATAGACTGAATGAGAGATGGATAGATAGATAGATAGATAGATAGATAGATAGATAGATAGATAGATAGATAGATAGATAGATAGATAGATAGATAGATAGATTGATTGATTGACTGAATGAGAGATAGATGGATGGATGGATGGATGGATGGATGGATGGATGGATGGATGGATGGATGGATGGATGGATGGATGGATTGATAGCTAGACTGAATGAGAGATGGATAGATAGATAGATAGATAGATAGATAGATAGATAGACAGACTGAATGATAGATAGATAGATAGATAGATAGATAGATAGATAGATAGATAGATAGATAGATAGATAGATAGATAGATAGATAGATAGATAGACTGAATGAGAGATAGATAGATAGATAGATAGATAGATAGATAGATAGATAGATAGATAGATAGATAGATAGATAGACTGAATGAGAGATGGATAGATAGATAGATAGATAGACAGACTGATAGATAGATAGATAGATAGATAGATAGATAGATAGATAGATAGATAGATAGATAGATAGATAGACAGATTGATGATAGATAGATAGATAGATAGATAGATAGATAGATAGATAGATAGATTGATTGATTGATTGATTGACTGAATGAGAGATAGATAGATAGATGGATGGATGGATGGATGGATGGATGGATGGAAGGATGGATGGATAGATAGATTGATTGACTGAATGAGAGATAGATAGACAGATAGATAGATAGATAGATAGATGGATGGATGGATGTATGGACTGAATGATAGATAGATAGATAGATAGATAGATAGATAGATAGATAGATAGATAGATAGATAGATAGATAGATAGATAGATAGATAGATAGATAGATAGATAGATAGATAGATAATGAAAGAAACCTGAAGTCTCTAAGATGTTCTGGTGCAGCGATATGTGATTTGTTGCTAGGGTAACCCCATGTCATTGCTAGGCAGTTACCAGAGTGATACTTATTGAGGCTCGTGAAATAAGTCTGTAGATAAGACTTTAAGGATAGTGTCTATACAGAAACTTGCATTATAACAGTAATAATCATCTCTTGCAGCTTGAGTGTTTTTAATTGGATCATAGTTGCTTTTAGATGTTATTGTTCATTAATAACTCATTTAAGAGGAAAAAATACTTTCTGAAACGCTGTGTTGTCGTTAGTTTATTGTTTAATAGAGGTTTCAGTGAAAGCAGTGCTTTGTAGGTCTAATATTGCATTGAATTTAATTAGTGATATATGTGACAAATATCACTATCATTATTAGTTCCATGTGAAAAGCGAGTGAAACGATAACTAAACAAACACATCTCCAGTGAGACGACATTGACAAGAAAAGAATCAATAAAACGTAAACTTTTAAATATAACGATTTGTTTTATATACATATACTGTATATATAGTCATGAAGATGGCTAGAAAAAAATGGTTTTTCTTCAAATGAAACTATTCTGTTCAGTCATACTCCTCGTTAAATAGTAATTATGAGACAAAATGACCATTACAATAAATAATTCATGATGTGTTTTCTTTTTTTCACATACCAGTTGTACAAATAATAAATTATAAAATCAGTGCTCTGTATTTTCAGTGAAACAGCCATTTCCCAATGAGACAGTACTGCATACATGATGTGAACATGTGAAAACAGTCCACTAAAATACACAAAAATGAAATGAATTACATGGATCTGTGCTGAAATGAATCAGCAGCTTCATAAACTGAACCTGTTCGTTTGAGCATATATCACATGTGTTTGATTCAGCATCCTTCAATGCTTCAAACAGGAAGTGAAGATTAAACTGAAGTGTGTCAAATGATTTTAAACAGAGCGTATGATTGGCTGGTGTTCATGCGTGTCCAGGGCACACATCATCCTTCTAAACAGATAAAGGACGAATCGTCATGACTTAAATCATAGTCTTTTTACAGATCTGCTCATAAGAATCTGCTAAATGCTTCTTTTTTTTAAATTACTGTGATTATAAAAATGCTTTTGTTTATTATTTAGTATTTAGTACTGCCTAGATGAAGCTATTTGACATAACTCATATTTACATGAGGGTCGTTGACAAATACGTTTACTCTTATTTTTATTTATTTCGTTTTTATTTGTTTCTCCCAATTTGGAAAGCCCAATTTCCACTACTTAGTAGGTCCTCGTGGTGGCACGGTTACTCAATCCGGGTGGCGGAGGACGAGTCTCAGTTGCCTTCACTTCTGAGACCGCCAGTCCACGCATCTGATCACGTGACTCGTTGTGCATGACACCGCGGAGACTCACAGCATGTGGAGACTCATGCTACTCTCCACGATCCACACACAACTCACCACACGCCCCATTGAGAGAACCACTAATCACCACCACGAGGAGGTTACCCCATGTGACTCTACCCTCACTAGCAACCGGGACAATTTGGTTACCCCATGTGACTCTACCCTCCCTAGCAACTGGGACAATTTGGTTACCCCATGTGACTCTACCTTCCCTAGCAACCGGGCCAATTTGGTTACCCCATGTGACTCTACCCTCCCTAGCAACCGGGACAATTTGGTTACCCCATGTGACTCTACCCTCTCTAGCAACCGGGCCAATTTGGTTACCCCATGTGACTCTACCCTCCCTAGCAACCGGGCCAATTTGGTTACCCCATGTGACTCTACCCTCTCTAGCAACCGGGCCAATTTGGTTACCCCATGTGACTCTACCCTCCCTAGCAACCGGGACAATTTGGTTACCCCATGTGACTCTACCCTCCCTAGCAACTGGGACAATTTGGTTACCCCATGTGACTCTACCCTCCCTAGCAACCGGGACAATTTGGTTACCCCATGTGACTCTACCCTCTCTAGCAACCGGGCCAATTTGGTTACCCCATGTGACTCTACCCTCCCTAGCAACCGGGCCAATTTGGTTACCCCATGTGACTCTACCCTCTCTAGCAACCGGGCCAATTTGGTTACCCCATGTGACTCTACCCTCCCTAGCAACCGGGACAATTTGGTTACCCCATGTGACTCTACCCTCCCTAGCAACTGGGACAATTTGGTTACCCCATGTGACTCTACCTTCCCTAGCAACCGGGACAATTTGGTTACCCCATGTGACTCTACCCTCCCTAGCAGCCGGGACAATTTGGTTACCCCATGTGACTCTACCCTCCCTAGCAACTGGCCCAATTTGGTTGCTAAGGAGACCTAGCTGGAGTCATTCAGCAC
Organism: Moxostoma hubbsi; assembly: GCA_032164185.1. Classification (NCBI taxonomy): domain Eukaryota; kingdom Metazoa; phylum Chordata; class Actinopteri; order Cypriniformes; family Catostomidae; genus Moxostoma; species Moxostoma hubbsi. Next base: position 54,598,902 of record JAVLUX010000006.1, read on the forward strand.
GCCCTGGATTCAAACTCACGACTCCAGGTGTGATAGTCAGCGTCAATACTCGCTGAGATACACAGACCCCCCTGAGGTTTTCCTTAGTGAGATAATTCACATGTTGGATTCATACATTTTTAAAAAAACATTAAAAAGCATTTTCTACCAAAAATGTATCTAATGAGAAAATGTCAAGTGGTGTAACCATCAAGTAAAAGGTATTAATATACCTTTTTGGACCTTGAATAGACATGCATGCATGCGTATAACTTAATCATTCATTTCAAAAAAGTTTTCAAACATATTTTTCAAGGTAAACATTTTAACTAGTAAAATTAATACATTTATTATTATTTTTTATAAAGATTAATAGCGAGACTTTTTCTGAGGGTTATCCTATTTGCCTTAAGAAAATATATACTGTATATTATAAAAGTATCATATTTTTTCAAAACAGCTAACACAGTTCAAGAGGGTCTAAAATTTTAGTTTTTTTTACATGACAATAAAATGGCTACCTGCATGTTGGTTACACCACCTGACTTTGATTTGGTGGTCAAAAGTTTAAAGATATATAAAAAATTAAATAAAACGTGAAATCGGAGATGAAGATTTCTGCACAAGTTGGAAGTCCAACTTTATGTGCCATTCAGTTGCAAATTTCCTTGTAAGAGTCAAATGGAAGGCAGCATTAATATCATGTGTTACGTCCAGGAGCACCACTGACAGTTTGAAGTCTTTTGAGATAGTTGTTCACATCAGTGTATGGTGCTAAGTATCTACCTTGCCTACCTTTTAAAACAGCCTAAGGGGCGGGAGCACGCCTATGATGTCTTAAATGCTACAACCGGATGAAGTAGTTTTGGAAAAGACCCAGTGTTTTGGTAGAATATACTCAGATATCTGTTATGCAGCTTCTTCTGAAATAGTACCTAATAAACAAAAGACAATTTTTACGATTTGTAATAAAAAAAATACGAAACATCTTCAAGATTCTGCAAGGGGTGTGTGAATTTATTAATTCAACAGTGTGTCTATTTTATCATAGAGAGGAAGATCAATTCATTGGTGGAGCTTGAAGGCAATGTAAACTTCAGTTGTCCTCGTGCCGCTATGTCTCACGCATGTGCCTGGAGTTGGCTGCTCAAAAGAGTATCACAAATTAGTCGTAGTGTGCATGTGGCGATTACGTTCGTACGTATTCACGGTTAAAAGAGGGTACTTTGACAGGCCGAGCGCTCGACCATGCACGAGATGGAATAGCATGTGGAAAAACAAAGTATACCCAAGATCTAAGACTCAAACAGACATTAACAATAGTGGAACATATATATATATATATACAGTACATACAAACATTAGCAATGTCATCAACATCATTTGTCCCCAAAAGGCTGAAACTACCACTCAAAACCCTGAAACTGAGAAAGGACCAGACATTCAGTCGTAGTCACGGATGTGGTAAGCGTACTGACTTTTCTGGAGGCAATAACTGAGTGATTCCTGGAAGGTTAACCCTAGAAGATCAGCTTTCCACGTCGCCCTTCCGCTGAAGTCAAAGGTTCTTTTGGAATGGAAGATCTTAGAAATGCAGTGGACACTATGTAGGGTTGTGGACCCTTGATAGGACATTCACGTAGTGATTTGCTGCAACAATGTGATGAGAAGTAATTTGTTTTCAATGAAAGTTGGTGACTTGAGGCGACATTCTGTACAGCAACTTTTGGTGATGCGACAAAGTTGAGCTCAATCTTGAGCAGCGATGTAAAAATGACAACAACCAGTGGGAGTGCAGACAGTGCTGCTCGTGAAATCGATGGCCTGATACAGTTAGAAGCTGTGTTTGAATTCCTGATAGCTATCAAAAGTACAGCGACCTGCAGCGATTAAAGGGCCGTGGACCTTTAAGTAGGCTGTGTTAAGGGGCATGGTTTTGTCAAATTGTCCTAGCTTTGCACTGGTCCCATAAGTGGAATGATTGCTACTGGGTGTGTTATGAGAAAATTGGCCGTGGCTTTGCCAAAAGCTTAGCTGCTTCGAGTGATCAGTTTGCAGGTCATTTTGCCACATTTGAGGCAAGAGCCGGAAATTCGCGTCCAAGTCACAATTCTGAACACTAGCTGAACTCCCCAGTGAATGTGTTTAGAGCAAGGAACAGCATTTATAAAAACAACTCCAAGTCTAACAGGAGCTGTGACAGGTCAGTCATGTAAGCGTCCATGTGCTCCATCGAGACCGTGTCTCAGCTGGACACTCGATACGGACGACAAGGAACAAGGTACATCCTTAGTTCGTTTTATTGAGAGATCCTCAACACTTTTTAATCAGGCAGTGTTTGAACGCTGAGGGTCTAGCAGTGAGCAGGCAACCCTTGGCCAGCTTTCCATGCGGGTCCTTGCATTGCACTGTGCGACTCTGCCAACCCGTATCACAAGTTCTGGAGCATGTCATCCACGATCCTGTCACCCATCGCGGGCCCGTGGACATCGTTGTTGGAGGCTCTGTCGTCAAAGGAACCTTAGTAGTTAACATCAAAACCTCCGGCGACGACAATGCCTCGGCGGTGGCTGAGGACACGAGAGACGTCCGAGGTGGAAGTGGAATTTTACGTGGCATGAAGAAACTGTAGCGGATATCTAGTGGCTTCTTAGAGTCTGTGGCCAGAATCTGCACCACCAGACTCTCTTGTAGAGCTCCGGGGCCCATGCTGTGAAAGGTGTCATCTCGCTGACTCCACCCACTGTAGTTGAGGACGGATCCGTTGAGGGGGATAATGGTCTCAGAGGTAAGGATCATGAACTTGCCATTCAGAAGGTATTCTCCACCAGGGCGACGCAGAGAGAGGTAAGCCGTGTAACTTGTCTGGCCTTTGGGTTTGTACTGTCGTACCTTGAGGTGCGTCGAGCCCTCTGGGACCTTCACGACATCAGTGTAGCCCTTACTGAGGAGAAGATACACAAGCACGATTAGGACACAAACACATATGGCTTGCTCCTGAATGAACAACCTTTATTTTTGCTAGAGCAACATTGCTATTAACCAAACATTGGATTAGAATTTGCTCAGAGCAGGTGCGTTTGTAGACTTTTCTCACCACCGGGGAACAGGTCCCCCAATAATCAATAAAGTGTGCCTTTCCACTGGTTGGCTAAGGTATATTTGATTGGATAGATTGCTGATGCGGACAAACTTTCACTTAAACAGCCATCAAAATTAGATTGGATGGGTATATCTGGAAGACATGACGGGGGAACAGAAGAACTCTACTGGGGATCGTGCCAGGGTAAAAGGGGTCTAGCGATGCCCCTGACTAAGAGGTTGCTCTTTCATATCTCAAGAGCTCAACATAATTAAAGGTGCACTCAGTCAATGTTTTCCTCATTGCACATTTTTACTCAATGAAATGAACAGTAATTTTGAAATATATGTATAAAATCGACCACTCACACGAGATTGCATTTTAGTATCCTTATAAAAATGGTTTTATTTTGCATGGACAGGGTCTGTCTGTTTTTCTGTCTATCTTTTTCTTTCTTTTTGGAGGAGGTTTGGCACAGGGATTACAAGGAAAAGACCAGGTCAAACCAGCCTAAACTGGTTGGCTGGTTTCAGCCTAGCCAGTCTTGCCATTTAGCTGGATTCAATGGGGCATTGAAAATGTTTTAGCTGGTCAGGCTGGGAGACCAGCTAAGACCACCCTGACCAGCTAAATCAAGCCTGACCAGCTAAAAGAAAGTGTTCAAAACCCCTCTAAAACCAGCCTGACCAGCTATGAACTGGCTGGATGACCAGCTAAAACCAGCTTATGTTTTAGCTTGTCTTTTCAGCAGGGCAGCATTTAATGATTATTTAAATGGTTTTACAATTTAAACACCATGAAGTATGAACATACAATAATATGATAGCCTACCATACATGTTTTTCTAGGCATAAAACGTAACACTCAAGTTTACACAATATGTAATGGGGTTCCAGCTCCGTCTCTACCCACCAAGGGGTCCTTGGCCTGAAAATGGTTGAATACCCCTGCTTTACTTAGTTGCAATGACTGGCACATGCTTCACTGGTCAAAGAGGTTAGTTCAATTGATATCATTAACTACTTCGAAAGGCACAAGTTTAGCATGAACTATTTTTACTCCAGGTAACACCTAAAATGGTTGTTGTTATCCATCTAGATTGCTCATTTTGATTTTTTTGCATGACTTCTTATGGATTACAAAATCCCTAGAATCACAATCACCATGTTGCACACAGTGGTTGCTCAGAAAAAGTGGATTGGTGTGTCTAGTTGAGTGTTTGTGCACTTCTCACCTCTTCTTGGTGAAATTTCCAGCCACTTTGACGCAGCTATTCCCGTCCCCCCCGCATATGCCGCACTTGTCATATTGAAGTTTAGAGCCGATAATTCCATCACATCCGGTGCGAACACACTTCCCTTTCACACACACTGAACTGCTGTACGGTCTGCATTCTGTCCCATCAATCACCTACACAAAAATAATACAAAATCAACTTTGTACAGAATCAAACTCAAAATATTTGATATGTTTATGATACGTCAATATGTTTGATAAAGTGTCAGTAACAAAAAGCACCAAAAAGTAATTGCATTTTTTCTAGCCTTGTGCTTCCAGAAAAAAATACTATGGTAATACCACATGGTACATTTCTAGGGGCCAAGCCTCGAAGGCGTGGGCAGGAATATCCCCCATACCAAATTTGGGGTCTCTAGGACAAACTAGAACATCATCAGCAATATAGCCTATCCGCCATTTTGAATTTTCTGAAAAAGTCTTGTTTATTTTAAATGTTTTGACCAATTTGATTGAAAATTGGTAGGGGTCTTCGACATCATGTCCTGAGGGTACTTAAGCAGTTTGGGGTAACTAAGCAGTTTGGAGACATTGCCACATAGTGGTCAAAATGCATAATTCATTTTACTTGATGGTTACACAACATTACATTTTTTTATTATAATTTTTTTTTTTAAATTGGTAGAAAATGCTATAAATGTTTTTCAAAAATGTATGAAACCAAGTTGAACACAAAGATTAAATTCTAAAAACTTGATAAATGTCTTTAAATGTAGATTATGTATTTTTTCTCACCAATGTGGAACGTCCAATTCCCAGTGCGCTCTAACTCCTCGTGGTGGCGTAGTGACTCGCCTCAATCCGGGTGGCGGAGGATGAATCTCAGCTGCCTCCGCATCTGAGACCGTCAATCCGCGCATTGAGCATGTTACCGTGGAGACGTAGCGTGTGTGGAGGCTTCACACTATTCTCCGCGGCATCCACGCACAACTCACCACACGCCCCACCGAGAGCGAGAACCACATTATAGTGACCACGAGGAGGTTACCCCATGTGACTCTACCCTCCCTAGCAACCAGGCCAATTTGGTTACCCCATGTGACTCTACCCTCCCTAGCAACCGGGACAATTTGGTTACCCCATGTGACTCTACCCTCCCTAGCAACCGGGCCAATTTGGTTACCCCATGTGACTCTACCCTCCCTAGCACCTGGGACAATTTGGTTGCCCCATGTGACTCTACCCTCCCTAGCAACCAGGCCAATTTGGTTGCTAAGGAGACCTGACTGGAGTCACTCAGCACGCCCTGGATTCAAACTCATGACTCCAGGTGTGATAGTCAGCGTCAATACTCGCTGAGATACCCAGACCCCTTAAAACTAGATTTTTAAAGTACTATGGTGTTTGGAGTATTTGGCTAATATGGAGTTATTAGCATAATATAATACTCTGCACACTAGACTCACCCGCTGTGAGAACAATATATAGTATCCCGTTCCTTTCGCCCTGCAGGTCAGTTTGCACACGTCTTTAGGAAGCACGCCGGCAAATTTGGGCACCCATTCCACGAACGTCTTCACTCCTTTCGGGTCGGTCTGGGGGCCGTTCCGAACTTCACACTGTTCCTGTCTAAAACTCTTACCTGACACAAACACAGTTGTCCGTGGTGTTACTTGCAAGAGCATGCATGTTTTCATATGTAAATCACAGCAGGCTCTGTAGGACACTCACTCGCTGAAGGACACGGCATGACGTTACACGACCGATAGACCGCTCTCTTTCCAGTGCAGTAACGGCCGTTGTTGCGAGGAGCAGGATTGTTGCACAAACGATGCGCAAACTGCACGCCACCACCACATGTACGTGAACACGAACCCCAAGAACCCCAAGAGCTCCAGCTGCCGTGATTAGACGTCTGTGAAGCAGAAGATTAGAGAGAGTTAGTGAGGAAATCACACAGATATATATGAAAGTATGACAATATGGGTTAAATTAATTCTGTATTTTAAAATGTATTTATAGGATAGAATTAGAGATCCCGATACCATTTTTTGGTACGAGTACGAGTATCGATACTTCCTTTTCGGTACTGGCCGATACGATACCATATTTTTTGTTTATAATTTTTTTTCTGAAATCCATATCAACAGTTTGTTAAAAAGTTTATCAGCAAAATGGGGCTTAAGTAAAGGAATGTGTTTGGAGCTCAATTTTCGTGCGCAACGTCTAATCCAATTTTCGTGCCAGCGTAAAGTGCAAGTGGGCATGGGTGAGTGTTTGCGCTACTGTGGGTGTATTGTATGTAAATGAAGTGGTGCAAAACGCAATTGGCTATTTTCCTGAGGAATATGTCGTTGCGCTAAGACGTTTCAACATCACATGATAACTCTAAATGAAGTTTCTGCATTTGCAGTTTGTAGATTTCACCAGCAGGTGGTGATAAAGTTCAAACTCTTAAAGTACAGAACATCAAATAATGTCAATCAGACAATGAGATTTGTGTTACATTTTCATGAGGTCTTTGTTTATTATTTCTATTGTTATTATTATTATATTTATTATATTTATGATTTCTGATCTTAACACTGTGAAGCCTTAATATGAAAGAATTGTCATAATTTTTTTATTTTTTATTATTTATAATAAATATTTTTTACTTTAAACAATTTTTTATGCATCATATTTGATACATTAAGGGTTTTTCTTTCTTTTTTTCCTTTTCTCGCCAATCTGGGTGGCGAAGGACATATCTCAGTTGCCTCCTGCTTGTTGAGCGCGTTACCGTGGAGACGTAGCGTGCGTGAAGGCTTAATGCTATTCTCCGCGGCATCCACACACAACTCACCACACGCCCCACTGAGAACGAGAACCACATTATAGTGACCACGAGGAGGTTACCCCACGTGACTCTACCCTCCCTAGCAACCGGGCCAATTTGGTTGCTAAGGAGACCTGACTGGAGGCACTCAGCATGCCCTGGATTCAGGTGTTGTAGTCAGCGTCAACACTCGCTGAGATACACAGACCCCCGAGGTACATTATGCTTTAAAAGTCATTATCCTCCTGAGGCCCTGCAATTAATCTTTGTGTAGGACATTTGCTAATGAAGTTTTTCTTAGCCCATACATGATACAGTGGTAAATCTTGGGGTTTTCAATAAAATAATGTACAAAATTTGAATCAAGCACAAGTTGCTTATATTCATCAAACAATCATTTTAAAATATCAGTAACAATATAATCATTACTGTCACTTTTACTGTATTAAAATGAGCTGTCATAAGCCTCCGCTGCCATTTTAAATAGATCGATATAAACATTGAAACCACTTTCTATTACACAAATAGCCACTAGATGGTGCCATAAACATGCCATAAACATGTGAAACTTACATACTATGTGTTGTTTGGCTCATCAGCTTGAACAGAGAGTGAAACAGGAGCCGTCAAATGTTGTGTATCATATTTGATACTCACGGCATTATAAGGTTAAAGGTCATCCAATGAGACTAATAACGAATAACAAAAAACTCAAATGTATGCTTCCTTTGAGCTTAGAGATTAACAAATAACTTTAAAGTGACTCAGTCCCATCTTCAAACTTTAGAGTGGCTTTACAAACACAAGTCACATGGTTGTTTAATGTCATGAGTTGTGCAACTTCCTAAAAAATCAGCGGCATGAATGGATAGTAGGTTATGGAAAAAATGAGCATACATGCCATTCACAGACCTGCAATAAACAAAATCTATGCCAAAAATGGCCCAAAACAGCAGAGGACTAAGTAAATGTAGCTGTTACTTTTGTTAAGGTGATTTATATTCAAGTTTGGGTCACTAGGGTTTGAAATGACATGAGGGTGAGGTGATTTTTTGGGGTGAACAGTCCCATTTAACACAACGGATGACATGATAGCGACATTTCAGAGTTACACCAAAACAGCATTTCCTGATTGCATGCATCAAACAAACACGCATGCACAAGGCATGTATTCTTCTGCAGGAATCAAATGCGCCTCTAGAACACTTAATGACCTGCGACATGGGACAAAAATACCCGACCTGAGGGGAAAATTCCTGCTTGATACTAATCTGGTTAACTCGCACCCGCTCGGTGTGTTTCGCTCAGAGAATGAGCGAGAGGAGCATAAATGAAATGTGTTTTAGAGGTGGAGCAAGAATATGAATCGTGCGCAATAAGATCAGGATCATGTATTGAGAAAGTGTTTCGATTCTGTTCTGTGAACTGTTCATCTTACCGAGAGGTGTCTCTTGCGGGTTTTGTCCACACACTTCCCCTGTAGACAGATCCGGCCGCTGCTGCACGGCGTGCCCTCTACGGCGGGCAGTTTCTTCGTCAGACAAACCATCTGCCCCTTCCTGATGACTGAACACCACAGACGGGCACACACATCCATGCCCGGGCACATGCTGTACTCCGGGCCGAATGCTAAACGGCACTGCTGTAAGGCGTCGTATCTCTGACCCGGCAACTCTTCTGGACCGAGAAGAGGCTGACGGGGCGAGTCCAACAGACACTCGGCTACAGACACACAAAGATGCTATTAGCCAATATCAGCATTTTATTATTATTATTATTATTATTATTATTATTATTATTATTATTATTGGTCTGATGAGCTGAGCCTGTTCTAACCATGTCAGGTTAATTAACCGGTTATCAGTGATTAGTGCCGTACTATACATATATATATATATATATATATGTTTTATGGTGTAACCGTCTGGAGACTGTAAAATAAACAAATAAATAAAGCTTAAAATCTTGAAAAGAAATGTTGGCATGAGTAGTTTGGAATTATATTTATTATCATTTATTTTGTTTTAAAACATGATTCATATTTTCTTTAAGTCAGGTGGTGTAACCAACATGCAGTTAGCCAATATATATATATATATTTGATAAAAATATTACATATTTTTTGCATTTTTATGAAAAGGCACATTTCATTCTGGTCAAATGGAGAATCTCTGAGAAAAAATATTTTTACGTTACGAAATATGTTTGAATACTTTGATTAAGTCACTCTCATGTATTCATTGTGCCTCTATAGTTACACCACATGACATTTTTAAAAAGTCATTTTTTATATATATATATATTTTTTTTTTTTTTTTTTTTTTTTTAATATACAGTATATATAAAAAATAAAAACCCAACATGGACACAAAGATTATATTTCTATGAATTTGACAAATGTTTAAAACTCATTTTTAAATAAGATTTCTCATTTATGTCACCTTGCACAAATTTATTGTCAATAACTTTGTTTTAAAATATGACTAATATTTGACAAAATGTTGTCCACTGAATCAAAGTCAGGTGGTTTAACCAACATGCAGTCATCCATTCTGTTGTCATGTCAGAAAAACAACAACAACAAATAAACAATAAAACAGAATACCCCTTTAGTTTTTAAAATGATTAAATATTTCGACATTTTTATGAAAAGTCTCATTTTGATCAGGTCAATTGGAGTAACCCTGAGAAAACATCAAATTTCTCATTTAAACCGCCTTCGACAACCTTATTCGTGAATGACCCACCAGCTTTTGGTCATAATATACAAATAATGATGTTTATTTATCAAATGTATCATTATATGCGACTCTGTATCATCTTTCATGGGAAACATTTTACTGTATGTTGCCATTAACAGTTAGTTATACACAGTTCAAGTCATTTCTAAAAATGATTGTTTCTCACCGTGGCCGTCATCGAAGAAGTCCGTGATCGTAGAAGACGTACAGCGACTCCAGGGTTTAGAAGCGTCTATAGAGGTCAGTATAGATGACATGAGACGTTTCTCTTCAGAGGAGCCGAAACGTTCTTCACAGAACTTTGAATCGTCATGAGACAAACCCAACAGATGCCCTGAACACACACACACACACACACACACACACACACACACACACACACACACGCACGCACAGACACACACACATACACACACACACACACACACACACACACGCACACAAACACACACATACATACAGACACACACACACACACACACACACACACACACAGGAAGTGATGTCATTAATTTTTAGGGTTTTAGCCCAGGCCATATTTCACTCCAGAGAGAAATTATTTAACAAAACATGAAAACATGAACCTTTATTTAGTACCATTAATGGTTTTTGCATTACAACATTACTTTATTAATATTTTGTATTTTATTCTTTGCGGTTTAAATTATATATTGTTACATTTTTGCATGACATTAATGAGAATTTAGGGGGTAAAATGTGCTTTATTGACATTAATAGATACATAATTTCTCATTTAAAGCTGAAGATCTTGGAAAGAAATAGTAGTTTCGAATAATCTTTATTAATATTTCTTAAAGAAATAAGCAGTGTAACAATGTTGTTTTAAAATATTATTAATATTATTATTATTATAAATCAGTCAGGTTGTGTAACCAACAGGATCATAGAAAATGTGCTTAATTTACATGAAAATAATGTAACAACAATGCAAAATTTTTTCTAAAAATATGCTTAATTTTCTTATATCATTGTTATTAGAGTAATACAGTACAAATGCAGTACAACAAATAATCCGTATACTATATTATATATATTTTTTTAAATAATTTATGGTCATATTTTACTCTAAAATCAAAAGAAACGAATAAGAAATTACATTTTGCCTTTAGAAAATCAAGTCAAGAGTATTTTTAGGCCTATACACATTTTTTTTGTTGTTGTCGTAACTTTGTAAACGTGTAATTCTGGTTCTGTTCACTCTACCTCACTTTGAAAAGTCTCATTTTATTCCACTAGGTGGCAGAAACACTAGAAAAAATATTTTTTTCTCAATCACATTCCATCACATTATACAGATGTGAACTGTAGGTGGCGCTCTAACACATTCCATCACAATACACAGATGTGAACTGTAGGTGGCGCTCTAACACATTCCATCACAATACACAGATGTGAACTGTAGGTGGCGCTCTAACACATTCCATCACAATACACAGATGTGAACTGTAGGTGGCGCTCTAACACATTCCATCACAATACACAGATGTGAACTGTAGGTGGCGCTCTAACACATTCCATCACAATACACAGATGTGAACTGTAGGTGGCGCTCTATCACATTCCGTCACAATATACAGATGTGAACTGTAGGTGGCGCTCTAACACATTCCGTCACAATATACAGATGTGAACTGTAGGTGGCGCTCTAACACATTCCATCACAATACACAGATGTGAACTGTACGTGGCGCTCTAACACATTCCATCACAATACACAGATGTGAACTGTAGGTGGCGCTCTAACACATTCCATCACATTATACAGATGTGAACTGTAGGTGGCGCTCTAACACATTCCATCACATTATACAGATGTGAACTGTAGGTGGCGCTCTATCACATTCCATCACAATATACAGATGTGAACTGTAGGTGGCGCTCTAACACATTCCGTCACAATACACAGATGTGAACTGTAGGTGGCGCTCTAACACATTCCATCACATTATACAGATGTGAACTGTAGGTGGCGCTCTAACACATTCCATCACATTATACAGATGTGAACTGTAGGTGGCGCTCTAACACATTCCATCACAATATACAGATGTGAACTGTAGGTGGCGCTCTAACACATTCCATCACATTGTACAGATGTGAACTGTAGGTGGCGCTCTAACACATTCCATCACATTATACAGATGTGAACTGTAGGTGGCGCTCTAACACATTCCATCACAATATACAGATGTGAACTGTAGGTGGCGCTCTAACACATTCCATCACAATATACAGATGTGAACTGTAGGTGGCGCTCTAACACATTCCATCACAATGTACAGATGTGAACTGTAGGTGGCGCTCTAACACATTCCATCACAATGTACAGATGTGAACTGTAGGTGGCGCTCTAACACATTCCATCACATTATACAGATGTGAACTGTAGGTGGCGCTCTAACACATTCCATCACATTATACAGATGTGAACTGTAGGTGGCGCTCTAACACATTCCATCACAATGTACAGATGTGAACTGTAGGTGGCGCTCTAACACATTCCATCACAATGTACAGATGTGAACTGTAGGTGGCGCTCTAACACATTCCATCACATTATACAGATGTGAACTGTAGGTGGCGCTCTAACACATTCCATCACAATATACAGATGTGAACTGTAGGTGGCGCTCTAACACATTCCATCACAATACACAGATGTGAACTGTAGGTGGCGCTCTAACACATTCCATCACAATACACAGATGTGAACTGTAGGTGGCGCTCTAACACATTCCATCACAATACACAGATGTGAACTGTAGGTGGCGCTCTAACACACTCCATCACAATATACAGATGTGAACTGTAGGTGGAGCTCTAACACATTCCATCACATTATACAGATGTGAACTGTAGGTGGCGCTCTAACACATTCCATCACAATACACAGATGTGAACTGTAGGTGGCGCTCTAACACATTCCATCACATTATACAGATGTGAACTGTAGGTGGCGCTCTAACACATTTCATCACAATACACAGATGTGAACTGTAGGTGGCGCTCTAACACACTCCATCACAATATACAGATGTGAACTGTAGGTGGAGCTCTAACACATTCCATCACATTATACAGATGTGAACTGTAGGTGGCGCTCTAACACATTCCATCACAATACACAGATGTGAACTGTAGGTGGCGCTCTAACACATTCCATCACATTATACAGATGTGAACTGTAGGTGGCGCTGTAACACATTATATCCCTCACAGATGTGCTCGTCCATAGACATTCAGTCTAATGTTCAGTTCAAGCAACACCCTCATTATTTCACTGAATATCTCGGCCTCTGAGTGGACCACAAGCTCAATCTAGGTGTCATTAGAAAGCTGAGATCCTCCCCTTTGCATTGATATAATATAATTTATAATCAATATTCAGTAGTCATTTTATCATCAATAGTCAAACATATTTTTCTGGTGATTTGTTTTGAATGCTGTTCCTTCCGGATGGCATATTTTGTTCTGGACATGTAAGATATAACATTGGATTATTCACACAAGCTCACAGACAAGTAAACAATGGCTCATTTTTTAAAACACTGCCTAAAGTAAGAGCAGATATAAATGTTTTGGCTATTTGTGGCTTACAGCAGCAGTAATCAGAGCATAAAGAGACATTTGTATTTGATGTCTTACAAATATCATATTTCACTTTCTGATTCTTTTGAAAATCATTTGAACTGTGGTATAAGGACAACACAATAAACTCTACAGTCACATCCCTGAGAATAAGAGCTTTCATTTGATATATATCTTGTCTGTGTCTCTCTTAAGTGCTATTTTAAAGACTTTTATAATCATATTGATATTTATACCACGTAACCACTAGGAGGCGCTTATTTGCGATGTGTATATATTAAGGCCTTATTTTGTTATTTTAAGTAGCATAATGGATGTTTGCTGATAGGCTGGTCATCTATGAAACACTCAGATTCTAATCTTTAAAATGACACCTCATATGCCTGATTTGTGTATATGGGGACTTGAGCTTTTAAAGGTAAACGTTTTTCGTATATAGCGGCCCCTTTTGGACATGCCGAGGTTAATTGTCATGAAATTAAAGGCACAATGCAAAAAACATGAATTATCCTAAAATTGTGTTTTTAATCATTTTGACAAGCACGCATTCTTTATTGCTTCACGTTTGTGTGTCATGATTACCGATCTCATGCGCCACAGTAAAGGCGGCGTGTAGGCCGTCGTCTTCAATGATCGCGCAGCTTCTCTCTGGAGAACACACGGTGCCCACGTCTGCCATGCCAAGAGTGTCACATGAGTTATGCCCGCACAGATCCTGCACAAATCAAACACACACTCATGAATAGAAGAGATACATACATACATCTATCACACTCTTTTAATAAATCAGCATTCCTGTTGATTGACAGCACGAGCAACACCAAAGTCAAGGGTCCATTCTGCAAAATGCATTTAAATAATACTAAATACTAAACTAGTCATTGTGAGTGTGAATGAGGCCTGATTCATAACTGAATAAACACATACATACATACATACAGCCTGTTTTCATGTTTATTGTCATCCATAATGTCAAACGATCTTTGCCGACAGACATGCAAATCATCTCATTTCTCAAAATGTTCTCATAAGTAAACAAACCACAGACACACAGTAAGACAGGTTGATTTCTGGCATTCTGTATGTTTTCTCGTTTGGCCAGAGAGGCTGAAAACAGTCTGGACTCTGTTCTGGTCTCGTTGCCGAACGCGCATAAACATCTCACGAGCCACATGAGAGAAAGCGGCTCTTAACACCGCCGGCCCCTCGAGACCCCTCGCGTTTGCAAAAGAAACATGCCACCGAGTGTCTGTGTATGTCTAAACAGCTTGTAGAGTAAAGTTTAGCTCATGAGCTCAGCGGAGCACGTGTGTAATGTGTAATCAGGTGAGACGCAGGCCAGGGGACGAAATTGGGTAATAAACAAACTCCAAAACTCAAAGCTGAACGCTGCGTCCGAATATCCAGACTTCTCTACTGTACAGTATGCCAATGGAGTAGCATGTCCCAATCCACATTATTCATGAAGCAGTAAGCGAGAAATACCCGGATGACAAACTGTTTCAGTGCTGATCGACTGGACACTTAACGATCCCTTAATTCAAAACACTAGATTTAAACGGCGATGAATCGCGAGGTGGACGCCTCCTCTCAACTGTCAGTGCTATATGTACCAACATAATTTTACTTGCGCTTAAATGGTGCTTGTTTAACAAAACCAGAACTGATGTTTTTTACAGTTGTTGTTCTTACGTCATATATTCAAGTCACGAGACGATGCCAACGTACATGGAAGAAGTATGTCCGAATTCTATTCTTACTACTCTCACGCTCACACACACACACACACGCACACACACACGCACGCTCACGCACACTCACACACGCTCGCACACACACATGCATGCACGCACATTCACATACACACAAACACATTCACACACACACTCACTCACACACACACACAAACACACACACGCACACACACACTCACATGCACACACACAAACACACTCACACACACACAAACACACACACACATACACAGGACATCTTTTGGTCATTGTTGACATCACAAGTTATCTGTTGTTTTCCTGCTTATGACAGCAATCTAACACACAGTTGTTGTTGTTTTTTTTTGTTCTTCCGGTTAAAATATTTCATTTGAAGCAAAGTCACAAATAAAATCTGAGATGTGGTTGGTTAGAGAGTACCTGTCTACGTCAAAAGATTCAGAGCATTTCTACACATTTCCATCCAATCACAGCGCGGCCTTGTGCACGAGATCACATGACAGCGGAGAATTCAAAAGCAGTTCCAGGTCAGCGCAAGTTCAACAGCTCTCGCGAAACAGATATGAGAGCGGACTTTTACACTTAAAGTCTATTTGTTCATGCATGAACTTCTCTCCTCCTGGCATCGCTCATTATTCCTGTTTATCTGCTGTAGGATGCCCTGTACTGCCACATCTGTTGATTTTGACCTGTTCAATTTTCACAGACAAATGAGAAACAGACAGAGAGCAACATGATATGGGCTGATATTCCGAGGAATTCCTGCCTGAGGGCACCAGGGAAGCATGTCTGCCAATGGACGAGCACGAAATGAGGGAACTACTGAGAGAAAATCAAAACAAACGACTACAACGCTGTCCCGCTTTCCAACAAAACGCACCTAAACATCCTCAAAACAAGAAGCTAAATTTTGTAAGATAATAAAACTTGTTTTCAGACAAAAATATCTTGGATTCATTTTTCATCCTCATTCGAACAAGACAAAAAAACTAAACAAAATACAGATTTTGCAGTACGTCCAGTGATCAAAACAGATGCAAGGTGCCTGACGGTTCGAAGTTCAGTTCAGAACACACGGATCTTACACGCAAACACACACGGGAATGTTTATCTGCTCGTGGGTCTCACGCTTGGCAAGCATTCTGAGCAAACATGTCGACGGCAGACAGACAGGAAGAGCCGCAGGTGGGTGGAGAAGACTCTGGATATTTGATTTGAGGTGTGATGGGGCGAGAGCGCTGCGAGTTTCTGTCAGCTGGTTTTGATTTATGGGGCGTTTCAGCCATATGGGCCTGGCTACACTTTACACTGATCTGGGGTCTGAGAGACTTTACCCTTATGAGCAGAACATCAGGACTGATCCCAATGAACGGGTTTGGTGAAACCATTTCTGGAATCTTTGGATACAAAATCACGGCTATCTTTCATAAATCATATAAATGGCCCCTCTCATCTAATGTCTCTAGGACTGGCTCGATACAGACATTATTGACACTAGGTGGCAGAAAGTACTAGAAAATATTTTGTTCTCTATCACATTCCGTCACATTATACAGATGTGAACTGTAGGTGGTGCTCTAACACATTCCGTCACAATACACAGATGTGAACTGTAGGTGGAGCTCTAACACATTCCATCACAATACACAGATGTGAACTGTAGGTGGCGCTCTAACACATTCCATCACAATACACAGATGTGAACTGTAGGTGGCGCTCTAACACATTCCATCACAATACACAGATGCGAACTGTAGGTGGCGCTCTAACACATTCCATCACAATATACAGATGTGAACTGTAGGTGGCGCTCTAACACATTCCATCACAATATACAGATGTGAACTGTAGGTGGCGCTCTAACACATTCCATCACGTTATACAGATGTGAACTGTAGGTGGCGCTCTAACACATTCCATCACATTATACAGATGTGAAATGTAGGTGGCGCTCTAACACATTCCATCACAATACACAGATGTGAACTGTAGGTGGCGCTCTAACACATTCCATCACAATACACAGATGTGAACTGTAGGTGGCGCTCTAACACATTCCATCACAATACACAGATGTGAAATGTAGGTGGCGCTCTAACACATTCCATCACAATACACAGATGTGAACTGTAGGTGGCGCTCTAACACATTCCATCACAATACACAGATGTGAACTGTAGGTGGCGCTCTAACACATTCCATCACAATATACAGATGTGAAATGTAGGTGGCGCTCTAACACATTCCATCACAATACACAGATGTGAACTGTAGGGGACGCTCAAACACATTCCATCACATTATACAGATGTGAACTGTAGGTGGCGCTCTAACACATTCCATCACGTTATACAGATGTGAACTGTAGGTGGCACTCTAACACATTCCATCACGTTATACAGATGTGAACTGTAGGTGGCGCTCTAACACATTCCATCACATTATACAGATGTGAACTGTAGGTGGCGCTCTAACACATTCCATCACATTATACAGATGTGAACTGTAGGTGGCGCTCTAACGCATTCCATCACGTTATACAGATGTGAACTGTAGGTGGCGCTCTAACACATTCCATCACGTTATACAAATGTGAAATGTAGGTGGCGCTCTAACACATTCCATCACAATATACAGATGTGAACTGTAGGTGGCGCTCTAACACATTCCATATCATTATACAGATGTGAACTGTAGGTGGCGCTCTAACACATTCCATCACATTATACAGATGTGAACTGTAGGTGGCGCTCTAACACATTCCATCACATTATACAGATGTGAACTGTAGGTGGCGCTCTAACACATTCCATCACATTATACAGATGTGAACTGTAGGTGGCGCTCTAACACATTCCATCACAATACACAGATGTGAACTGTAGGTGGTGCTCTAACACATTCCATCACATTATACAGATGTGAACTGTAGGTGGCGCTCTAACACATTCCATCACATTATACAGATGTGAACTGTAGGTGGCGCTCTAACACATTCCATCACATTATACAGATCTGAACTGTAGGTGGCGCTCTAACACATTCCATCACAATACACAGATGTGAACTGTAGGTGGCGCTCTAACACATTCCATCACATTATACAGATGTGAACTGTAGGTGGCGCTCTAACACATTCCATCACATTATACAGATGTGAACTGTAGGTGGAGCTCTAACACATTCCATCACAGTACACAGATGTGAACTGTAGGTGGCGCTCTAACACACTTTATCCCTCACAGATGTGCTCGTCCATAGACATTCAGTCTAATGTTCAGTTCAAGCAACACCCTCATTATTTCATTGAATATCTCGGCCTCTGAGTGGACTACAAGCTCAATCTAGGGGTCATTAGAAAGCTGAGATCCTCCCCATTGTAATATTATGAACAATAGTCGAAAACATATTTTTCTGATGATTTGTTTTGCATGCTTTTCTTTTCTTTCTGGATGGCATATTTTATTCTGGACATATATATATAAGATATAACGTTGGATTATTCAGCTAAACAAGTTCAGACAAGTAAACAATGGCTCATGTTTTAGGACATTTTTTTGAGAACTTCCTTCGGTAAAAGCAGATATAAAGTTTTTGGTTATTTGGGGTTTACAGCAGCAGTGATCATGTATAAACGAGACGTTTGTATTTGATGATTTGATATGAGATTCTCTTTTGAACTGTGATATTAGTGCAACACAAATAATCTGTCTTCACATTCTTTGCAGTCACGTTCCTGAGAACGAGAGCTTTCGTTTGATATATGACTTATAGGTGCTATGTGAACGACTATTTTTAAAATAAATATTTCGACACCACTACCTCTGGCGGGCGCTAATATTCAACGCAAACATTTTGAGGCCTTATTTTATTTTATTCAACATAAATGCAGAAATTATGGTTATCTCTGAAAAGTTCAGTGTCTAAGCTTTCAAATGATAGCTCATATGCCTGACTTGTGTGTACGGGGACTTTTAACGTTTTAAGCATAAATGTTTTTCATGATATAGCGCCCCCTTTTGGACACGCCGCCGGGTTCAATAGAGTTTAAAGTTAAGCTGCATCAAAAATGCAAAACTAAATGCAAAGTTTACATTGAAAAATATGTTTGAAAACTTAGATTTTTTGATTTTGATACATTTATAGAGAAAAATGACAATGTCTTAATTTCAACATGCTTGACTCTTTAGTGAATTTGTCCCTCAGTGTTTTGAACCAATTCCCTGAAACGTGTGAGTGACACAAAATGTTGATTATTTTAATATCTGCAACAAAATAGTATCTGTAAAATACTATATATGACCCAACTGTAAATGTCAACACTCCTTCCAGCTCTTCTCGTGTCAAAGCGAATTCTTTATCCTACTGAGTGTCTCCAGAGGGGCCGGATCCAATTGCCGGCGGTTGCTGCCCAACGCTGGCACAGATCATGAGGATTTCAGACAGCGGGGTGTATGTATGGATGGATGCATTCAGACTGGCCAGAAATCTGTGAGGTTTTCAGTGGACTGTCAATGTATAGTGGGTGAAAATCAGGATGTGTGAAATGCCCCAGTGTGTTACAACTAACAGACAGACGACGACCGAGAGGGGAAAAACATCTCTTACAGTCTCAATGTCCGATTACAAAACATGTGAGATATCTGTAACCTCTTTCTTTTTTCTACACAACAATCAGATTAAATGGAGATCAAATAGAGACTTTTGCTGGAGCTTCCTGCTTCTCAGATGTTTCTCCTGAGAAAAAGACTTGAAAGTTCAGAAGAGATATTAAAAAAGTCCCAGACATCAGATTTGCCAAGATACTAATGTCATAAAAAAGATAGATGGACAGGAAGACAAAACGAACTAATGTACGAGCAAGCGATACGACCCTGTCACTGTCAGTGCTCATGACCAAGGAGACTGTTCCCAAGTCTCTGCCAGTGTTCATGGCCACAGAGGCCGTTCCTCTGTCGTGGTCAGCGCCCGAGCATTCCACGGCTCAGCACCCTGAGCTGCTCCCTCCTGAACACTGTCCAGTGGCCACCCTCTAGTTCACTGCCGCCGTCCGGTTCACTGCCTCCTGTCTAGTGCCTGCCGCCCAGTCCTCTGTCGCCTCCGCCCTGAGGCCTCCTCCCAGGCCGCCAGGCCCTGCCTCCACCCTGAGGCCTCCTCCCAGGCCGCCAGGCCCTGCCTCCACCCTAAGGCCTCCGCCCTGAGGCCTCCTCCCAGGCCGCCAGGCCCTGCATCCACCCTGAGGCCTCCTCCCAGGCCGCCAGGCCCTGCCTCCACCCTAAGGCCTCCGCCCTGAGGCCTCCTCCCAGGCCGCCAGGCCCTGAATCCACCCTGAGGCCTCCTCCCAGGCCACCAGGCCCTGCCTCCACCCTGAGGCCTCCTCCCAGGATGCCAGACCCTGCCTCCACCCTGAGGCCTCCTCCCAGGATGCCAGACCCTGCCTCCACCCTGAGGCCTCCTCCCAGGCCGCCAGACCCTGCCTCCGCCCTGAGGCCAATCCGCTGTACCTCGCCCCTTTCCTTAAGTTCCCACTTTGGTTTCCCTACCGTCCCTCACTTTTTGTTGTGTGTGCTCTGTTAGTGCTCATTTTGTCTGTATTTTGTATTGTTTGATGTTCCCGTTTTGGGATGACGGAAGTCCCTTTTGGGTGGGGGGGTACTGTTATGATCCCTTGGCATCATCATCCCATTTCTTTCTTGTTTTTCGTTGTCTGCCTTTGTGTGAGCATGCGGTTTCCTTTGTATTCCCTTCCGTGCGCTCTTCGGTCTGTCTTGTTTCATGATGGGAGCACGATGTCTGGATCCTTCCTGTCTGGTTCAGTTTTGGTCTGTGTTGGGTTCCGGACACTTGTGCTCCAAGTCTGTCTGTTACTGACATGGGTGCATCACACTTATATCATCTTTT
>JAVLUX010000006.1:54622500-54655000 GCA_032164185.1 Moxostoma hubbsi
GGGGGTTGCACATGTGTCGAATGTGTGATGTGCAACACGTGTATCGGAGAACTTTGCATAGGCATGTCCTCTGCCTGCTGTTTGGGAAAATTTGTGTCCCCAGACGTCCCATCAGTGTTGACAAATCTATAAAGTAATTGACTAAAAATCTTTCAGCATTAGTGTGCTTTAGGCAGTATTCATTTTTACACAGATTTTTGCCTTTAGACAAAAAAGCCCTTTAATTTTAGCCAATTTTACTCCGACTTAAATGGCATATCATTTTAGTAGATTAAAAGAACATATTTTAGTTGACAATAATGTGCGTTATGCATTTATGCCTAACCCTATGGATAATGGTTACTGCAATATTACTACTTTCTGCCAAAAAATGATGGTTTCTACAGTCTACAATATTGGTAGCACTTTATTATAAACATTTGTTAAAATTAGCAAATTAATTAGGTATCATTAACAAACAACGAACAAATATTTATCTATGTTAGGGCTATTTATCTTTGTTAATGTTAGTTAATAAAACTACAATTGTTCGTTGTTAGTTTGTTAGTTCATAGTGCATTAACTTATGCTAACTTATACAACTTTTGATTTAAAAAATGTGTTATGTTGAAATTAACCAAGATTAATAAATGCTATAAAAGTATTGTTCATTGTTAGTTCATATTAACTGATGTTGTTAACAAATATAACCTTATTTAAAAGTGTTACCAAAATATTATTCTAGAAAACTCATAGTTAAACAATGGTATTTGCATAGAAAAACCATGATAACCACAAAATTATAGTTTTCTTAGCAACAACATAGTTCTTATTTTACTGTATTATCACTATGGTTTCACAGCGAATACCATGATTCAAATATTGTTATTGTAGTAAAACCAAGCTGAATGTATTACAAGAAAATGCAAACTATTGCGAGAGAACACAAAACTTATTGTGAAGGAACGCAAAACTATTGTGAAGGAACGCAAAACTATTGTGAAGGAACTCAAAACTATTGTGAGGGAACGCAAAACTATTGTGAAGGAACTCAAAACTATTGTGAGGGAACGCAAAACTATTGTGAAGGAACTCAAAACTATTGTGAAGGAACGCAAAACTATTGTGAAGGAACTCAAAACTATTGTGAAGGAACGCAAAACTATTGTGAAGGAACTCAAAACTATTGTGAAGGAACTCAAAACTATTGTGAGGGAACTCAAAACTATTGTGAAGGAACGCAAAACTATTGTGAAGGAACTCAAAACTATTGTGAAGGAACTCAAAACTATTGTGAGGGAACGCAAAACTATTGTGAAGGAACTCAAAACTATTGTGAAGGAACGCAAAACTATTGTGAAGGAACTCAAAACTATTGTGAAGGAACGCAAAACTATTGTGAAGGAACGCAAAACTATTGTAAAGGAACTCAAAACTATTGTGAAGGAACGCAAAACTATTGTGAAGGAATGCAAAACTATTGTGAGGGAACGCAAAACTATTGTGAAGGAATGCAAAACTATTGTGAGGGAACGCAAAACTATTGTGAAGGAACTCAAAACTATTGTGAAGGAACGCAAAACTATTGTGAATGAACTCAAAACTATTGTGAAGGAACTCAAAACTATTGTGAAGGAATGCAAAACTATTGTGAAGGAACGCAAAACTTATTGTGAAGGAACGCAGAACGCAAAACTTATTGTGAAGGAACGCAAAACTTATTGCAAAGGAACGCAAAACTTATTGTGAAGGAACGCAGAACGCAAAACTTATTGTGAAGGAACGCAAAACTTATCGCGAAGGAACGCAAAACTTATTGCGAAGGAACGCAAAACTTATTGTGAATGAACGCAAAACTATTGCGAAGGAACGCAAAACTATTGCGAAGGAACGTAAAACTTATTGTGAAGGAACGCAAAACCTGTCGCGAAGGAACGCAAAACTTATTGCGAAGGAACGCAAAACTTATTGTGAAGGAACGCGAAACTATTGTGAAGGAACGCAAAACTTATTGAGAAGGAACGCAAAACTTATTGTGAAGGAACGCAAAACTATTGTGAAGGAACGCAAAACTTATTGAGAAGGAACGCAAAACTATTGTGAATGAACGCAAAACTATTGCGAAGGAACGCAAAACTCATTGCGAATGAACGCAAAACTATTACGAAGGAACGTAAAACTTATTGTGAAGGAACGCAAAACTTATTGTGAAGGAACGCAAAACTATTGTGAAGGAACGCAAAACTATTTCTGAAAAATTCCCACCCTGTCCTCTCAAGGGCTCTGTAGATTTAGCTTTTGCACAATTTTTGGACCCTAATCCTTACCTAACCTCTTCAAAAGTCTATTTTTATAATGCTTGACAGACCCAGTCTCTATTCACTTTCACAGTATGAAAAAGAGCAGTGTGGACATTCTGCTCAACATTTCGTTTTGTGTACCACAGAAGAAAGTCATACGGGTTTGGACTGACATGATTTTTGGCTTAGCTATGCCTTTAACATCTCGAGAAACACATCAAATCTGGCTTTGTCATGAGGAGGAGGAGTTTTTTGGGAAAACTGAGCAAAAGCAGAGAGGAAATAATGCTTGAGTTCTTTCATAGCCTTTGTGCTTTGGGTTGGCTGCGGTTCCTTCTCCCTCAGTGGGTGTCTCTGAGCTTTTGCTGCCCATCACGGCTTGTTGACATGGTGTACTTCACAACCACACACATTCACACACACTCTTAAACACACAAACTACACCACCAGGTGTTTTAGGGCTCCATACTACCAGCTGGCAAAAAACCGTCTGTGCCAGGCCAGGACGCCATGGCACTGCCAAGAGAAGCTACCTCACAGAGGAATTTAGTGTGGTGACCCTTTCTAAGGGTAAACAATGTTCCCTTGCAGAATGCATTTAACGCAAACATTCAGAGCGATTAATTATCTAATATACGTTTGAAACAGTATTTGAATGTTTACAGATTAAACCCCATTGACTTGCATTGGAAGTGTCCCACACACACACACACACACACACACACAGATTAAACCCCATTGACTTGCATTGGAAGTGTCTCACTGGAACACACATTTAAAGAAAAGGAGGGACGAGTCGAAATACATTTTTGTGGTAATCAACATTATGCCACAAATGCTGTTGATGACTCTTAAATTGTATAGAACCCGGAATATCAAAATGAAACCGGCTCTCGATTCCCAAACCTCGTTCGGAATCTCCCCCCGCACCGAGCAAGACCTTGCATGACTTACATGTACCACAAGCCTCGTCAGGAAATATGACAAGCTCCAAAACCACAACTGGGCCATGGATTTTTGTACTTTACTGTGGTATTTTGTGGAAGGGTAAATGAGTGTGGTCTCAAGCCATGGAAGGATTTTCAGATGGTCGATGTGTTTATTTTCCTCACAGTTCCCAGCGCTCCACAAAGAGAGCGAGAGAGAGCCGAGCACTCATATCTCACCATCTGAACATCTCATTCAAACAGCATCCTGTGTAAGGAATGTGCACGGATAGCTCGAGGATCACACACTTTATGAAGACACACACTAGTCAGGGGACTGGGAGGGCCACTCCAAGGCTCCTGCCTAGAAAAAAAGGAGCAAAGGAAATCATTTTGCAGTCCAATGTGGAATGGGAGGGGTGCAAGACTGGCGTTCCCACAGTAGTCGCACACATGATCGGATCCAGCTGAAATGGAAACACACTGCTGTGCATGGACTTGGCTTTGGTGGAGCCATGATACAGAGATGGTATCAGATGGCAATAGCATAGTCCTGAATACTGCCCTGGTATGTCCACGGTCATGCCATTACCGTGATACCATGCAAAATAAAGGTAATACAATTAAATACTTTTAAAGGGACAGTTCACTCAAAAATGAAAATTCTCTCATCATTTCTTCACCCTCATGCCATCCCAGATGTGTTTGACTTTCTTTCTTCTGCGGAACACAAACTAAGATTTTTAGAACTTTTTAGCTCCAAAAAGCACATAAATGCAGCATGAAAGTAATCCAGTGGTTTAATCCATGTCTTCAGAAGTGGGTGAGAAACAGATCAATATTTTAAGTCCTATTTTTCTATAAATCTCCACATTTTTCGTGCATATCGCCACCTATTGGGCAGGGAGGAGAATTTATAGTAAAAAAGGACTTAAATAATGATCTGTATCTCACCGACACCTATCATATCGCTTCTGAAGACATGGATTAAACCACTGGAGTCTTATGGATTACATTTATGCTGCCTTTATGTGCTTTCTGGAGCTTCAAATTTCGAGTCACCATTCACTTGCATTGTTGAGCTGAGATGTTCATCTAAAACTCTTAGTTTGTGTTCCGCAGAAGAAACAAAGTCACATCTGGGATGGCATGAGGGTGAGTAAATGATGACAGAGTTTTCATTTTTTGGGTGAACTATCCCTTTCCTTTAAATACCTCAGATGCCATTCAGTATTATAGTATATATATGTGGTATTATGATGGTACCATATCCCAAAATGATGCACTATGGTAATATTATGGTACGTTTTGGTCAGTTCACAAAGGCTGTTGCGCGCAACGCTTATGTGGCCGTTTGGTGCGTCAGCGCGCAATGTGTGTGTTTCTGTTTTTACCTGCCTGGTGAAGAGGATGGCCGCGTCATGATGATGCTGGTGATCGTCATCTAACGGATTCTGCTGATTCTGCCACTTACAGAAGCTCCTGAGCGTCGCGGCGGCGTTTTTGGACACGTCGATCCCCTTCTCGTACTCTGTCAGAATGGCGACTTTCACCACCGACAAACGGATGGGGTTTTCGATGCTGGCGTGGCCGTAGAGTTTGGACGCAATGGACGCGAGCGTCAACAGGTAGTGATGCAGGTCCTTTCCGTATTTCTTCACCATAGAGTCGTCCGCAACCAGCAGCAGCTCCACGTGCCGTGCGCGAGACACGGACCTCTTGCGTCGCGTCATCGGCTTCGTAAACTTTGTCCACCATCTCCTCCCGCGCGCGCTCTCATCCAACTCAATAAAATCCTGACGGTGGCTTTTCCACTTCCCTCTACCGTTCCGCTTGCGCCTTTTTCTGTCACGCGTGCCGCAGCTGTGACGCGCGGGCATCGCTTCGAAACTGAAGCGCTCACGGGTGTAATAGTGGAGTGCGCGCGTCGCGTCGGCGACTATGTGCGCGTCACTCTCGTGACCTTTCGCTCGAATGAGCGGCGTGATGGTGTAACGCGCGTGATCGACGGCGAAAAATCCATCAAGTCCGCCGCCACACAGATTAAAAACCGCCAGGGACTCCGCGTTTGAATTCACGGTGCCGCGGTAAACGCATTCCCTGCGCGGTCGCGCACTGACGTGACGTAACAATATCGACTCATCCCGCTCCATGTCCAGCTGAAAGCGCTGCTCATCCATGTAAACGAGATAACCGGCTTTTCCTCCGCCGTAATATATCCGGTCCACATCCCGCACGAGACCGGCGCTCCGGTTGGCAGGTGTGCGGAGCGACGCGTTCGCAGGTGGAGAGAACGCGCTGAACGTAACGGAAGCGCCAGAGTAGCCTGACGCGTAGTATATTACACATACTATAAGACAAAACAACAAAGCATTCCGCAACATCATGCCATTCGCTGCAGAAATGTAATTTAGTCCGATGTGTTTTAGTCACACAACACAATTTGGGAAACTTTTGGAGACATTATAATCCAAAATCGAGATTTAAGAGGACTGGGATGAAGAACTGCTCCCGGTGCGCATCTCACGCGTTCAAAACTCCAAAGGATGAAGACGAGCCAGGAAATAAATGAAAGCAAAGAAAAACAGGATGAGAGGAGCGAGAAGAGATGAGGAGGAACTAAAGTGAACTTGAAGAACAAAAACACAAAGTTTCCTCTTTAAAGCACTTAGAGAAAGAGAGAGAGAGAGAGAGAGAGTCCGGCCCCTTTGCTCTCATATACACTCCAGCCCTCCTCCTTTCATTCTTCACCAACTCTCTCTCTCTCTCTCTCTCTCTCTCTCTCTCTCTCTCACTTACTCTCTCTTACACACTCTCTCTCTCTCTCTCTCTCTCTCACACACACACACACTCTCTCTCTTGACTTCTTTCAATGGTGCATCCACTAAAATACCTTTTAATATACCTCTACCTGTGATCCTCAAAAATATTAAATTCGTAGTTTCAAATGCACCTATGATGTTCAAAAATGTACGATTCGTATGTTCGAACGCACATATGATGCTCAAAAATGTTCGATTCGTATGTTCGAACGCACCTATGATGCTCAAAAACGTTCGATTCGTATGTTCGAACGCACCTATGATGCTCAAAAATGTTCCATTCGTATGTTCGAACGCACCTATGATGCTCAAAAATGTTCGATTCGTATGTTCGAACGCACCTACGATGCTCAAAAATGTTCCATTCGTATGTTCGAACGCACATATGATGCTCAAAAATGTTCGATTCGTATGTTCGAACGCACATATGATGCTCAAAAATGTCCGATTCGTATGTTCGAACGCACATATGATGCTCAAAAATGTCCGATTCGTATGTTCGAACGCACATATGATGCTCAAAAATGTCCGATTCGTATGTTCGAACGCACATATGATGCTCAAAAATGTCCGATTCGTATGTTCGAACGCACATATGATGCTCAAAAATGTTCGATTTCAATATTCGAACGCACATATGATGCTCAAAAATGTTCCATTCGTATGTTCGAACGCACCTATGATGCTCAA
Source organism: Moxostoma hubbsi (assembly GCA_032164185.1). Taxonomy (NCBI): domain Eukaryota; kingdom Metazoa; phylum Chordata; class Actinopteri; order Cypriniformes; family Catostomidae; genus Moxostoma; species Moxostoma hubbsi. Next base: position 54,629,218 of record JAVLUX010000006.1, read on the forward strand.
AAATGTCCGATTCGTATGTTCGAACGCACATATGATGCTCAAAAATGTTCGATTCGTATGTTCGAACGCACATATGATCCTCAAAAATATTAAATTCGTAGTTTCAAATGCACCTATGATGTTCAAAAATGTTCGATTCGTATGTTCAAACGCACATATGATCCTCAAAAATATTAAATTCGTAGTTTCAAATGCACCTATGATGTTCAAAAATGTTCGATTCGTATGTTCGAACGCACATATGATGCTCAAAAATGTCCGATTCGTATGTTCGAACGCACATATGATGCTCAAAAATGTTCGATTCGTATGTTCGAACGCACATATGATGCTCAAAAATGTTCGATTCGTATGTTCGAACGCACATATGATCCTCAAAAATATTAAATTCGTAGTTTCAAATGCACCTATGATGTTCAAAAATGTTCGATTCGTATGTTCGAACGCACATATGATGCTCAAAAATGTTCGATTCGTATGTTCGAACGCACCTATGATGCTCAAAAATGTTCGATTCGTATGTTCGAACGCACCTATGATGCTCAAAAATATTCGATTTGTATGTTCGAACGCACCTATGATGCTCAAAAATGTTCGATTCGTATGTTCGAACGCACATATGATGTTCAAAAATATTCGATTCGTATGTTCGAACGCACCTACGATGCTCAAAAATGTTCGATTCGTATGTTCGAACGCACGTACGATGCTCAAAAATGTTCGATTCGTATGTTCGAACGCACCTATGATGCTCAAAAATGTTCGATTCGTATGTTCGAACGCACCTATGATGCTCAAAAATGTCCGATTCGTATGTTCGAACGCACATATGATGCACAAAAATGTTCGATTCGTATGTTCGAACGCACATATGATGCTCAAAAATGTTCGATTCGTGTTTTCGAACACACATATGATGCTCAAAAATGTCCGATTCGTATGTTCGAACGCACATATGATGCTCAAAAATGTCCGATTCGTATGTTCGAACGCACATATGATGCTCAAAAATGTCCGATTCGTATGTTCGAACGCACATATGATGCTAAAAAATATTCGATTCGTATGTTCGAACGCACATATGATGCTCAAAAATGTTCGATTTGAATATTCGAACACACATATGATGCTCAAAAATGTTCGATTCGTATGTTCGAACGCACATATGATGCTCAAAAATGTTCGATTCGTATGTTCGAACGCACATATGATGCTCAAAAATGTTCGATTCGTATGTTCGAACGCACATATGATGCTCAAATATGTTCGATTCGAATGTTCGAACACACCTATGATGCTCAAAAATGTTTGATTCGTATGTTCGAACGCACATATGATGGTCAAAAATGTCCGATTCGTATTTTCGAACGCACATATGATGCTCAAAAATGTTCGATTCGTATGTTCGAACGCACATATGATGCTCAAAAATGTTCGATTCGTATGTTCGAACGCACCTATGATGTTCAAAAATGTTCGATTCGTATGTTCGAACGCACATATGATGCTCAAAAATGTTCGATTCGTATGTTCGAACGCACCTATGATGCTCAAAAATGTTCGATTCGTATGTTCGAACGCACATATGATGCTCAAAAATGTTCGATTCGTATGTTCGAACGCACATATGATCCTCAAAAATATTAAATTCGTAGTTTCAAATGCACCTATGATGTTCAAAAATGTTCGATTCGTATGTTCAAACGCACATATGATCCTCAAAAATATTAAATTCGTAGTTTCAAATGCACCTATGATGTTCAAAAATGTTCGATTCGTATGTTCGAACGCACATATGATGCTCAAAAATGTCCGATTCGTATGCTCGAACGCACATATGATGCTCAAAAATGTTCGATTCATATGTTCGAACGCACATATGATGCTCAAAAATGTTCGATTCGTATGTTCGAACGCACATATGATCCTCAAAAATATTAAATTCGTAGTTTCAAATGCACCTATGATGTTCAAAAATGTTCGATTCGTATGTTCGAACGCACATATGATGCTCAAAAATGTTCGATTCGTATGTTCGAACGCACCTATGATGCTCAAAAATGTTCGATTCGTATGTTCGAACGCACCTATGATGCTCAAAAATGTTCGATTCGTATGTTCGAACGCACCTATGATGCTCAAAAATATTCGATTCGTATGTTCGAACGCACCTATGATGCTCAAAAATGTTCGATTCGTATGTTCGAACGCACATATGATGTTCAAAAATATTCGATTCGTATGTTCGAACGCACCTACGATGCTCAAAAATGTTCGATTCGTATGTTCGAACGCACGTACGATGCTCAAAAATGTTCGATTCGTATGTTCGAACGCACCTATGATGCTCAAAAATGTTCGATTCGTATGTTCGAACGCACCTATGATGCTCAAAAATGTCCGATTCGTATGTTCGAACGCACATATGATGCTCAAAAATGTTCGATTCGTATGTTCGAACGCACATATGATGCTCAAAAATGTTCGATTCGTGTTTTCGAACACACATATGATGCTCAAAAATGTCCGATTCGTATGTTCGAACGCACATATGATGCTCAAAAATGTCCGATTCGTCTGTTCGAACGCACATATGATGCTCAAAAATGTCCGATTCGTATGTTCGAACGCACATATGATGCTCAAAAATGTTCGATTCGTATGTTCGAACGCACATATGATGCTCAAAAATGTTCGATTTGAATATTCGAACACACATATGATGCTCAAAAATGTTCGATTCGTATGTTCGAATGCACCTATGATGCTCAAAAATGTTCGATTCGTATGTTCGAACGCACATATGATGCTCAAAAATGTTCGATTCGTATGTTCGAACGCACATATGATGCTCAAAAATGTTCGATTCGTATGTTCGAACGCACATATGATGCTCAAATATGTTCGATTCGAATGTTCGAACACACCTATGATGCTCAAAAATGTTTGATTCGTATGTTCGAACGCACATATGATGGTCAAAAATGTCCGATTCGTATTTTCGAACGCACATATGATGCTCAAAAATGTTCGATTCGTATGTTCGAACGCACCTATGATGCTCAAAAATGTCCGATTCGTATGTTCGAACGCACCTATGATGTTCAAAAATGTTCGATTCGTATGTTCGAACGCACATATGATGCTCAAAAATGTTCGATTCGTATGTTCGAACGCACCTATGATGCTCAAAAATGTCCGATTCGTATGTTCGAACGCACATATGATGCTCAAAAATGTCCGATTCGTCTGTTCGAACGCACATATGATGCTCAAAAATGTCCGATTCGTATGTTCGAACGCACATATGATGCTCAAAAATGTTCGATTCGTATGTTCGAACGCACATATGATGCTCAAAAATGTTCGATTTGAATATTCGAACACACATATGATGCTCAAAAATGTTCGATTCGTATGTTCGAATGCACCTATGATGCTCAAAAATGTTCGATTCGTATGTTCGAACGCACATATGATGCTCAAAAATGTTCGATTCGTATGTTCGAACGCACATATGATGCTCAAAAATGTTCGATTCGTATGTTCGAACGCACATATGATGCTCAAATATGTTCGATTCGAATGTTCGAACACACCTATGATGCTCAAAAATGTTTGATTCGTATGTTCGAACGCACATATGATGGTCAAAAATGTCCGATTCGTATTTTCGAACGCACATATGATGCTCAAAAATGTTCGATTCGTATGTTCGAACGCACCTATGATGCTCAAAAATGTCCGATTCGTATGTTCGAACGCACCTATGATGTTCAAAAATGTTCGATTCGTATGTTCGAACGCACATATGATGCTCAAAAATGTTCGATTCGTATGTTCGAACGCACCTATGATGCTCAAAAATGTCCGATTCGTATGTTCGAACGCACCTATGATGCTCAAAAATGTTCGATTCGTATGTTCGAACGCACCTATGATGTTCAAAAATATTCGATTCGTATGTTCGAACGCACCTATGATGCTCAAAAATGTTCGATTCGTATGTTCGAACGCACCTATGATGCTCAAAAATATTCGATTCGTATGTTCGAACGCACCTATGATGCTCAAAAATATTCGATTCGTATGTTCGAACGCACCTATGATGCTCAAAAATATTCGATTCGTATGTTCGAACGCACCTATGATGCTCAAAAATGTTCGATTCGTATGTTCGAACGCACCTATGATGCTCAAAAATATTCGATTCGTATGTTCGAACGCACCTATGATGCTCAAAAATGTTCGATTCGTATGTTCGAACGCACATATGATGTTCAAAAATATTCGATTCGTATGTTCGAACGCACCTACGATGCTCAAAAATGTTCGATTCGTATGTTCGAACGCACGTACGATGCTCAAAAATGTTCGATTCGTATGTTCGAACGCACCTATGATGCTCAAAAATGTTCGATTCGTATGTTCGAACGCACATATGATGCTCAAAAATGTTCGATTCGTATGTTCGAACGCACATATGATGCTCAAATATGTTCGATTCGAATATTCGAACGCACCTATGATGCTCAAAAATGTTCGATTCGTATGTTCGAACGCACCTATGATGCTCAAAAATGTCCGATTCGTATGTTCGAACGCACATATGATGCTCAAAAATGTTCGATTCGTATGTTCGAACGCACATATGATGCTCAAAAATGTTCGATTTGAATATTCGAACGCACATATGATGCTCAAAAATGTTCGATTCGTATGTTCGAATGCACCTATGATGCTCAAAAATGTTCGATTCGTATGTTCGAACGCACATATGATGCTCAAAAATGTTCGATTCGTATGTTCGAACGCACATATGATGCTCAAAAATGTTCGATTCGTATGTTCGAACGCACATATGATGCTCAAATATGTTCGATTCGAATTTTCGAACACACCTATGATGCTCAAAAATGTTTGATTCGTATGTTCGAACGCACATATGATGGTCAAAAATGTCCGATTCGTATTTTCGAACGCACATATGATGCTCAAAAATGTTCGATTCGTATGTTCGAACGCACCTATGATGTTCAAAAATGTTCGATTCGTATGTTCGAACGCACATATGATGCTCAAAAATGTTCGATTTGTATGTTCGAACGCACATATGATGCTCAAAAATGTTCGATTCGTATGTTCGAACGCACATATGATGCTCAAATATGTTCGATTCGAACGTTCGAACGCACCTATGATGCTCAAAAATGTTCGATTCGTATGTTCGAACGCACATATGATGGTCAAAAATGTCCAATTCGTATTTTCGAATGCAACTATGATGTTCAAATATGTTCGATTCGTATGTTCAAACGCACATATGATGCTCAAAAATGTCCGATTCGTATGTTCGAACGCACATATGATGCTCAAAAATGTTCGATTCGTATGTTCGAACGCACCTATGATGCTCAAAAATGTTCGATTCGTACGTTCGAACGCACATATGATGCTCAAAAATGTTCGATTCGTATGTTCGAACGCACCTATGATGTTCAAAGATTTTCGATTCGTACGTTCGAACGCACTTATGATGCTCAAAAATGTTCGATTCGTATGTTCGAACGCACATATGATGCTCAAAAATGTTCGATTGGTATGTTCGAACGCACATATGATGGTCAAAAATGTCCGATTGGTATGTTCGAACGCACATATGATGGTCAAAAATGTCCGATTCGTATTTTCGAACGTACATATGATGTTCAAAGATTTTCGATTCGTACGTTCGAATGCAACTATGATGTTCAAAAAGGTTTGATTCGTACGTTCGAACGCACATATGATGCTCAAATATGTCCGATTCGTATTTTCGAACGCACATATGATGGTCAAAAATGTTCGATTCGTATGTTCGAACGCACCTATGATGCTCAAAAATGTTCGATTCGTATGTTCGAACGCACCTATGATGCTCAAAAATGTCCGATTCGTATGTTCGAACGCACATATGATGCTCAAAAATGTTCGATTCGTATATTCGAACGCACATATGATGCTCAAAAATGTTCGATTCGTGTTTTCGAACACACATATGATGCTCAAAAATGTCCGATTCGTATGTTCGAACGCACATATGATGCTCAAAAATGTCCGATTCGTATGTTCGAACGCACATATGATGCTCAAAAATGTCCGATTCGTATGTTCGAACGCACATATGATGCTCAAAAATGTTCGATTCGTATGTTCGAACGCACATATGATGCTCAAAAATGTTCGATTTGAATATTCGAACACACATATGATGCTCAAAAATGTTCGATTCGTATGTTCGAATGCACCTATGATGCTCAAAAATGTTCGATTCGTATGTTCGAACGCACATATGATGCTCAAAAATGTTCGATTCGTATGTTCGAACGCACATATGATGCTCAAAAATGTTCGATTCGTATGTTCGAACGCACATATGATGCTCAAATATGTTCGATTCGAATGTTCGAACACACCTATGATGCTCAAAAATGTTCGATTCGTATGTTCGAACGCACATATGATGCTCAAAAATGTTCGATTCGTATGTTCGAACGCACCTATGATGTTCAAAAATGTTCGATTCGTATGTTCGAACGCACATATGATGCTCAAAAATATTCGATTCGTATGTTCGAACGCACCTATGATGCTCAAAAATGTTCGATTCGTATGTTCGAACGCACCTATGATGCTCAAAAATATTCGATTCGTATGTTCGAACGCACCTATGATGCTCAAAAATGTTCGATTCGTATGTTCGAACGCACATATGATGTTCAAAAATATTCGATTCGTATGTTCGAACGCACCTACGATGCTCAAAAATGTTCGATTCGTATGTTCGAACGCACGTACGATGCTCAAAAATGTTCGATTCGTATGTTCGAACGCACCTATGATGCTCAAAAATGTTCGATTCGTATGTTCGAACGCACATATGATGCTCAAAAATGTTCGATTCGTATGTTCGAACGCACATATGATGCTCAAATATGTTCGATTCGAATATTCGAACGCACCTATGATGCTCAAAAATGTTCGATTCGTATGTTCGAACGCACCTATGATGCTCAAAAATGTCCGATTCGTATGTTCGAACGCACATATGATGCTCAAAAATGTTCGATTCGTATGTTCGAACGCACATATGATGCTCAAAAATGTTCGATTTGAATATTCGAACACACATATGATGCTCAAAAATGTTCGATTCGTATGTTCGAATGCACCTATGATGCTCAAAAATGTTCGATTCGTATGTTCGAACGCACATATGATGCTCAAAAATGTTCGATTCGTATGTTCGAACGCACATATGATGCTGAAAAATGTTCGATTCGTATGTTCGAACGCACATATGATGCTCAAATATGTTCGATTCGAATTTTCGAACACACCTATGATGCTCAAAAATGTTTGATTCGTACGTTCGAACGCACATATGATGGTCAAAAATGTCCGATTCGTATTTTCGAACGCACATATGATGCTCAAAAATGTTCGATTCGTATGTTCGAACGCACATATGATGCTCAAAAATGTTCGATTCGTATGTTCGAACGCACCTATGATGTTCAAAAATGTTCGATTCGTATGTTCGAACGCACATATGATGCTCAAAAATGTTCGATTTGTATGTTCGAACGCACATATGATGCTCAAAAATGTTCGATTCGTATGTTCGAACGCACATATGATGCTCAAATATGTTCGATTCGAACGTTCGAACGCACCTATGATGCTCAAAAATGTTCGATTCGTATGTTCGAACGCACATATGATGGTCAAAAATGTCCAATTCGTATTTTCGAATGCAACTATGATGTTCAAATATGTTCGATTCGTATGTTCAAACGCACATATGATGCTCAAAAATGTCCGATTCGTATGTTCGAACGCACATATGATGCTCAAAAATGTTCGATTCGTATGTTCGAACGCACCTATGATGCTCAAAAATGTTCGATTCGTACGTTCGAATGCACATATGATGCTCAAAAATGTTCGATTCGTATGTTCGAACGCACCTATGATGTTCAAAGATTTTCGATTCGTACGTTCGAACGCACTTATGATGCTCAAAAATGTTCGATTCGTATGTTCGAACGCACATATGATGCTCAAAAATGTTCGATTGGTATGTTCGAACGCACATATGATGGTCAAAAATGTCCGATTGGTATGTTCGAACGCACATATGATGGTCAAAAATGTCCGATTCGTATTTTCGAACGTACATATGATGTTCAAAGATTTTCGATTCGTACGTTCGAATGCAACTATGATGTTCAAAAAGGTTTGATTCGTACGTTCGAACGCACATATGATGCTCAAATATGTCCGATTCGTATTTTCGAACGCACATATGATGGTCAAAAATGTTCGATTCGTATGTTCGAACGCACCTATGATGCTCAAAAATGTTCGATTCGTATGTTCGAACGCACCTATGATGCTCAAAAATGTCCGATTCGTATGTTCGAACGCACATATGATGCTCAAAAATGTTCGATTCGTATGTTCGAACGCACATATGATGCTCAAAAATGTTCGATTCGTGTTTTCGAACACACATATGATGCTCAAAAATGTCCGATTCGTATGTTCGAACGCACATATGATGCTCAAAAATGTCCGATTCGTATGTTCGAACGCACATATGATGCTCAAAAATGTCCGATTCGTATGTTCGAACGCACATATGATGCTCAAAAATGTTCGATTCGTATGTTCGAACGCACATATGATGCTCAAAAATGTTCGATTTGAATATTCGAACACACATATGATGCTCAAAAATGTTCGATTCGTATGTTCGAATGCACCTATGATGCTCAAAAATGTTCGATTCGTATGTTCGAACGCACATATGATGCTCAAAAATGTTCGATTCGTATGTTCGAACGCACATATGATGCTCAAAAATGTTCGATTCGTATGTTCGAACGCACATATGATGCTCAAATATGTTCGATTCGAATGTTCGAACACACCTATGATGCTCAAAAATGTTCGATTCGTATGTTCGAACGCACATATGATGCTCAAAAATGTTCGATTCGTATGTTCGAACGCACCTATGATGTTCAAAAATGTTCGATTCGTATGTTCGAACGCACATATGATGCTCAAAAATGTTCGATTCGTATGTTCGAACGCACCTATGATGTTCAAAAATGTTCGATTCGTATGTTCGAACGCACATATGATGCTCAAAAATGTTCGATTCGTATGTTCGAACGCACCTATGATGCTCAAAAATGTTCGATTCGTATGTTCGAACGCACCTATGATGCTCAAAAATGTTCGATTCGTATGTTCGAACGCACCTATGATGTTCAAAAATATTCGATTCGTATGTTCGAACGCACCTATGATGCTCAAAAATGTTCGATTCGTATGTTCGAACGCACCTATGATGCTCAAAAATATTCGATTCGTATGTTCGAACGCACCTATGATGCTCAAAAATGTTCGATTCGTATGTTCGAACGCACCTATGATGCTCAAAAATGTTCGATTCGTATGTTCGAACGCACCTATGATGCTCAAAAATGTTCGATTCGTATGTTCGAACGCACCTATGATGTTCAAAAATATTCGATTCGTATGTTCGAACGCACCTACGATGCTCAAAAATGTTCGATTCGTATGTTCGAACGCACCTACGATGCTCAAAAATGTTCGATTCGTATGTTCGAACGCACCTATGATGCTCAAAAATGTCCGATTCGTATGTTCGAACGCACATATGATGCTCAAAAATGTTCGATTCGTATGTTCGAACGCACATATGATGCTCAAAAATGTTCGATTCGTGTTTTCGAACACACATATGATGCTCAAAAATGTCCGATTCGTATGTTCGAACGCACATATGATGCTCAAAAATGTCCGATTCGTATGTTCGAACGCACATATGATGCTCAAAAATGTCCGATTCGTATGTTCGAACGCACATATGATGCTCAAAAATGTTCGATTCGTATGTTCGAACGCACATATGATGCTCAAAAATGTTCGATTTGATTATTCGAACACACATATGATGCTCAAAAATGTTCGATTCGTATGTTCGAATGCACCTATGATGCTCAAAAATGTTCGATTCGTATGTTCGAACGCACATATGATGCTCAAAAATGTTCGATTCGTATGTTCGAACGCACATATGATGCTCAAAAATGTTCGATTCGTATGTTCGAACGCACATATGATGCTCAAATATGTTCGATTCGAATGTTCGAACACACCTATGATGCTCAAAAATGTTCGATTCGTATGTTCGAACGCACATATGATGCTCAAAAATGTTCGATTCGTATGTTCGAACGCACCTATGATGTTCAAAAATGTTCGATTCGTATGTTCGAACGCACATATGATGCTCAAAAATGTTCGATTCGTATGTTCGAACGCACCTATGATGTTCAAAAATGTTCGATTCGTATGTTCGAACGCACATATGATGCTCAAAAATGTTCGATTCGTATGTTCGAACGCACCTATGATGCTCAAAAATGTTCGATTCGTATGTTCGAACGCACCTATGATGCTCAAAAATGTTCGATTCGTATGTTCGAACGCACCTATGATGTTCAAAAATATTCGATTCGTATGTTCGAACGCACCTATGATGCTCAAAAATGTTCGATTCGTATGTTCGAACGCACCTATGATGCTCAAAAATATTCGATTCGTATGTTCGAACGCACCTATGATGCTCAAAAATGTTCGATTCGTATGTTCGAACGCACCTATGATGCTCAAAAATGTTCGATTCGTATGTTCGAACGCACCTATGATGCTCAAAAATGTTCGATTCGTATGTTCGAACGCACCTATGATGTTCAAAAATATTCGATTCGTATGTTCGAACGCACCTACGATGCTCAAAAATGTTCGATTCGTATGTTCGAACGCACGTACGATGCTCAAAAATGTTCGATTCGTATGTTCGAACGCACCTATGATGCTCAAAAATGTTCGATTCGTATGTTCGAACGCACATATGATGCTCAAAAATGTTCGATTCGTATGTTCGAACGCACATATGATGCTCAAAAATGTTCGATTCGTATGTTCGAACGCACATATGATGCTCAAAAATGTTCGATTCGTATGTTCGAATGCACCTATGATGCTCAAAAATGTTCGATTCGTATGTTCGAACGCACATATGATGCTCAAAAATGTTCGATTCGTATGTTCGAACGCACATATGATGCTCAAAAATGTTCGATTCGTATGTTCGAACGCACATATGATGCTCAAATATGTTCGATTCGAATTTTCGAACACACCTATGATGCTCAAAAATGTTCGATTCGTATGTTCGAACGCACATATGATGGTCAAAAATGTCCGATTCGTATTTTCGAACGCACATATGATGCTCAAAAATGTTCGATTCGTATGTTCGAACGCACATATGATGCTCAAAAATGTTCGATTCGTATGTTCGAACGCACCTATGATGTTCAAAAATGTTCGATTCGTATGTTCGAACGCACATATGATGCTCAAAAATGTTCGATTCGTATGTTCGAACGCACCTATGATGCTCAAAAATGTTCGATTCGTATGTTCGAACGCACATATGATGCTCAAATATGTTCGATTCGAACGTTCGAACGCACCTATGATGCTCAAAAATGTTCGATTCGTATGTTCGAACGCACATATGATGGTCAAAAATGTCCAATTCGTATTTTCGAATGCAACTATGATGTTCAAATATGTTCGATTCGTATGTTCAAACGCACATATGATGCTCAAAAATGTCCGATTCGTATGTTCGAACGCACATATGATGCTCAAAAATGTTCGATTCGTATGTTCGAACGCACCTATGATGCTCAAAAATGTTCGATTCGTACGTTCGAACGCACATATGATGCTCAAAAATGTTCGATTCCTATGTTCGAACGCACCTATGATGTTCAAAGATTTTCGATTCGTACGTTCGAACGCACTTATGATGCTCAAAAATGTTCGATTCGTATGTTCGAACGCACATATGATGCTCAAAAATGTTCGATTGGTATGTTCGAACGCACATATGATGGTCAAAAATGTCCGATTGGTATGTTCGAACGCACATATGATGGTCAAAAATGTCCGATTCGTATTTTCGAACGTACATATGATGTTCAAAGATTTTCGATTCGTACGTTCGAATGCAACTATGATGTTCAAAAAGGTTTGATTCGTACGTTCGAACGCACATATGATGCTCAAATATGTCCGATTCGTATTTTCGAACGCACATATGATGGTCAAAAATGTTCGATTCGTATGTTCGAACGCACCTATGATGCTCAAAAATGTTCGATTCGTATGTTCGAACGCACCTATGATGCTCAAAAATGTCCGATTCGTATGTTCGAACGCACATATGATGCTCAAAAATGTTCGATTCGTATTTTCGAACGCACATATGATGCTCAAAAATGTTCGATTCGTGTTTTCGAACACACATATGATGCTCAAAAATGTCCGATTCGTATGTTCGAACGCACATATGATGCTCAAAAATGTCCGATTCGTATGTTCGAACGCACATATGATGCTCAAAAATGTCCGATTCGTATGTTCGAACGCACATATGATGCTCAAAAATGTTCGATTCGTATGTTCGAACGCACATATGATGCTCAAAAATGTTCGATTTGAATATTCGAACACACATATGATGCTCAAAAATGTTCGATTCGTATGTTCGAATGCACCTATGATGCTCAAAAATGTTCGATTCGTATGTTCGAACGCACATATGATGCTCAAAAATGTTCGATTCGTATGTTCGAACGCACATATGATGCTCAAATATGTTCGATTCGAATGTTCGAACACACCTATGATGCTCAAAAATGTTTGATTCGTATGTTCGAACGCACATATGATGGTCAAAAATGTCCGATTCGTATTTTCGAACGCACATATGATGCTCAAAAATGTTCGATTCGTATGTTCGAACGCACATATGATGCTCAAAAATGTTCGATTCGTATGTTCGAACGCACCTATGATGTTCAAAAATGTTCGATTCGTATGTTCGAACGCACATATGATGCTCAAAAATGTTCGATTCGTATGTTCGAACGCACCTATGATGCTCAAAAATGTTCGATTCGTATGTTCGAACGCACCTATGATGCTCAAAAATGTTCGATTCGTATGTTCGAACGCACCTATGATGTTCAAAAATATTCGATTCGTATGTTCGAACGCACCTATGATGCTCAAAAATGTTCGATTCATATGTTCGAACGCACCTATGATGCTCAAAAATATTCGATTCGTATGTTCGAACGCACCTATGATGCTCAAAAATATTCGATTCGTATGTTCGAACGCACCTATGATGCTCAAAAATATTCGATTCGTATGTTCGAACGCACCTATGATGCTCAAAAATGTTCGATTCGTATGTTCGAACGCACCTATGATGCTCAAAAATATTCGATTCGTATGTTCGAACGCACCTATGATGCTCAAAAATGTTCGATTCGTATGTTCGAACGCACATATGATGTTCAAAAATATTCGATTCGTATGTTCGAACGCACCTACGATGCTCAAAAATGTTCGATTCGTATGTTCGAACGCACGTACGATGCTCAAAAATGTTCGATTCGTATGTTCGAACGCACCTATGATGCTCAAAAATGTTCGATTCGTATGTTCGAACGCACATATGATGCTCAAAAATGTTCGATTCGTATGTTCGAACGCACATATGATGCTCAAATATGTTCGATTCGAATATTCGAACGCACCTATGATGCTCAAAAATGTTCGATTCGTATGTTCGAACGCACCTATGATGCTCAAAAATGTCCGATTCGTATGTTCGAACGCACATATGATGCTCAAAAATGTTCGATTCGTATGTTCGAACGCACATATGATGCTCAAAAATGTTCGATTTGAATATTCGAACACACATATGATGCTCAAAAATGTTCGATTCGTATGTTCGAATGCACCTATGATGCTCAAAAATGTTCGATTCGTATGTTCGAACGCACATATGATGCTCAAAAATGTTCGATTCGTATGTTCGAACGCACCTATGATGCTCAAAAATGTTCGATTCGTATGTTCGAACGCACCTATGATGCTCAAAAATGTTCGATTCGTATGTTCGAACGCACCTATGATGTTCAAAAATATTCGATTCGTATGTTCGAACGCACCTACGATGCTCAAAAATGTTCGATTCGTATGTTCGAACGCACGTACGATGCTCAAAAATGTTCGATTCGTATGTTCGAACGCACCTATGATGCTCAAAAATGTTCGATTCGTATGTTCGAACGCACATATGATGCTCAAAAATGTTCGATTCGTATGTTCGAACGCATATATGATGCTCAAAAATGTTCGATTCGTATGTTCGAACGCACATATGATGCTCAAAAATGTTCGATTCGTATGTTCGAATGCACCTATGATGCTCAAAAATGTTCGATTCGTATGTTCGAACGCACATATGATGCTCAAAAATGTTCGATTCGTATGTTCGAACGCACATATGATGCTCAAAAATGTTCGATTCGTATGTTCGAACGCACATATGATGCTCAAATATGTTCGATTCGAATTTTCGAACACACCTATGATGCTCAAAAATGTTCGATTCGTATGTTCGAACGCACATATGATGGTCAAAAATGTCCGATTCGTATTTTCGAACGCACATATGATGCTCAAAAATGTTCGATTCGTATGTTCGAACGCACATATGATGCTCAAAAATGTTCGATTCGTATGTTCGAACGCACCTATGATGTTCAAAAATGTTCGATTCGTATGTTCGAACGCACATATGATGCTCAAAAATGTTCGATTCGTATGTTCGAACGCACCTATGATGCTCAAAAATGTTCGATTCGTATGTTCGAACGCACATATGATGCTCAAATATGTTCGATTCGAACGTTCGAACGCACCTATGATGCTCAAAAATGTTCGATTCGTATGTTCGAACGCACATATGATGGTCAAAAATGTCCAATTCGTATTTTCGAATGCAACTATGATGTTCAAATATGTTCGATTCGTATGTTCAAACGCACATATGATGCTCAAAAATGTCCGATTCGTATGTTCGAACGCACATATGATGCTCAAAAATGTTCGATTCGTATGTTCGAACGCACCTATGATGCTCAAAAATGTTCGATTCGTACGTTCGAACGCACATATGATGCTCAAAAATGTTCGATTCGTATGTTCGAACGCACCTATGATGTTCAAAGATTTTCGATTCGTACGTTCGAACGCACTTATGATGCTCAAAAATGTTCGATTCGTATGTTCGAACGCACATATGATGCTCAAAAATGTTCGATTGGTATGTTCGAACGCACATATGATGGTCAAAAATGTCCGATTGGTATGTTCGAACGCACATATGATGGTCAAAAATGTCCGATTCGTATTTTCGAACGTACATATGATGTTCAAAGATTTTCGATTCGTACGTTCGAATGCAACTATGATGTTCAAAAAGGTTTGATTCGTACGTTCGAACGCACATATGATGCTCAAATATGTCCGATTCGTATTTTCGAACGCACATATGATGGTCAAAAATGTTCGATTCGTATGTTCGAACGCACCTATGATGCTCAAAAATGTTCGATTCGTATGTTCGAACGCACCTATGATGCTCAAAAATGTCCGATTCGTATGTTCGAACGCACATATGATGCTCAAAAATGTTCGATTCGTATTTTCGAACGCACATATGATGCTCAAAAATGTTCGATTCGTGTTTTCGAACACACATATGATGCTCAAAAATGTCCGATTCGTATGTTCGAACGCACATATGATGCTCAAAAATGTCCGATTCGTATGTTCGAACGCACATATGATGCTCAAAAATGTCCGATTCGTATGTTCGAACGCACATATGATGCTCAAAAATGTTCGATTCGTATGTTCGAACGCACATATGATGCTCAAAAATGTTCGATTTGAATATTCGAACACACATATGATGCTCAAAAATGTTCGATTCGTATGTTCGAATGCACCTATGATGCTCAAAAATGTTCGATTCGTATGTTCGAACGCACATATGATGCTCAAAAATGTTCGATTCGTATGTTCGAACGCACATATGATGCTCAAATATGTTCGATTCGAATGTTCGAACACACCTATGATGCTCAAAAATGTTTGATTCGTATGTTCGAACGCACATATGATGGTCAAAAATGTCCGATTCGTATTTTCGAACGCACATATGATGCTCAAAAATGTTCGATTCGTATGTTCGAACGCACATATGATGCTCAAAAATGTTCGATTCGTATGTTCGAACGCACCTATGATGTTCAAAAATTTTCGATTCGTATGTTCGAACGCACATATGATGCTCAAAAATGTTCGATTCGTATGTTCGAACGCACCTATGATGCTCAAAAATGTTCGATTCGTATGTTCGAACGCACCTATGATGCTCAAAAATGTTCGATTCGTATGTTCGAACGCACCTATGATGTTCAAAAATATTCGATTCGTATGTTCGAACGCACCTATGATGCTCAAAAATGTTCGATTCATATGTTCGAACGCACCTATGATGCTCAAAAATATTCGATTCGTATGTTCGAACGCACCTATGATGCTCAAAAATATTCGATTCGTATGTTCGAACGCACCTATGATGCTCAAAAATATTCGATTCGTATGTTCGAACGCACCTATGATGCTCAAAAATGTTCGATTCGTATGTTCGAACGCACCTATGATGCTCAAAAATATTCGATTCGTATGTTCGAACGCACCTATGATGCTCAAAAATGTTCGATTCGTATGTTCGAACGCACATATGATGTTCAAAAATATTCGATTCGTATGTTCGAACGCACCTACGATGCTCAAAAATGTTCGATTCGTATGTTCGAACGCACGTACGATGCTCAAAAATGTTCGATTCGTATGTTCGAACGCACCTATGATGCTCAAAAATGTTCGATTCGTATGTTCGAACGCACATATGATGCTCAAAAATGTTCGATTCGTATGTTCGAACGCACATATGATGCTCAAATATGTTCGATTCGAATATTCGAACGCACCTATGATGCTCAAAAATGTTCGATTCGTATGTTCGAACGCACCTATGATGCTCAAAAATGTCCGATTCGTATGTTCGAACGCACATATGATGCTCAAAAATGTTCGATTCGTATGTTCGAACGCACATATGATGCTCAAAAATGTTCGATTTGAATATTCGAACACACATATGATGCTCAAAAATGTTCGATTCGTATGTTCGAATGCACCTATGATGCTCAAAAATGTTCGATTCGTATGTTCGAACGCACATATGATGCTCAAAAATGTTCGATTCGTATGTTCGAACGCACCTATGATGCTCAAAAATGTTCGATTCGTATGTTCGAACGCACATATGATGCTCAAATATGTCCGATTCGTATGTTCGAACGCACATATGATGCTCAAAAATGTTCGATTCGTATGTTCGAACGCACATATGATGCTCAAAAATGTTCGATTTGAATATTCGAACACACATATGATGCTCAAAAATGTTCGATTCGTATGTTCGAATGCACCTATGATGCTCAAAAATGTTCGATTCGTATGTTCGAACGCACATATGATGCTCAAAAATGTTCGATTCGTATGTTCGAACGCACATATGATGCTCAAAAATGTTCGATTCGTATTTTCGAACGCACATATGATGCTCAAATATGTTCGATTCGAATTTTCGAACACACCTATGATGCTCAAAAATGTTTGATTCGTATGTTCGAACGCACATATGATGGTCAAAAATGTCCGATTCGTATTTTCGAACGCACATATGATGCTCAAAAATGTTCGATTCGTATGTTCGAACGCACATATGATGCTCAAAAATGTTCGATTCGTATGTTCGAACGCACCTATGATGTTCAAAAATGTTCGATTCGTATGTTCGAACGCACATATGATGCTCAAAAATGTTCGATTTGTATGTTCGAACGCACATATGATGCTCAAAAATGTTCGATTCGTATGTTCGAACGCACCTATGATGCTCAAAAATGTTCGATTCGTATGTTCGAACGCACCTATGATGTTCAAAAATATTCGATTCGTATGTTCGAACGCACCTATGATGCTCAAAAATGTTCGATTCATATGTTCGAACGCACCTATGATGCTCAAAAATATTCGATTCGTATGTTCGAACGCACCTATGATGCTCAAAAATATTCGATTCGTATGTTCGAACGCACCTATGATGCTCAAAAATATTCGATTCGTATGTTCGAACGCACCTATGATGCTCAAAAATGTTCGATTCGTATGTTCGAACGCACCTATGATGCTCAAAAATATTCGATTCGTATGTTCGAACGCACCTATGATGCTCAAAAATGTTCGATTCGTATGTTCGAACGCACATATGATGTTCAAAAATATTCGATTCGTATGTTCGAACGCACCTACGATGCTCAAAAATGTTCGATTCGTATGTTCGAACGCACGTACGATGCTCAAAAATGTTCGATTCGTATGTTCGAACGCACCTATGATGCTCAAAAATGTTCGATTCGTATGTTCGAACGCACATATGATGCTCAAAAATGTTCGATTCGTATGTTCGAACGCACATATGATGCTCAAATATGTTCGATTCGAATATTCGAACGCACCTATGATGCTCAAAAATGTTCGATTCGTATGTTCGAACGCACCTATGATGCTCAAAAATGTCCGATTCGTATGTTCGAACGCACATATGATGCTCAAAAATGTTCGATTCGTATGTTCGAACGCACATATGATGCTCAAAAATGTTCGATTTGAATATTCGAACACACATATGATGCTCAAAAATGTTCGATTCGTATGTTCGAATGCACCTATGATGCTCAAAAATGTTCGATTCGTATGTTCGAACGCACATATGATGCTCAAAAATGTTCGATTCGTATGTTCGAACGCACCTATGATGCTCAAAAATGTTCGATTCGTATGTTCGAACGCACATATGATGCTCAAATATGTCCGATTCGTATGTTCGAACGCACATATGATGCTCAAAAATGTTCGATTCGTATGTTCGAACGCACATATGATGCTCAAAAATGTTCGATTTGAATATTCGAACACACATATGATGCTCAAAAATGTTCGATTCGTATGTTCGAATGCACCTATGATGCTCAAAAATGTTCGATTCGTATGTTCGAACGCACATATGATGCTCAAAAATGTTCGATTCGTATGTTCGAACGCACATATGATGCTCAAAAATGTTCGATTCGTATGTTCGAACGCACATATGATGCTCAAATATGTTCGATTCGAATTTTCGAACACACCTATGATGCTCAAAAATGTTTGATTCGTATGTTCGAACGCACATATGATGGTCAAAAATGTCCGATTCGAATTTTCGAACACACCTATGATGCTCAAAAATGTTTGATTCGTATGTTCGAACGCACATATGATGGTCAAAAATGTCCGATTCGTATTTTCGAATGCAACTATGATGTTCAAATATGTTCGATTCGTATGTTCAAACGCACATATGATGCTCAAAAATGTCCGATTCGTATGTTCGAACGCACATATGATGCTCAAAAATGTTCGATTCGTATGTTCGAACGCACCTATGATGCTCAAAAATGTTCGATTCGTACGTTCGAACGCACATATGATGCTCAAAAATGTTCGATTCGTATGTTCGAACGCACCTATGATGTTCAAAGATTTTCGATTCGTACGTTCGAACGCACTTATGATGCTCAAAAATGTTCGATTCGTATGTTCGAACGCACATATGATGCTCAAAAATGTTCGATTGGTATGTTCGAACGCACATATGATGGTCAAAAATGTCCGATTCGTATTTTCGAACGTACATATGATGTTCAAAGATTTTCGATTCGTACGTTCGAATGCAACTATGATGTTCAAAAAGGTTTGATTCGTACGTTCGAACGCACATATGATGCTCAAATATGTCCGATTCGTATTTTCGAACGCACATATGATGGTCAAAAATGTTCGATTCGTATGTTCGAACGCACATATGATGGTCAAAAATGTTCGATTCGTATGTTCGAACGCACATATGATGGTCAAAAATGTCCAATTCGTATTTTCGAATGCAACTATGATGTTCAAAGATTTTCGATTCGTACGTTCGAATGCAACTATGATGCTCAAAAATGTTCGATTCGTACGTTCGAACGCACCTATGTTGTTCAAAAATGTTCGATTCGTATGTACGAATGCACCTATGATGTTCAAAAATGTTCGATTCGTATGTTCGAACGCACATATGATGCTCAAAAATGTTCGATTTGTACGTTCGAACGCACCTATGATGCTCAAAAATGTTCGATTCGTATGTTCGAACGCACCTATAATGCTCAAAAATGTTCGATTCGTATGTTCGAACGCACCTATGATGCTCAAAAATGTTCGATTCGTATGTTTGAACGCAGCTATAATGCTCAAAAATGTTCGATTCGTATGTTCGAACGCACCTATGATGTTCAAAAATGTTCGATTCGTATGTTCGAATGCACCTATGATGTTCAAAAATGTTCGATTCGTATGTTCGAACGCACCTATGATGCTCAAAAATGTTTGATTCGTATGTTCGAACGCACATATGATGCTCAAAAATGTTCGATTCGTATGTTCGAACGCACCTATGATGCTCAAAAATATTCGATTCGTATGTTCGAACGCACCTATGATGCTCAAAAATGTTCGATTCGTATGTTCGAACGCACATATGATGTTCAAAAATATTCGATTCGTATGTTCGAACGCACCTACGATGCTCAAAAATGTTCGATTCGTATGTTCGAACGCACGTACGATGCTCAAAAATGTTCGATTCGTATGTTCGAACGCACCTATGATGCTCAAAAATGTTCGATTCGTATGTTCGAACGCACCTATGATGCTCAAAAATATTCGATTCGTATGTTCGAACGCACCTATGATGTTCAAAAATATTCGATTCGTATGTTCGAACGCACCTACGATGCTCAAAAATGTTCGATTCGTATGTTCGAACGCACGTACGATGCTCAAAAATGTTCGATTCGTATGTTCGAACGCACCTATGATGCTCAAAAATGTTCGATTCGTATGTTCGAACGCACATATGATGCTCAAAAATGTTCGATTCGTATGTTCGAACGCACATATGATGCTCAAATATGTTCGATTCGAATATTCGAACGCACCTATGATGCTCAAAAATGTTCGATTCGTATGTTCGAACGCACCTATGATGCTCAAAAATGTCCGATTCGTATGTTCGAACGCACATATGATGCTCAAAAATGTTCGATTCGTATGTTCGAATGCACCTATGATGTTCAAAAATGTTCGATTCGTATGTTCGAACGCACCTATGATGCTCAAAAATGTTCGATTCGTATGTTCGAACGCACCTATGATGCTCAAAAATGTTCGATTCGTATGTTCGAACGCACATATGATGGTCAAAAATGTCCGATTCGTATGTTCGAACGCACATATGATGCTCAAAAATGTTCGATTCGTATGTTCGAACGCACCTATGATGTTCAAAAATGTTCGATTCGTATGTTCGAACGTACATATGATGCTCAAAAATGTTCGATTCGTATGTTCGAACGCACCTATGTTGCTCAAAAATGTTCGATTCGTATGTTCGAACGCACATATGATGGTCAAAAATGTCCGATTCGTATGTTCGAACGCACATATGATGCTCAAAAATGTTCGATTCGTATGTTCGAACGCACCTATGATGTTCAAAAATGTTCGATTCGTATGTTCGAACGCACCTATGATGTTCAAAAATGTTCGATTCGTATGTTTGAACGCACCTATGATGTTCAAAAATGTTCGATTCGTATGTTCGAATGCACCTATGATGTTCAAAAATGTTCGATTCGTATGTTCGAACGCACCTATGATGCTCAAAAATGTTCGATTCGTATGTTCGAACGCACCTATAATGCTCAAAAATGTTCGATTCGTATGTTCGAACGCACCTATGATGCTCAAAAATGTTTGATTCGTATGTTCGAACGCACCTATGATGCTCAAAAATGTTCGATTCGTATGTTCGAACGCACCTATGTTGTTCAAAAATGTTCGATTCGTATGTTCGAACGCACCTATGTTGTTCAAAAATGTTCGATTCGTATGTTCGAACGCACCTGGGCTTTTATTTTCGGAACAGTGCATGTTTCTCACAGTCAGCCAGGAGAAAGTTGGTGGAATCTACCTTTTTACCTATCTTAGACTATGGAGATGTTTTTTACAGAAATACCACTAAAGCTCTCTTAAAATCAGTGGATTCTGTTTATCACTCTGCTCTAAGATTTATAACTTGCACAAAATATCACACTCACCACTGTGCACTGTATGAAATGGTAGGTTGGCCTTCACTTCACATAAGAAGGTACAAACACTGGCTCATACTTGTATACAAGGTATTAGTCGGCCAGCTTCCTCAATATATCAATAGCTTATTAACTTTTAATAGTCAAGGGTATAATCTACGTTCAAGTAGATATATTCTGTTAAATGTTCCTTTAATGAAGACAGAGTTTGGGAAAACTGCTTTTATTTATAGTGCATCAGCTGCTTGGAATGAGATCCAAAGTTCATTGAAACTTGATGAACTTATTTCAGTATATGAGTTCAAGTTACATTTAAACAAATTACTCAAATCTGTCTGCACTTGCTCTTAACGTTTAATCTTGTTTTATTTTTATATATGTGTGTGTTGTGAAATCTGTTTCATGTAGTTATGTATATTGTGTGCTGCTATTTTGGCCAGGGCTCACTTGTAAATGAGATATTTATCTCAATGTGTTTATTTCCCTGGTTAAATAAAGGTTTAATAAAAAATAATAAAAATAAAAACCTATGATGTTCAAAAATGTTCGATTCGTATGTTCGAATGCACCTATGTTGTTCAAAAATGTTCGATTCGTATGTTCGAACGCACCTATGTTGTTCAAAAATGTTCGATTCGTATGTACGAATGCACCTATGATGCTCAAAAATGTTCGATTCGTATGTACGAATGCACCTATGATGCTCAAAAATGTTCGATTCGTATGTACGAATGCACCTATGATGCTCAAAAATGTTCGATTCGTATGTTCGAACGCACATATGATGCTCAAAAATGTTCGAGTCGTATGTTCGAACGCACATATGATGCTCAAAAATGTTCGATTCGTATGTTGGAACGCACATATGATGCTCAAAAATGTTCGATTCGTATGTATGAATGCACCTAT
This sequence comes from Moxostoma hubbsi, assembly GCA_032164185.1. Lineage (NCBI taxonomy): Eukaryota > Metazoa > Chordata > Actinopteri > Cypriniformes > Catostomidae > Moxostoma > Moxostoma hubbsi. The sequence continues at coordinate 54,652,518 of JAVLUX010000006.1, forward strand.
GATGCTCAAAAATGTTCGATTCGTATGTTCGAACGCACATATGATGCTCATAAATGTTCGAGTCGTATGTTCGAACGCACATATGATGCTCAAAAATGTTCGATTCGTATGTTGGAACGCACCTATGATGCTCAAAAATGTTCGATTCGTATGTTCGAACGCACCTATGATGCTCAAAAATGTTCGATTCGTATGTTCGAACGCACCTATGATGCTCAAAAATGTTCGATTCGTATGTTCGAACGCACCTATGATGCTCAAAAATGTTCAATTCGTATGTTGGAACGCACATATGATGCTCAAAAATGTTCGATTCGTATGTTCGAACGCACCTATGATGCTCAAAAATGTTCAATTCGTATGTTGGAACGCACATATGATGCTCAAAAATGTTCGATTCGTATGTTCGAACGCACCTATGATGCTCAAAAATGTTCAATTCGTATGTTGGAACGCACCTATGATGCTCAGAAATGTTCGTTTCGTAATTACGAGTGGGCCAATGATGCTAAATTTTTTGCTTTGTCCGTTCAAATATGCTTAAAATGCCCAAAATGAATGAACTTTCGAACATGCCTACGATGTCACGGTTCTGGTGTGCCCTCAGGTTCGTTTTGTCATTTTCTTTCCCTCGTGATTCGCAGGCGCGCTCGACTGGCATGATCAATGTTTCCATGGGAACGTTCATTTTTCTCAGGTCAGCGCCAATCATGCCACTGATTAGCTTGACGAGCAACACCTGTTCCAGATTGATTTCACTCCCTACATATGCCCTCATGTTTCTTTGCCAGATTGTTGCCTTCCAGTCTTCGCTGATTTCAGCCTGGTAATCCACGAAGGAATTCCGGTCTATTCCCGCGTGGCTGGAATCTACACTTCTGCTGGTGCTCACATTGTCTGCCGGACATCTCTGTCATCACCTAGCTTCCACGGAGGACTCTGCCAAGATTAAAAGACACCTATGATGCTCAAAAATGTTTGATTCATATGTTTGAACGCAAATATGATAAAAACATGTTTTCTTTGTACATTTGAATATGCTTAAAATGTCAAAAATGTTCAACTTAAACATCCAAACGTGCCTATGATGCTCAAAAATGTTTGATTTGTATGTGTGAACGTGCCTATGATGTTCAAATTTTTGCTTTGTATGTTAGTATACACGCATATAAAGCCAAATCAAAATTCGATTTGAATTTTCGAATGTGCCTTTGATGCTCAAATGTGTCAATCGTAGTATCGAATGCGCCAATTACAGTTCAAAAATGTATTATTCATAGTTTCAAACGTACCTATGATGCCAAAACAAAATCTATTAGCACGTTTGAATGAGCCAATGATGAAGTTCAATTCGTATGTTTAAATGCTTTTATGCAAAAAAAAAATTTGATCGGTACGTTCAAATGCTGCTACGTTTAAAAAGGTTCGTATTATGCTAAAAACTGTTTATTCGAATGTTCAAAAACGCTTAAAATAAAATTTAAAAAAAGCACACTGATGATGCTGAAAACAGTTCGATTTTTAAGTTTGAATGTTCCTGTTATACTCAAAAAAGTTTGATTCGTAGCTCTGAACCCGCCTATAATGCTAAAAACATTATTTTCGAACAGTCGAATGTGCCTGTGATGCTCAGAACTCTTCGATCCGTACATTCAAACGTTCCTATTATGCCCAAAAAGTTTCTATTCGATTGTCGAATGTGAATGTGCCTAAAATTAAAAAAACTAAATGTTCGATTCGTATGTTCGAACGTACCCATGATGCTAAAAAATGTTTGATCCGTTTGTTCGAACACGCCTGTGAAAAATGTTCTAAATGTTGTTTCGAACACGCTAATGTCACGCCAATGATGCTAATAACGGTTTGACTCGTACATTCAAAATATTTCGAATGCTATATCTATATACAAATATATCTATTTGTATTTTTGAACGTGCTTTTTAAACATAAAAATGTTTGATTCATAGTTTCGACCCGCCAATAATGGTAAAAAAATGACATTCGAACGTTTGAAAGCGCCTGTGATACGATCCGTTCATTCAAACGTTCCTATTATGCTTGAAAAAAGTTTGATTACAGCATTGAATGTTTTCATGTGAACATTCAAACATGCCTGTTATGCTCAGAAATGTTTTATCTGTATGTTCAAACGCGCATGTGATGCTCAAAATTATTCAATTCATAGTTTTGACCCAAACTATGACCTTCAAAAATGTGTGATTCGTGCCTTAGAGCGCACTTAAAATTCCCCAAAATGTTTGTTTTGAATGGTCAAACGCACCTATAATGCTCAAAAATATTCTATTCCAAAGTTCAGCTTACTTTTGAGTTTGAGACAGACAGAAATTAAGTGAAGTCATCATTCACTCACCCTCATGTCGTTCCAAACCCATGTGACTTTCTGTTTTTAAAGGAACACAAAAATAAATATTTAGCAGAATGTTCACGCTGCTATTTTCCATTTGATGAAAATACATTTTATT
>JAVLUX010000006.1:54657500-54677500 GCA_032164185.1 Moxostoma hubbsi
ACACGCTCACAAAGACACGCTCACACAGACACACGCGCACACAGACACACGCACACACAGACACACAGACACACGCTCACACAGACACACTCTCACACAGACACACGCTCACACAGACACACGCTCACACAGACACACGCTCACACAGACACACGCTCACACAGACACACGCTGTATTTCTGCAGGTAATTGTGCCACTTTACCACAAACTCATGTGCTATATTTTAATACATTTATTAAGTGAGTAAAGGCATGTTGTTCCAAACCTATATAATAATAATATTATTCTTAAAAATAATAAAAAATACACTTTTTATAGTGCAATTGAAGGTAGTTTGTCAAGAGATTTTACATAGAAAAAACATATATAAAAATGTTTCAGAAGTAAAGAAATAAAATGTCTAATAAATCAATAATATATGCATTGTGTATATATATATATGATAAAAAATAAAGCAATCAAGTAAAAGTTTATCTGAAATAAGTACGACTTTCTTATCTCTGTAAAGCACAAAATTAGATGTTTAGCAGAATGTTCACTCAGCACTTTTCCATACAATGAAAGTGGATGGTGACCAAGCGGCGTCAAGCTCCAAAAAGGCCAAAAGAAATACTACAAAAGATTCAAACAACTTGTACATAATATTATAAGTCTTCTGAAGTCACGTGATAGCTTTGTGTGAGAAACAGACCCAAATGTGTTATGAAATGATGCTGAAAATCTCCTTCACCGTAGCTCTGCACATGAAATACAAATGGACCACGTTTACGATGTGATTCTGATGTGTTGGTGAAACATGGTTGTGAACATCATGAGTAAATAAGGATGTAGTAGATGAACTATCCCTTTAAATTTGGTGTCTTTTAGCACGTGCTAACATAGCTGCAGCCCATGAGAATGTATAGGACACCCTCTCCCCACACATTCACCATTCTGCTGTTTTGTCCATATGAGAGAACGTGTGGGAGTTTCCCAGAGAACACTGTGTGCTATATCACACATCCTTCATCCTGATGATGGTATAGCCCACCTCCTCACAGCAGTCACGCTTATTAAGACCTGAGCTGCAAATCCCACACTACACTAATGATCACAGGGAAGGGGAATCCTCTTATTTATCATTCCCTTACTTGTAGTGGCTTAACAAATGTATATGGCTCATTATATAATATCATTGCACATGCGACACTTCATGTAACACACATCATTAATGCTGCTTTTGTCTATTCTGCCACTCTTTTAATATCATTTTAAGAATCGTATGTTTTTGCAGGTATTCATGTGATGTTTTCGGCACGGTCACAAGTGACCGTATATAACAATGATCTTAAATATAATTGTGGTGAGCAAGACGTGGCCGAGCGATAAGGATGGAAGATCGTGATGCCGAGGAGTTGAACGATCTGGTGGTGCTGGAGCAGTGCATAAGCTGGCGATTGAAAGGGACGGCTGTGTGTGTCCAGTGCCATCGCCCGGCATCGCTGACGGAGGCATTTCAGCTGGCTGAGGACCGTTTGGCGGCATATCCGGGGGCCGGCGAGCCCTCTTCTCTCTCTTTCCCCTCGTCCTGTTCCCTGGAAACGTGGAGTTGTGACCCCAGAGGCCATCCTGCAGCAAGTTGGCCGAAACGTCAACACTCCCGCTCCAGAAATGGGGGGTTAGGTGAGTCGGGCGGTGGGGGTATGTGGTGAGCAGGTCGTGGCCAAGCGAGAAGGATGGACGGCTGGGAGAGAATAATCGCAATCAGCCTGTAGAGAGAAAAAGAGGAGCAAGAGTTGCAGTTCGAGAGAGAGAGATGCACAAAGCTGTCTGTGTCTATGTACCATTCCGTGTGACACTGAAAAGTGCGTTTGCTAATAAATGTCTTACGTCTGGATGTTTACCCGGCTCCCGCTTCCTCCTTATAAGAAAGGCAGAGGTCTGCCACTATCATTTTGGTAGTTTTATGAGATGTTATGCGGGGGTCTGTGTATCTCAGCGAGTATTGCCGCTGACTTTCACACCTGGAGTCATGAGTTTGAATCCAGGGTGTGCTGAGTGACTCCAGTCAGGTCTCCTTAGCAACCAAATTGGCCCAGTTGCTAGGGAGGGTACAGTCACATGGGGTAACCAAATTGTCCCGGTTGCTAGGGAGGGTAGAGTCACATGGGGTAACCAAATTCTCCTGGTTGCTAGGGAGGGTAGAGTCACATGGGGTAACCAAATTGTCCCGGTTGCTAGGGAGGGTAGAGTCACATGGGGTAACCAAATTGTCCCGATTGCTAGGGAGAGTAGAGTCACATGGGGTAACCAAATTGTCCCGGTTGCTAGGGAGGGTAGAGTCAGATGGGGTAACCAAATTCTCCTGGTTGCTAGGGAGGGTAGAGTCACATGGGGTAACCAAATTGTCCCGGTTGCTAGGGAGGGTAGAGTCACATGGGGTAACCAAATTGTCCCGATTGCTAGGGAGAGTAGAGTCACATGGGGTAACCAAATTGTCCCGGTTGCTAGGGAGGGTAGAGTCACATGGGGTAACCAAATTGCCCCGGTTGCTAGGAAGGGTTGAGTCACATGGGGTAACCAAATTGTCCCGGTTGCTAGGGAGGGTAGAGTCACATGGGGTAACCAAATTGGCCCGGTTGCTAGGAAGGGTAGAGTCACATGGGGTAACCAAATTGCCCCGGTTGCTAGGGAGGGTAGAGTCACATGGGGTAACCAAATTGTCCCGGTTGCTAGGGAGGGTAGAGTCACATGGGGTAACCAAATTGTCCCGGTTGCTAGGGAGGGTAGAGTCACATGGGGTAACCAAATTGTCCCGGTTGCTAGGGAGGGTAGAGTCACATGGGGTAACCAAATTGTCCCGGTTGCTAGGGAGGGTAGAGTCACATGGGGTAACCATTGTCCCGGTTGCTAGGGAGGGTAGAGTCACATGGGGTAACCTCCTCGTGGTGGTGATTAGTGGTTCTCTCAATGGGGCGTGTGGTGAGTTGTGTGTGGATCGTGGAGAGTAGCATGAGTCTCCACATGCTGTGAGTCTCCGCGGTGTCATGCACAACGAGTCAAGTGATCAGATGCGCGGATTGACGGTCTCAGAAACGGACGCAACTGACACTTGTCCTACACCACCCGGCATGAGGTGAGTAACCACGCCACCAGTAAGTAGTGGGAATTGGGCACTCCAAATTGGGGAGAAAAGGGGATAAATACAAGGAGATGTTATGCAACACTCTAACCTTTGTGGATGTAAAATAAACCTTGAAGGATATCAGAAGCAGCATTCTTGCATATATGCTATTGCATTTAAAATATTGAAATAAATGAAAGGACACTCGGCATTATGTGTTCAAAATGTCCCCCACAGAAGAAAATGACATCACATGATGCTGGTCACATGGTTTTGGGACACACCAGTTTTTAGTTGCAGGGGGTGTTTGTTTAGAAACACAGTTGACAGAACTTAAAATAAGAACAAAATATGATATTTTCTTTATTAAAATGTCAAACTCAATCTAAAAAAATACTATTTTCTTGAAGTGTTTAGAATTTAAAAATGGATAAAATAGAGATAATGTTGACCGTAATATGTTTCATTCATTATTTTGAACTTAAGGCCCACCCACTTTAAAAACGGACAATGCAAAAACTGTCAATTAAAAAACATCATGGCAATTTCAAGCAAAATGAAACATGTGATATTTCACTTTTACATGCTTTGCAAACACTTATGAGTCCTCTGAGCCTGTTTTTCTGCGGTCAAAACATTGTCGTTATGAAACAGTTGTAAAGAGACGCCTCTCATCTCTCACCTATCTGTCAGTCGTTCGTGAGAGAATCAGTCCGGGGGGCCGGCGGCTCACTGCTCACTTGACCTCGCCGCTGCGGATGTTTGCTCAGGTTAATGCCATGTGAGAAAACCGCAGGGTGGTCGCATGGGCCGGGCTGGCATGTGTGTTTTGGATGATGAATGCTTTGGGATCTATAAAAGGTATCGCTCTAACCCAAAGATCACCTTTAGCTTGGGTCTTGACCTGCCAACAAATGCAGGAGATTAAAATGAGGTTTGGGCCATTTTTCAAACACTTTCCTGACATGTTTTGCAGTTGAGGGAATTCTGTGGGCGGATACAGTCAGTTCTCCTGTCAAAAATGTTTTCAGAAAGCATGCCGAGCTGTTTACAAAGGTTGAAAACATGTCCATTTGTCTCTCTTGAATAAGTCCAAAAACGTATGTGAACCCTTTGGAATTACATGCATTTTTGTATAAACATATGTGTCTTAAAATCTGGTTTGATCTTCATCTAAGTTTAAATAATGAACAAACACAATCTGTTTTAACTAATAACAAACAAATTGTTGTATTGTTCTTGTACAATTTCAAAACATAATTCGACACCCTAGGCTAATGACGTAAACAACAGCTAATTAGAATCAGGAGTTGGCAAACCTGGCATTCAATTAATTAAACGAGATTGGAGGTGTGGGTTAGAGCTACTTTGACTTGTAAAAAGCACTCAAACATTTTTAGCTTGCTCTTCACAAGAAGCATCTGCTGACGTGGACCACGCATCGCAAAAAAGATCTCAAAAGACCTACGATCAGCTGGAAAGGGTTGCAAAGGAAGAGGTGAGATATTCATCTGACCACAGTTAGACAAACTGTCTATAAATGGAGATGGTTTAGTACTATAGGTACTCTCACTAGAAGTGGCCGTTAGATATTCATCTGTCCACAGTTAGACAAACTGTCTATAAATGGAGATGATTTAGTACTATAGGTACTCTCACTAGAAGTGGCCGTTAGATATTCATCTGTTCACAGTTAGACAAACTGTCTATAAATGGAGATGATTTAGTACTATAGGTACTCTCACTAGAAGTGGCCGTTAGATATTCATCTGTCCACAGTTAGACAAACTGTCTATAAATGGAGATGATTTAGTACTATAGGTACTCTCACTAGAAGTGGCCGTTAGATATTCATCTGTTCACAGTTAGACAAACTGTCTATAAATGGAGATGATTTAGTACTATAGGTACTCTCACTAGAAGTGGCCGTTAGATATTCATCTGACCACAGTTAGACAAACTGTCTATAAATGGAGATGGTTTAGTACTATAGGTACTCTCACTAGAAGTGGCCGTTAGATATTCATCTGTCCACAGTTAGACAAACTGTCTATAAATGGAGATGATTTAGTACTATAGGTACTCTCACTAGAAGTGGCCGTTAGATATTCATCTGTTCACAGTTAGACAAACTGTCTATAAATGGAGATGATTTAGTACTATAGGTACTCTCACTAGAAGTGGCCGTTAGATATTCATCTGTCCACAGTTAGACAAACTGTCTATAAATGGAGATGATTTAGTACTATAGGTACTCTCACTAGAAGTGGCCGTTAGATATTCATCTGTTCACAGTTAGACAAACTGTCTATAAATGGAGATGATTTAGTACTATAGGTACTCTCACTAGAAGTGGCCGTTAGATATTCATCTGTTCACAGTTAGACAAACTGTCTATAAATGGAGATGATTTAGTACTATAGGTACTCTCACTAGAAGTGGCCGTTAGATATTCATCTGTGCACAGTTAGACAAACTGTCTATAAATGGAGATGATTTAGTACTATAGGTACTCTCTCTAGAAGTGGCCGTTAGATATTCATCTGTCCACAGTTAGACAAACTGTCTATAAATGGAGATGATTTAGTACTATAGGTACTCTCTCTAGAAGTGGCCGTTAGATATTCATCTGTCCACAGTTAGACAAACTGTCTATAAATGGAGATGATTTAGTACTATAGGTACTCTCACTAGAAGTGGCCGTTAGATATTCACCTGTCCACAGTTAGACAAACTGTCTATAAATGGAGATGATTTAGTACTATAGGTACTCTCTCTAGAAGTGGCCGTTAGATATTAATCTGTCCACAGTTAGACAAACTGTCTATAAATGGAGGTGATTTAGTACTATAGGTACTCTCACTAGAAGTGGCCGTTAGATATTCATCTGTCCACAGTTAGACAAACTGTCTATAAATGGAGATGATTTAGTACTATAGGTACTCTCACTAGAAGTGGCCGTTAGATATTCATCTGTCCACAGTTAGACAAACTGTCTATAAATGGAGATGATTTAGTACTATAGGTACTCTCTCTAGAAGTGGCCGTTAGATATTAATCTGTCCACAGTTAGACAAACTGTCTATAAATGGAGGTGATTTAGTACTATAGGTACTCTCACTAGAAGTGGCCGTTAGATATTCATCTGTCCACAGTGAGACAAACTGTCTATAAATGGAGATGATTCAGTACTATAGGCACTCTCACTAGAAGTGGTTCAGTAAGGACAACCAACCAATTGCAAAGGGTTCACATTCTTTTTCTTGCCACTGTATATTAGGGATGTGCAATACCACTTATGTTCTTTTCGATCTGATACCAATTTCCACCTATATCGATACAATACCGCTATGTCTATACAAATTTTTGTGTGTATGTGATTTTAGCCATTAAACATATTTAAAATACATTATTTCTTATTTTATTTCGTTTATAGCCAAAATTGTTAATTATTAGTGGTGAAGCGTTCGGTTAGCATTCTTCTTCTACTTATTATTATTCCGCAATTGCCGTCTATGGCAGCCCATAGAACCGTAATTAGGAAAATGCTGAAATTTGGCCCACCATTAGAAGACACACTGAACTGTAACTGACACCAATTTGGGGTCTCTAACTCAAACCCTCTAGCGCCACCAACAGTTCAAATTTGCACTTATGCTCATAACTTTCGTACCATAAGGCCTAGAATCAAAATCAATTTTTCTAACTAGATTTTCCGCCATTTCGAATGTTCCCCAAAAAACGACTTTTTCGAACTCTTTGATTTGCATGAACTTTTGCATCTATCTAGAGACACTCATGACAAAAGTTATGAAATTCATGATGATAGCCCAAACCATTCTTGTATACCGCATCAACAAATTTGACTGTGAGCTCCCCAAAATGGACGTGAGGCTGAATCTTCGCAACGCTTTGGCGTATTGACACAAGCCATCATGTCATCATTAGCCTGACCTGAGGGTACCCGCACAGTTTTGCCACAGTGTCATGTAGTGGTCAGGAGATATAAAAAATAGCTATTTTTTTTATTTACTTTTGAATATTTTGACCTAAAATCATTAGACTGGTCTCATTAGATTCGTTGGGGAATACCGAGTCAAATGATGCCCAATATTCCTTTGTTGGCCATTTTGTGTGTCGGCCATTTTGAATTTTGTCTTAAATTGCTGTATGTTACAAACGCATTTGTGTATCATTACGAAATTTGGTATGTGTCATTGGGGCCATATCTTAAAGGTACTCAAAAGGTTTGGAAACAGCAATAACAAAATAACAAAAGTTATAACAAAATGTGTTAAATTGCTTATAACATTTTATATTTATCCTGTGACTGCTCACTTTTGCTCATGTGATCTGCCCTACATCAAAAGGGAGGAGCTTTTACAAACAAATTATTAAAAATTGTGTAAAAACACTCAATAACACACTATCCAAAACATGCACACACGCACACACACAAACATGGACATGTGCTGGCACAGATAGTTCAACGTGCCACAGATTTCTGCTGTACAGAGTCAGACACAAGCAAACATTAGAGGGTCAAATATAATCTCAATCCATCCGTTAAAAACAACAACACACGCTAGTCCATTAGAATAAGTCTATCCTTATTTTCAATGTAGAACACACACTATGAAAACGTGCATGTGGACATGCGTGTACAGACATGTGCATCAACAGCACACACATACACAGCCGACAGCACTAAACGAATCCATTTATAAATGAAGAGCGTTAAGAGGCAGTTGTAGATCACACACTGTCTGTTTCGGTCTGTTTCAGCATCACTCATTCATAATACAGTACTAAAGATGCTTCAGTTGCACTTGAAAGGCTTTGAAGAATGAAAAAGTCATTTAGCACTCTTTCAAAAGAGAAATGCTTTTGCCAATGTTGATGATTTGTGAACATTTTTCATATTTCAATGTTATCCAACAGTGTTGAGAAAGCTACTCTGAACCTGTATCTTCAGTCAAGCTACTAGTTACTACTGCACTGAAAGAACCAACTCACTAAAATGAATAGGAAATCCCAAAGCTAAATATAAGGGAATTGTTTATTGTAATGGTTCATTTATATGAACTGTCTGGAAGAACTGATTCACTTAAATGATGTTTTCCCAGCAGTACATGACAGAGAGGACAGTTTAGATGAGTGTGTTTGATTACTCACTCGACTCCTGCGTTCACAATATAATGTGGGAAATATTTTGTGACGTTACAGCAGTACTCACTGGAAAATAAAGATTGTTACTGGAAAAGTGACATAACTGTGAAAATAACTGAACTACTGCGACTCTACTGTTAAGTTAATAGCATTGCTACTTCCCAATCTATGGAGTTTGCTGACGATACGACGGTTGTAGGTCTGATCACTGACAATGATGAAACGGCCTACAGAGAGGAGGTGCACACTCTGACACGCTGGTGTCAGGAGCACAACCTCTCCCTCAACGTCAGTAAGACCAAGGAGCTTGTGGTGGACTTCAGGAAGAAAGACAGAGAACACAGCCCCATCACCATTAATGGAGCACCGGTGGAGAGAGTCAGCAGCTTCAAGTTCCTCGGTGTCCACATTACTGAGGAACTCACATGGTCCGTCCACACTGAGGCCGTTGTGAAGAAGGCTCACCAGCGCCTCTTCTTCCTGAGACGGCTGAGGAAGCTTGGAATGAACCAACACATCCTCACACTGTTCTACACTAGTACTGTAGAGAGCATCCTGACTGGCTGCATCACCGCCTGGTACGGCAATAGCACCGCCCACAACCGCAAAGACCTGCAAAGGGTGGTGCGAACGGCCAGACACATCATCGGAGGTGAGCTTCCCTTCCTCCAGGATATATATAACAGACGGTGTGTGAATAAAGCTCGGAGGATCATCAGAGACTCCAGCCACCCGAGTCATGGGCTGCTCTCACTGCTTCCATCAGGCAGGCGGTATCGCAGCATCAGGACCCGCACCACCCGACTACATGACAGCGTCTTCCACAAGCAATAAGACTTTTACACACATGATCTCTCACGATCAACAATCAGCACTGCACTTTATTAATCTTCATTCTGTCAATATATTCTCCCAATTCAATTAGTGTATATATATTATTATATACCCTTATCTAGTGTATGTGTATTCTATATTGTGTGTATTGTGTACATTTGTTATGTAAATTGTTGTGTAAGTATGTGTACATTTGTTATGTAAATCGTGTTGTGTAAATATGTTGTTCATTGTAAAGTGGTTTATGTCTCGTCACTGTCATTACTGCAATGTTGCTCGGAACTGCACACAAGAATTTCACCTGCTGTTGCACTCGTGTACACAGTAGTGTGACAATAAAGTGATTTGATTTGATTTGATTTGAGAACAAAACCTACAAAAAGAATTAATAAATACAGTACAAAAATAAATCTGCATAGTCGCTCATTAATAATTATAGAAATAATTAAATGTAAGAGGAGATATACAAATACATTAATTAATAACAAATTAAAAAATAATACAATATAAAAGTAGGTGTGCACCAATATGAACATTTTTGGCCGATACTGAGTTTAACAAAAACCCAATATGCCGATACCGATATTTTTCAACTTGTCTTATTTTGTCATAAGATCACTGTTTTATTAAGAATGCTTAAAAAATGTACGACCGATACCAATATGAACAAAAACCGATATGCCGATACCGATATTTTGCATCAGATCACTGTTGCACTTGGGAATGTTTAAAACATTTCTAAAGATGTACAAAAGCTTTTTTACTGTTCTAACAATGAATAATATCCAGTATATATAATTTCTGATACCTCAGAAGTCAAACTTTGGATGTTTTCTCTCTCAGCCTAGAGCGAAACCATGAGAGAAGTGTCACTTTCACAACTGTCACGTCCAGTTATGGCATTTTCAGCATTACGAGAGAACAAGATAATAACTACATGTTCTTAGGAGTGCCAGCTCTTCTACATATTGTGATATTATTCATTCAGTGCTATTTTTTTGGAACTAAATGTTTAAAACTGCTACTTAAATATACAAAAATGTTCAATATAAACAATCAAGTGATTTGAAGTTAGAGTTAAGTGTTAAGACATGCAGTTATGCAGAAAATAAACAGTACAGGAAGTTCACATTCTTCAGACAAATAAACAAATACAAAACATGTTCTAGCTCCTTAGATGAGGATGATGATGATGATGGCTAAGAACCTTGTGCAACAGCAAAAATACAGTGATTTCATTTGCAAAACTTTTTACAGTCTGGACACACTGTAAACCCTAAAATTGTCATTACTGGAAATATCAAGTTGTCTTAATTAGTCAAAGTATCAGGGGCGTTGCTAGCACGCAGGCTATATTATAATATAAAAATAATAAGAATCTTTCCACCCTATCAAATAATAATGATATTAAGCGACAATACTGACATCTGTTCAGAACTTTATATCAAACGTGTTTTTAATTTAAATTGCAAATCAAAGCGAGAATTACAACTTGTGCGCTCATTGTTCATCATGCAGAAGCTAATGCTAACAGAAGCATCGTGCAGAAGCTAACAATGAAATCAAAGTAATTGAACCATTTAAATTTGCAGTTGTCACTCATTGTAATATCTTCAGAATAAAGTAAAAATTACGAGAAGAAAGTCAAAGCAATTATGAGATTGAAGTCGTCATATTTGGAGAATGAATCGAAAGGAAAGTGATGAGGTGGACAACAGAGTCTTTACACTCCCTCATTAACAAGGGAGACATCTCGGATATATAACCGAGCTGAATATGTGGGAGGTTTGTGCGAGCTCTCAGTTCATAAATGAGGTAAAAAATTTATTATCTTTATGCTACAAATTTATTCTCATAATTGTTACTTTATTCCCAAATTATTACGACTTTATTATAGGAATCATATTATAATAGTTTTTTTTATAGTGGCAATAACGCCATCGTGGGATCACCGAGTAAAGTTAAAAATGACGTTAATTTTTAAAGTTTTAATGCTTGATAAACGGTGTGACGGTGTTGTTTGTCCTGTGGTCTGGTGTGCAGACTTAAGTACAATAATTAGACAAGTTCAGTGCCATTTGATTTTAAACCATTTAAAAATTAAGGCACCCCAAAGAGGCTTTTTAACCGCAGCAGTGTAACTCCATGCACATGACATGGAAATGTGAACCAGCATGCAGGGACGGATTATGACTTGCAAAGGCCCCAAAGCCAATTATCTCCAAGGGACCCCCTTCAAAAGTTGGTGACACCCCCCCCCCCCCCCCTGCCCGGGCCCCAGAGCCAATTATCTCAAAGGACCCCCCCCTTCAAAAGTTGGTGACACCCTACCCCGGGCCCCAGAGACAATTATCTCAAAGGACCCCCTTCAAAAGTTGGTGAGACCCCCTGGGCCCTGGAGTCACTTATCTCCAAGGGCCCCTTTCAAAAGTTGGTGACCACCCCAGTCCCCAGAGCCAATTATATCCAAGGGCCCCCCTTCAAAAGTTGGTGACCCCCCCACCCCAGGTACAGGAGCCAATTATGTCCAAGGGCCCGCCTTCAAAAGTTGGTGACCCCCCCCACCCCAGGCCCTGGAGCCAATTATCTCCAAGGGCCCCACTTCAAAAGTTGGTGACCCCCCCCAAGGCCCCGGAGCCAATTATCTACAAGGGCCCCCTTCAAAAGTTGGTGACCCCCCCCAGGCCCCAGGTTTGCATAATAAAACCTCAAAGTGCGAACGGTCAATTAACCTAATTTATACGTAAATAAATGTCTTTCCTTCGGAATAAATCAGTTTCATTGAGCTGCATAAATTAGTTGGATTACTTAATTTTATTATGTTGATCCAACTTAATTAATCTTATAAATCATTCGTATATGTCAGGTGAGCAGATGTAAGGACAGTGAAACTGTTGTACTGTCCATTTAATGGCAGCTAAATCAAGTATCAGTTGAAAATGAAAGTCTCTCCTCTACCGGAGCACAAGTGCCATTCTTCACCACAATAGTGACCCCCCAAATCTCGTTTGAACCTGTTGATGTGCGCCCCCTTTTTGAGCACATGAAAAGGACATACCTGAAGTTAAATGGTTGTATTTATGGGACCCTTTGGAGTCAGGTTAAATGCCAATATAACAGAACATTAAACATGAATAAATCTTATAATAAAAGTCCCACACAGTCCTGTTTCATCAATGCAACATTAAATGACTTTAAATGCATAGAACACAATGAAATCAAGTTGTGACAAAATGTTCTAGATTTGTGCTGCTTTTTGCTCCTTTTAATTAAGTAAACTGATCATGCAGCAAAAATCGTACAAGTTGAGAAAACATACGATCAAACAAATGATGCTATTGCAATTTTTTACTCTAAAGAACAGATCTGTCCAGTCTGCTCCGTGAGTTCGCCTCAATTACATGATGCTTTTAATTGGCTCTTTTGGCTTCTAGGTGGTTAGGTCAAAGGTTAAATGAGTACCATTAGAAAGGTGATTGTGGGTCGCGGTCGAGCTCTCCACTGGGCGACACAGCAGGAGGATACGCTGGAACAGAAGAGAGACACGAATGAGTTGTTATTCAGGAGTGTTATGAGTCCAGACTGTAGACTCGCTGTCTGCCGAAGGACTTTTATTTGCCACTTACACAAACGATTGTCTTTCTCTTTACAATGAAAGCACTTAGAAGACTAGCGAGGTAGTCTCTCTCTGCTTTCACACTGCTAAATAACCCGCAGGATGCTTTAAAACAGTGTTTCCGGCGCTGATAAATTATATATTTTAGCTACTCTGCAGCACGGTAATTGATAGAGATGAAAGAAAAACTAGACGCTACAAATTGTATCAACAATAAACAGTTAACACAACTTTTCATCGCATGCAACATTGAGTAATGTGACCAATCACAGTTCATTTTAGATTGTACGTGATATTTAGGGGCGGGGTTATCTGAATGGTTATCTGAAAACAAAAACAACAACATTTAAATTACTGATGCAGCAGTATCTGCAAATAGTTTTACAGAAACACCAAAACAATATAGTCAAATGTGTATAGACTTCGAATTAAAATCTAGTTTTAAACACATGTGCCAAGTTCATATAATGTAATTGTTTTTTTAGAAATGTTTTACAAATATTTATATTATTCAAAAAGTAATAATAATAATAATAATGATTTAAAAATGTCATGTGGTGTAACTATCAAGTAAAAACACTTTGGGTTACACCACATGACCCGAACAAAATGTGCCTTTTTAAAATAAAAAAAACTTAATTAATTGCTCATTAAATGTGATCTCACCTTTATCAAAGTCACAAATATAGACAAACACAATGTGCTTAAGCTAACAACACACAAACAATTATAATCTGTCATGTGTTTATTGAACACATCCCATTAAACATTCACAGTGATGTGGAAAAAGTAAGTGAACCCTTAGGCTGTCTATAAATGGAGGTGATTCAGTACTATAGGTACTCTCACTAGAAGTGGCCATTAGATATTCATCTGTCCACAGTTAGACAAACTGTCTATAAATGGAGATGATTTAGTACTATAGGTACTCTCTCTAGAAGTGGCTGTTAGATATTCATCTGTCCACAGTTAGACAAACTGTCTATAAATGGAGGTGGTTTAGTACTATAGGTACTCTCACTAGAAGTGGCCGTTAGATATTCATCTGTGCACAGTTAGACAAACTGTCTATAAATGGAGGTGGTTTAGTACTATAGATACTCTCACTAGAAGTGGCTGTTAGATATTCATCTGTCCACAGTTAGACAAACTGTCTATAAATGGAGGTGGTTTAGTACTATAGGTACTCTCTCTAGAAGTGGCCGTTAGATATTCATCTGTCCACAGTTAGACAAACTGTCTATAAATGGAGGTGGTTTAGTACTATAGATACTCTCACTAGAAGTGGCCGTTAGATATTCATCTGTGCACAGTGAGACAAACTGTCTATAAATGGAGATGATTTAGTACTATAGGTACTCTCACTAGAAGTGGCCATTAGATATTCATCTGTCCACAGTGAGACAAACTGTCTATAAATGGAGATGATTTAGTACTATAGGTACTCACACTAGAAGTGGCTGTTAGATATTCATCTGTCCACAGATAGACAAACTGTCTATAAATGGAGATGATTCAGTACTATAGGTACTCTCTCTAGAAGTGGCCATTAGATATTCATCTGTCCACAGTTAGACAAACTGTCTATAAATGGAGATGATTTAGTACTATAGGTACTCTCACTAGAAGTGGCCGTTAGATATTCATCTGTCCACAGTTAGACAAACTGTCTATAAATGGAGATGATTTAGTACTATAGGTACTCTCACTAGAAGTGGCCATTAGATATTCATCTGTCCACAGTTAGACAAACTGTCTATAAATGGAGATGATTTAGTACTATAGGTACTCTCACTAGAAGTGGCCGTTAGATATTCATCTGTCCACAGTTAGACAAACTGTCTATAAATGGAGATGATTTAGTACTATAGGTACTCTCACTAGAAGTGGCCGTTAGATATTCATCTGTCCACAGTTAGACAAACTGTCTATAAATGGAGATGGTTTAGTACTATAGGTACTCTCACTAGAAGTGGCCGTTAGATATTCATCTGTCCACAGTTAGACAAACTATCTATAAATGGAGATGGTTTAGTACTATAGGTACTCTCACTAGAAGTGGCCGTTAGATATTCATCTGTCCACAGTTAGACAAACTGTCTATAAATGGAGATGGTTTAGTACTATAGGTACTCTCACTAGAAGTGGCTGTTAGATATTCATCTGTCCACAGTTAGACAAACTGTCTATAAATGGAGATGGTTTAGTACTATAGGTACTCTCACTAGAAGTGGCCGTTAGATATTCATCTGTCCACAGTTAGACAAACTGTCTATAAATGGAGATGATTCAGTACTATAGGTACTCTCTCTAGAAGTGGCCGTCCAGCCAACATGACAAGCTTCTTTGCTGATTCAGGGCCTGGTCCATTTGCCATCATTGTGGGAAAAAGGAAGCTATTTTATGACCAATTAATGCAGAAAACCAGCTAATTCCAAAGGGTTCACATACTTTAGAGTTTGATAGAGGTCAATAGACAACAATGACTGGTATAAGAAATGAAGATCACAGTGTATGGGATTCAAACATATTATAATGAGGAGATGTGAAAAGGATGCACATGAATAACAAAAGACGATGTTAAAATGTTGAACCTTGCTGTTATTCACCTTTCTCATGGTTCCTGGTGTGTTTATGAGGGCGTAGATTGCCCAGAGAGGCAGAAGAGACACAGAAGACAGCGTGAGCAGCCAACCCATCACTGTCGCCCAGCGAGGGGTCACCACACCCTTCCCGAGGGTCAACGGCGTCCAGCACACCAGCGAGAATATAAACGTGCCCTGCAGACACACACGGAGATGTTCTGAGAAGATGTTAATGGACAGTCAGAGGTCAGATGTCACAGTAAATGTGACTCACAGTGCACACGGCTGGTGTCAGGTATCTCCAGCACAGTTTGAAGAAGCCGAGCGGATGGTAACCGATCATATGCTTAATATCGTTACTGAAGCGCTCTGGACCTGAGAACAACACAAAGGCATGACTGAACATATCATGAAACCATGTGCTTTCTGCACTGATCTGAAGACGTGCGTTTGTGTGTTCTGACCATAAATCCAGCCTATAGCGACGGACTGACAGATGGACAGCAGCAGTAGACTCACCCCGCTGCAGGAGAAATGATCGTATATCTGAAACACATACAGACCTCCCTAAACACAAACGCAGAGAGAAGACAAAGATATATGATGCTGTTTTGTCTGAGGAACAAACTGAAAGCATGGTTAAGAAAAGTGTGAAAACAGAAGTATGTTCAAGGTCATTTTGATATTTATCAGCGGTCATGTGGTGTAACCGACCAGAGACAGTATAAATAAATAAAAGTAATTCTTTTGTTATGTGACATTAAAAACCCTTTAGACCCTCACGACTGTGTGAAATATCAGAAAAAGGTAGATTTATAAAAAAAAAAATTGAAAAAGGTGCATTTTGTTCAGGTCAAACGGAGTAACTCAAAATCAAACGTGTAAAAAAAAAAAAAAAAACGTTTTAATCTGAATTTTGTATTTTTTTTTAATTAAGTCGTGTACACTCACGTGCATTCAAGGTACAAGGAAGGTATTTTTATACCTTTTACTAGATGGTTAGTTCAGGTCCTCGAATCTGATTGATAATCACATGGAAGTTACATTTTTCATGAAGTAAAATTAAGTTATTTTATGGAGACCCGCACAAACACGTGTACTCAATTCCATATTGCAACATGTTACCTATTAATATTTGCATATTTGTTTGTTTTAGTTTATGGGCAATATAAACATTTTATTTTATTGAAAAACTTTGTTTTTGAAAATAGTAAATTATTCGTTTGTGGTATGGATCTTTCGAAATTAAAATATTGATTAAAATTTTTTTAAAAATGGCTCTTTAGTGAAAAAAGGTTCCCGCCCCCTGATTTAAACCCTCACGACCGTGTGAAATAAAATAAATAAATAAATGAAATCAGACATTTTGACATTTTTAAGAAAAGGCACATTTTGTTCAGGTCAAATGGAGCAACCCTACGACTCCAAAACATTATGCATGTAAAAAAATACGATTTATTCTGATTTTTTGATTTTCAAACAAATCCTGAGTGCAGATTATGTCTGTTTTTACTCACTGGTGTGACCATCAAAAGTCCGAGCAGAAAACAAACCGAACACACGATCAGCAGCAGCAGCTCGCGGCGGTGACCTCTGAGGAGGAGTGAAGGGTAAAGATCCGTTACTGATGTCATCAGAGCCTCCAGACTCACAAACTGAACAAACACACGGTGATTAGTGCTGCTATAAACCACAACTGAATTGTCTGGTAGTCTGCAGAGGTGTCGTGTCACACCTGTGTGTCGAGGCCCAACATTATGATCATGAGGAAGAAACACACGGACCACAGCTGCGACAGAGGCATCATGGATACTGCGCGCGGATAGACGACGAACGCCAGACCGGGACCTACGAGAGAGAGATTATATAGTGTGTCCTTGTTACTCATATTACATGTATTTACTAGAATAATAACAGTCCATTATGCATAATTACAAGCAACTAACCCTAAACCTAAACCTAACCTAAACCTATAGTAATTACATGCTGTTAATTAGTAATAATCAGTAATAACTTGTGTAATTACACTGTAACAAGGACACATCGAAATATAGTGTAACCAAAAATATATATTTTTTATTTTTATAACCTCGGAAACCTTCTTTGTCAACAACACTTATATTTCTATAAATTAATTCAGCGAACAATTCTGATTGCGCAATTCAATAATATCACCTGAGAGTTAATCAGGATGACATTCCTTTACAAAAATTACTACAGTAACAATAGTTTAACAATAAAATTAATAATGGATAGTCAAATTATGGCTAATTTTCATAAGGGTTAAACAAATAGGTTCACAACATTAAAACAGTAGTGATTCACTAAACATTTTGCATCAAAAAAGAAGGCCCTTTAAGGCTGCGTGGGGCTCAAGAGAATCAGTGAATCATTTATGTGAACTAGTTCAATTACATGAATCATTCGAACGAACCGACTCACTCAAATGAATCAGAGTTGCCACTCTAAACATAAGGGGATCGTTTCTTGTAACCGGTTCATTCACATGAACTGTCTGAAACAACTGATTCACTTAAATGATTCAGTTGTCCCAGCACTACATTGCTACTAGCTTTAGTGAACGACTCCCCAACACTGCTTGTTTCGAATAGACATTCACCTGACTGTGCGACCTCTGAGATATCGACGTGCTGCTCCTGCGCCATGAAGCCGAGCACAGAGAAGATGGCGAATCCAGCGATGAAACTGGTGGCACTATTGAGCAGACACAGTTTGAAGCAATCCCTGAAACACAACGCATTAGACTTCGAGGCGTTTCTGTGGTCATTATTTAAATGCAATTGATGTGATCAGTCATTATGTGTGCAAGCTCCTTAAAAAACATAACTAAAATATCTGTATAGTAAATCGATGGTATATACTACGGTTGAAGACATTTGTCCACGTTATTTCAACTTAATTTATAAAAAAACATGTTTAATAGTGGAATTCCTAGTGAAGAACTACATTACCCATAATCCTCAAGAGCGATCTATCGATCAGAGAATGACGTGTCTACTGTGAATGATGCAATCGAGTCTCTCTACACTCTCAAATTATGAAATAAAATGAAAATAGGTTGTTTCTATACTTATAATAAACAATTTTAAATCATTATTATTATTTATTTCCCACATTGATAATTTAATTATGCAATTCGCAATGCTTCATGGGATTGTAGTTCATTCCCTCATTGTCTTGTATCTTTGTCTTTATGTAACGTTTGTTAAATTAGTAATGTTCACCTTGTACTATATACATCAAATGGTTACTTATATACATTAATGTACATGGAGTATGACTGAAACGATAATCCATATCAAGGTAACCGCATTTAAAACATTTAATTCATCTGTTCATTTAAAACTAAATATCTTCTCATTCAACTCGAAAACTCAGGTATCAAACTGATCTCGACTCAAGGGGAAATTCATGTATGAAACGTCCTATAAGGAAACTCATATTTACAAATAGTCCCATAGTCAGGACTGGACTGGTAATCTGGCATAACGGGCATTTTCCCGGTGGGCCGACACACTTCTGGGCCAATCAGGGGTTGACTTGCCAAAGGGAGAACCGAGCGGGCCGGTGGGTCAGCCGTGAAACGGGCCGAATGGGCCGCGATAAGCTAAAATGAGCCGCAGAACGGACCACAAAACGGCAGCCTAAATCTTTAATGAAGGATTGATGACATCCCTATGGAAAATAAATAGGAAAAATACTTCCAGAACCAAGACAGATGAGTGGGCGGGCTCTGTTGTGCTCTATTACAGCCATTCTGGTGTTTAGTTTGTGTTTAAATGTGAACTCACTTGTAACAGTCATTGTTGAATTTATTGTAGCTGCCCAGAGCGGTCAGACTTCCCAGACAAATCCCATACGAGAAGAAGACCTGAGTCCCGGCATCCATCCAGACCTGCACAAGAGAGAGAGAGAGAGAGAGAGAGAGAGAGAGAGAGAGAGAGAGGGAGAGAGAGAGGGAGAGGGGGGAGAGAGAGAGGGAGAGAGGGAGAGAGAGAGAGAGAGTGAGTGAGAGAGAGTGAGTGAGAGAGAGGGAGAGAGAGGGAGAGATAGAGATTATACTAGAAAACGAAAATGTCCCCAACTTCTGGATTTTATTGTTTGGACTCCATGTTGAGCATATTAGTAAAGATTTCACTATAAACATGATCTCAGATGTTTACAAGCTGCTTAAAATATAACCTTGTCACAACTAGTTACAGAAATCCTCAAACATTTTCTGTCTGAAGACTAAAAATGGATCAAAGCAGAACTTCATGAATGAATTATTGACAGATAATGTCTGAGAGGATGAAAAGTGGACATCTTTAAATACATAAAATAGTTTAAAACACTCATGCCAAGATCTTAGATAAGTCCTCTTTGCATTCATGTTGGTTTTTATCCATTTTTGGAAAATAAACACTCCATTAATCAGTGCCAGTAGTTGCTTTTTGGAACAAACAGTAATTCATTTGGAACTGAAATACTTACATTTAGAACACTGTAATGAAGCCAAACCGCTGTCATTTCAAAATAAAAGTCCCAAAATGAGTAAGTGCATTTCAGGCTTGTTCATGCTTTAAATCTTTTAAAATTATTTGGGATTTTTATTCCACAATAAACTGCATTTGGGATTTGATTCATTTTGGACTCTAGTAAGGAAAGGCTTTTAAATATTGAATAAATCTT